>QXTE01000343.1:0-90054 GCA_003942145.1 Platysternon megacephalum
GACCCCCCCCCCCCCCCCCAGCCCCTGAGCTGAAGGGGGTCTGAGCCCCCCCAGCAGCCCACCTGCCGCCTGAGCCGAGGCCCCGCAGTGACCCCCAGCCTCCCTTGCTCTGTCCGGCCGGGCTGGAGGCTCCGCAGGCGCCGCCTCTGCGGCGCTGCCCCCTGGTACTTTCTCCCCCCCCGGCGCCACCACGACTAGGCCCCGGCTCCCGCATAGCGGCGCTGCTCGGCGGCGGGTGCCCGGGGGCCGGAGCGCGGCCCGGCCCAGGAGGCTGCCCCCGGCGCTCACCATGTTGGGGTCTGTGCAGGCCTCTCCCCTCCCGGCTCAGGCGGCGACGGCGGCTGCTTCCTCCGGAGGCGGCAGCGGCTCCTCCAGCTCCGAGTCCGGCTCCTCACGGGCCCTTCCGCCGCCTCCCGCTCATGCGCAGTGCGGCGGCCCGGCACCGGGTACCCGACTCCCTGAGGCGCCCCTCGCTGGGTCTGCCCCGGGCGCTCCCCGCCCTTCAGCGGGACCCCCCTGCTCCCCGCATTGGGCACCGCCTGACTGTTGGGGAGCCCCCCCTGCCCCCTAGCAATGATCGGGCTGGAGAGGAATAGGAAGGGGACACCCCTGCCACCCCTAGAGATTATTAGGGTGCACAAGGAATAGATGAAGGTCGCCCCCCGTGCCACAGTTTCCATAGGATGTGGTGGGAACATGAGAGACACCTGCTGAACCCCCTGGTGGTTACTGGAGCGCAGGACGAATAGGGGAGGCTCCCCCAGTCCTCCTAACTCAGTTCTCAGCCTTTCCAGGCTACTGAACCCCATGCCAGAGTCTGATTTGTCTTGCGTACCCCACGTTTCACCTCACTAAAAAACTACTTGCTTCCAAAATCAGACATAAAAATACAAAAGTGTTCCGGCACACTTACTGAAACCTTGCTTCCTTTCTCATTTGTACCGTATCGTTAGAAAATACATGGATCGGAATATAAATATTGTACTTACATTTCAGTGTGATCCTTGCGCCTGTTTTTCCACTTGTGAACCCTTTTTGAAGCCTGAGCCCCGGGCGGCAGGGCTGAAACATGTAACTTAGCTTTGTGGGGCCCCTGGTGGCATGGGGTTCCAGGCAAGTGCCCTGCTTCCCTCCCCCTAATGCTGGCCCTGCACTTGTGACCCTCCTAAACCTGTCCCAGGACCCCGCCCTCAGGGCTGCAACCCCCAGGTTGAGTAACACTGATCTAGTTGAGTTGAGTATCTCCTGGAAGACCTCTGAGTATCCCCAGAGGTATGCGTACCCCTGCTCAAGAAACACCGCTCTAAATTCATAGAATCATTGAATCATCATAGAAGATGAGGGTTGGAAGACACCTCAGGAGGTCATGTAGTCCAACTAGGGTGACCAGATGTCCCGATTTTATAGGGACAGTCCAGATTGTTGGGTCTTTTTCTTATATAGGCTCCTATTACCCCCCACCCCGTCCCGATTTTTCACATTTGCTGTCTGGTCACCCTAAGTCCAACCACCTGCTCAAAGCAGGACCAACCCCAGCTAAATCATCCCAGCCAGGGCTTTGTCAAGCCGGGCCTGAAAAACCTCAAAGGATGGAGATTCCACCACTTTCCTGGGTAACCCATTCCAGTGCTTCACCACCCTCCTAGTGAAATAGTTTTTCCTAATACTCAGCCTAGACCTCCTGATTCATTACTTGATTACTGGGTGCTGGGGAATGGGAGAGAGACATCCACTGGTGATTATTGGGGTGTAATGGGAACAGAGGGACCCTCTGAATACCCTAAAATGATTAACTGCAGCGGAAAGGACATCCCCTAGAGTGAGTAATGGAGTGCAGGGGGCTGGGTGACGGATATCTCTTGTCTCCCAGAATGATTACTGTGGTGCAGGGAATGGATTAGGGTCACCTCACTCCTGGCATTGTACTGGGGTACAGTTGGAATAGGAGAGAAACATCTGTTAGGATACAAGGATAGAGAGGGGCCCTCCAGAGAGCCTCCCCTCCCAGCCATAAGTAGTGGTTACATGCATATGAGTTGAAGGGGACACCCACTTCTCCTGTTGCTGTGAACTGGGGGTACATATACTCAGAAATGCTAATCAAAGTCATGGCTGCCATTTCCCAGCTCTCGGAGCCATGGGTGCCTTATCCATCTGCACTTTCTTGCAAGAGTTGCAAACCTAAGAGCATGAGGCTGTCATTTAACTGGTTCTGCAAAAACGTATTTTATTTTTAATAAATAATTAAAATAAAACATTTGCAACTGTTGTTTGAGGACATGGGCGGGGGAAAGTAACTGTAATCTCAGACATCCTTCCATTCACAAGAATATTTCTGAGTATTTATTGAGGGCTGACAGTTTGCTTTGCTCTGTACAGAAGGAGAACCTGCCCCAACGTGCTTACCATTTTTAAGGCTTGAATTTACAGAGAGGTTAGTGGGAAATGTGACTAAATAAAAATGGCACCTTCTCACCCAACATATCTACTCCCTGTGTGTATTCAGAGTCAGAGCTCCTTACATTATTGACAGAAATAAGTTTGCAGTACTTTATGCTTCTGTTAGCTCTGCAGATTCAACATTCGTAAAGAAGAATGAGCTGAATTATCTTGTAAAGTTTTTATGATCAACAGAATTGTTAAATAAGTTTGAACAGCAGACTTTTCATTATTGGTGATAATGCATGATCCAGAAAGAAAGCAGATTGATTTTTGGATCTCAGGGTGAGTTTGCAAATCAGGCTGGACACATTTTCTCTGGAAACAGAATGAAGATGGAACCCCCTGGTACCATTTTTACAGTCACTTTTTAGCTTACACTTGAAGGGCACAGTGAGATTACAGATCTGTTTTTCTGATCCCTATTCTTCCATCCAAACTATACAACTGCTAAACAGATAGAGACATTGGGCTGAGCTGTTGAAGGAAGTTTGGTATTGAGAAAAGGGTAACATCCCAGAGTTGGGAACTAAGTTAACGAAATATAAAGGAAACCTGGACGGATCACGTAGTTGGACAGTACAATTTAAAATATTGCACAGACTATATAGACTCTTACCAGACTCAAGAAAGTTTGTCTTTTGCCATCAATGTATCTTGAATGTTCAGAGATGCTACATGTCCTTTGCACATATAGCATCCTCTCACTTAATCCAAAATAATTTAGGGGGGGCCTCTAGTGGAATCATTGGAGTTAAACTGATGTGATGGAGAGGAGAATCAGACCCTATGGTGGGAAATGTAATGTTCTGGAACAGTACAACTGAGGGTCAGTTTGATATTACAAGTGGATATGGACTTGAGCGTGAAGTCAGTTATCCTGGGAGACACTAGTTGCCTGGTTACCTTTTGAAAAGCTTATTGTGAGACCAGTAGTTGCTGCTAAGAGACAACTCTCTCATAATGCAAACAGCCCTGTACACAGCACAAGAGTAAAGTACATGTGAGCAGTAACTTGGTAGCTAAGTTTGAAAAATTACTTCATCACATTAGCTAATCACCATCATTATAATGTCACGTAGCAGCCCTTATGCAGTCTGGAGACATATAAATTAGGCTTTCTTGAGCATTACTGCAACAGGTAACATAATCTGATAGATGAGTTCTAACTGTGATGTGTCCTTTAGGACAGAGACAGGATTTGGGGTGATTGTTAGGCATTTTCTTCTCTTCCATTAGTGGGCTGTTGTTTCTCCTTGATGCCCATGACTCTTCTTTGTGTTTAATAGTTCTTTGTTATTTTGTTTGTTTTTCTGTTTGTTTCCTCTTAATTAGTAGATTGGGGGAACAGAGGGGTAATCCTGAAGTTGTTATGTAATACAAATATTCAACAATATAGGGCTGTCAAGCGATTAAAAAAAAATTAATCGCGATTAATGGCAGAATGCGGGTAAAACAGAGCAGAAGACATACAAAACTCCCCAAGGAGTTCAGTCACAAATTTAATTAATGCATTATTTTTTTAATGAGTCTCATCAGCATGGAAGCATGTCCTCTGGAATGGTGGCCGACGCATGAAGGGGCATACAAATGTTTAGCATATCTGGCACATAAATACTTTGCAATGCTGGCTACAAAAGTGCCATGCAAATACCTGTTCTCACTTTCTGGTGACATTGCAAATAAGAATTTATCTCCTGTAAATGCAAACAAACTTGTTTGTCTTAGCGATTGGCTGAACAAGAAGTAGTACTGAGTGGAGTTGCAGGCTCTGAAGTTTTACATTGTTTTGTTTTTGAGTGCAGTAATGTAACAAAAAAAAATCTACATTTGTAAATTGCACTTTCACGACAAAGAGATTGCACTACAGTACTTGTATGAGGTGAACTGAAAAATACTATTTCTTTTATCATTTTACAGTGCAAATATTTATAATAAAAAATAATATACACTTTGATTTCAATTACAACAGAGAATACAGTATATATTAAAATGTAGAAAAACATCCAAATATTTAATAAATTTCAATTGGTATTCTATAGTATAACAGTGCAATTAAAACTGCGATTAATCATGATTAATTTTTTTATCACGATTAATTTTTTTGAGTTAACCGCATGCGTTAACTGTGATTAAACTACAGCCCTAATATTTACCAGGTGTTACTCATTTTATTTACCTATGTACTATAGATGATTTTATGATCTAATTCTTTTGTGTGAGCTTTCTGTATAGTCATAAAATGGTCAGTTATCTTAAAGGGACACGCGCCAGCCCTTCTGTATGAAAATCTTTTACCTGCGCTTCTTAAAAGTGATACCTAAGGTTTTGTAACTGATAGAATGTAGAGAAAAATAATTTTCTCTGTTTTTCAGTTTGTGTTTAAATTGTTTTGTTTTTAAAAATTCACTATAATAAGCTTTTTCAGTGTTGTTACACTTCTTAAACCTCCACTTAGTTAAAACCAGTAATTTCATCTTCAACTCAAGTTATAGCATTAGGTGCTTATAAATTAGCTGCAGTTCTACCTGAATCTGCTTTCAGTAATTCAATGCAGAAAGTAGCAGATAGAAAACAAAATATGTCCAGTCCATTCATAACCATGATGTAACTAATTTCTCTTTTACTTTGAGTTAGCATGGTACAATAGATAAATTACATAACTGTGAGTCTATTTCCACTGACTTGCAGTTTGACCTTCAGCAAGTCACTTCACTTCTCTTCACTACAGTTAGTTTCCCATCAGGTAAGATAAGGCTAATACTATATCCCTGCCTCGCAAGGTGTTGTGAGGCTAAATTTAATAATGATTGTAAAGTGCTTTGAAATCCTCTAATGAAAGTAGCTATAGAGGTGCAGAGTATAATTATTGCCAGGATGTAATTGTATTTTCTGTTTAAATTAGATTGGCGATTGGAGCAGGATTAGAAGCTCCTACTGCCAGTTAATAAATGGGGGTTTTGTCATTGATTTCAGTGGGAGCACAATCAAGCCCCTTTATCTTAATTTCTACATTGTCTGTAAAGCGCTATGTACGCTTAATGTGCTGTACTAAAATAAATATTATTCTGTTAAGCAAAGGACATCACGAGATGCAAGGCCAATTATACAGAGTCTCTCTGGAAGACAGGAGTATACATTCAAAATGTATTGTCTAAATTGAATTGACTGTGTATTATACTACTATATGGCTTCAGACATTATATCAAACGGATTCAGACATGATACAGGACTATGCCATTTGCAAACAGGATGTGCACATCAGAGGTATACACGGTACATAAACAGTGCATTATGCAATCTGTGCACCATATACTCATCATGACCATTGCAATGTTATGACTGCTCTTGCCTAAGATAGAGCTGACACCTAGACACTTGTTGTTTACTGCCTGACCCAGTCTTGTTTTTATCATTTTATATGAAAGCCAATTGAGGTTATACCAGAACCAGTTTAAGTGAATTTCAAATAAAAGTGAGTGTGGCTAGTGACAAATAGATAGCCCTGGATAGGGCATGGACGATGCAAGCTTCCCTACACTGATTGACCTGGACTTTTTACTTCAAGGGGCGACAGGGTAGTTTGGAACATAGGAACTGTCATACTAGATCAGCCCAGTGGTCCGTCTAGCCCAGTTTCCTCTCTCTTACAGTGTCCACTATCAGATGCTCCAGAGGAAAATGCATGAAGCCCCATAATGTACAATAACCTATCCTAGAAGCTTTTTCCTAACCCCCATCAGTTAGTGCATGGTTTATGCCTTGAAGCATGAGGGTTCATAACCATGTCCAGGGCCTAGTCAGTTCTTGACCTCTCTATTAAAGAAGCCAGTTAGTTGTGTGTGTGATGTGACTACCTGACCACTAGAAAGTGAATTGAAACTACCAATTCATTTTATACAAGGCAAAGAGCCATAAGACCTAATGACTTTGGCTTAGTATTGACTCTGGCACCCATCTTGCAGACACTTGCCACGTGCTTAACTTTAACTTAACCTGAGAGCACAAGGTCCTATGGACTGTCCTCCAGTGAGAAGGCTGTTCAGCAGAGAGGCCTCAAGGTACCTGATTCCCCAATGTTCATAGAGAGGCCCAGCTGGCCTACTCCCCCCACCCCATTCCTACTCAGCTGACATTGTTAGAGTGACCCTTTGGGATCCCATAGCTGTTGTTTTAATGAAAGTGACTTGGAAGGTTATAGGATAAGTGAGGAGGAAGAAAACAGTCTGTTTTCTCTGTTGTAGGAGTCTGAGTGATTTTACAAGGAGATTGGCTATAGCCCATATCTGAAGGTTGTAATTAGTAGGTCACAGACAAGGGTGTTCACCCTTTATTAGGTTCCTCGTCATCTCTGCATGACATAAGCGCTTGGCATAATTTATTATAACCAGTTTGTGGCATTGTTAGTAAGCTAATATTATCAGTAGATTCCATATGACAGTGTCACTGGGAGAGAGCAAGGCAGATCAGTATGAAGTAGTGACAGAAATCAGGTCAGTGAGTCTAAGATCTAAGGAGATGTTTGAAAGCCTCTCATCATGCAGCTAACTCCTCATCAATTTGAGGTGACTTTATATAGGATGTGAATAAATCCAGTCTTTCTATGGCAATATACTGAATACTTCTTAGAACTGATTAGCCCCTCTGAAGCGAGAAATGCATCTGAAAATCAAGACACTTCAAGTGGCTAGCTAAATTGTGAGGGGTTAAAGAATTTGATATGACAGTGATAAATCCTCATAGATGTTATCTGAAGATGTAAATAGATCTGAACTTTTTCTACTTTCGTTCAGAATTCTTGTAAGCAAGCTGCATCTAAAGGAACGATCACAAATCTGGGAACCAGAATTTCCTGAGTTATACTCCTGGCTCTGCCTTCACACCTATGATTGTTTTCTATGTACTATACATTTAAAATGTAGACAGTCTTTCTTCCTCTCTGCCAAGGGAGTAGGCTTGGGATGGGAGAGGATTCAAGATAGAGGATCTTGCAGATTGAGAGACAGTCTGTTTTCCCTGTCATGGAGGTTTTATACTTGTACTTTCTTTTGTTGTTTTCCTTACTCTAAAATAAATCATGCATACTAAAGTGCATATTTTGCTCTTTGTGTATAGGAAATATAGTAACTTCATTGGGAGTTATGCACATCATAACTCCAGGCTGAAGATACCTGTTCAGGATTCTGTTAATTCTAGAAGAGTTGAGTAACAGACACTCAGAGCAGCAGAGGGGCAGAATATTTCTGAGCACAGTCATGAGCTCCTGCATGGGCGAAACAGAACCCACACCTGTTTTGGCAGGAAAAAGACCAGAGCATTAAGGTATACCAAAATGGATACTTACACTCCTAAGCCATTCCCGCCAAAAAAATGGGCCTTTATTTGCACTTACCTCCTTTAGCTGTGTGAATACGCACACACATAATTTAACATTAAATAAGAACAGCATATACACAATAACAAAAATACATCTAATAGATATTATAAATATATTCTTAAATCAAACAAAACATTCTCTTACATAAGTATACTCTTTTGTTTCTAGCAACAAAGGTTGATACAGACAGAGCACATAGCTTATCATTATCTTTATTTCTTTAACCTCCATAATGAGCTGGCACCCATCAATAAACACCATTCTCCTCTGGGAGCCACTTTTGAGGTACTCTGAATTAGAATTATGCCCTGAAAAATCTATGTCCTGCAGTAATATATAAAATATGGACAATCATGAGATACAAGAATGTTTCAAGACACGTGGTAAAAAGACACAATTGATTATGGCAGGTGTGACGGGTTGGTTCACAGAAACCCACTTGGGAGCTGCCAGCTGATGTGCAAAGGCCACCTCTGTTTCTATTCTCCCCTGCCAGCTACTGGTGGTTCCAGCACTCAAAGTCTTGCTGACAGCCAGACACACCTATCTGCTCCAGACACAGACCCAAGAGTCCGAATAACCAGCTGCAGGTTTACCTGAGAACAGCTCACAGAAGTCTGCTTGCCTTTAACACTCAGATGCCCAATTCCCAATGGGGTCTAAACCCAGATAAATCCGTTTTACCCTGTATAAGCTTTATACAGAGTAAACTCATAAATTGTTCGCCCTCTATAACACTGATAGAGAGATATGCACAGCTGTTTGCTCCCCCAGGTATTAATACATACTCTGAGTTAATTAATAAGTAGAAAGTGATTTTATTAAATACAGATAGTAGGATTTAAGTGATTTCAAGTAGTAACAGACAGAACAAAAGAAGTTACCAAGCAAAATAAAATAAAATACGCAAATCTATGTCTAATTGCACTAAATACAGATAAGATCCTCACCAGTTCCAAAATGTTCCCTTTTACAGGCTAATCTTCTTTTAGCCTGGGTCCAGCAATCACTCACACCCCCTGTAGTTTTCAGTTTCCTTCAAGTGTCCTGTGGGGGTGGAGAGGCTCCTTCTTTAGCCAGCTGAAGACAAAATGGAGGGGTCTCCCACAGGTTTAAATAGACTGTCTCTTGTGGGTGGAGACCCCCTCCTCTCCCTCTGTAGAATCCNTGATACCTTTTGCATGAAGCATATTTCAGTTACATTAAACTCACTTATGTTTTTATAAAACTATTCCCATTACATTATATTCACTTATCATGTTTTTACAAAATCATATAGACTGCACAACGTCACAGCAGGATTTTCTAAAGCCCTCAGCAACGGTCTAACTCTGCTTCTGTTAAATCAATGGTAAAATTCCCATTAACATCACTGGGAACAGAGTTAGCCAACATTAATCACTTTTGAAAATATTTCTTCTGGTTTCTCTGGTACTTTTTAAATTTTCAAACTGATGCAGGTTTTTTTAGACAACACATATGCATGCACAATCATTATTGGGGCACTGGTTGCAACTCTCATAGTTAAGGTTGAGATGAGCTTTGCACTTAAAACAGTGGTTCTCAAACTTTTGTACTGGTGACCCCTTTCACACAGCAAGCCTCTGAGTGTGACCCCCCACTATAAAAAACTCTTTTTTTATATTTAACACTATTATAAATGCTGGAGGTGAAGCGGGGTTTGGGGTGGAGGCTGACAGCTCGTGACCCCCCATGTAATAACCTTGTGATAATAACCCCCTGAGGGGTCATGACCCCCAGTTTGAGAACCCCTGACAAAGTATATTGTCTATTTGCCAAGCTGTGACTGCCCTGCCTCTTCCCGCCCCATTCCGCCCCCTCCACTGAGCACACCACGTCCTCGCTCCTCCCCAGAGAATCCGCCATGCCATGAAACAGCTGATTGCGGCGGGCGGGAGGCACAGGGAGGGAGGGGGAGGCACTGATTGGTGGGGCCCACCAGCAGGCAGGAGGCACTGGGGGAGGGGGCTGCCGGTGGGTGCTCCAGCCCCAGAGGTCCAGTACAGTGAAAAGTTATTTCAAAAACTCTTCTCACCATACAAAATGTTTTTCTGAACCCCGAAGGGCCAGCCACATTGCCAGGTCAATATTAGGTTGGATCTTACACAAAATACCATGCTGACAGCCAATCCTTTAGCATCTACAACTAAAAGTTTATTATAAAGAAACAAAAGAGAGAATAAGAAGAGAGCCGTGAAATGGTAAAGCAGTCACATACATACAAAGATTCAAAGTCCATGTACCAGGTTCTTAGCTGTATTGATGAGTTTCCTGGCTTGAAAGTCCCTCTGGAATACATCCCCAGCTTGGATGGGTCATTCAGTCCTTTGTTCAGAGCTTCAGTTTGTAGAAAAGTTACTCCACAGGTAAGAAGCAGGAATGGACACAAGTAGCAGGACTGAAGACAACAAGATGGAGATAATGACGCAGCTGCCCTTTATAGTCCTTTTGCCACGTGTCTGGTACTTCCTTTGTTCCAAACACAAACTCACAGCACATGGCATTGAAAGGCCTTAGAGTTCTCTCCATAGGCATGCCCCTGTATGTCTTTGCTGAGTCATAAGGTGTAGCCCTTGGCCCTTTCAATGGGTTCATTGTACAGTTGATGTCCCTTGATGGGCCATCAAGCAGGCTAGGCCGTGCTGATGCCAATGTGTCTGGGAGTGTCACCCAGATGCACAGCATAAATTTGGAAATACAGATATACCACACATATCTATAACTTACAAAACAAAGGTGATACAAACGTATCAACAAGATTATCATACTTGGGAAATTATAACATTTTCACAGATCTCACATAGCATTTTATAATATCGATATCAACCATATCATAAAGTGTCCCACATATTCCATGCAGTGTCACACACGCAATAGAAGATTTTTGGATTCTTGCAGGTCAGTTTCTCATTTGCAGTAGAAATCAGTGATGTGGAGTCAGAGTATTTTCTTAGTGGGAATTGTTGATTTACAAAAGGTACATATGCTCTGTTTTCCTGAATGGGGGCAAGGGTGTAATAATTGCATCCCCACAGAAACCTGAGGTCAGACACCAAGAAGCAGCTGTCTAGGGTTTCCCACAAATCTAGAGACTCAACAAAACAGTTTTTCTCTTCCTACTCCAATTCCTGAGCTTTCCACCTGGGAAAGCTTTAGCTCAGAACTCCGTTCTAGGACCACATGGCCTTCAAAGATGAGCTTTCTATTACAAAGGAACCTCAGAGTTTTAATTGCCAGACAGTGAAGAATGCTTTAACTCACACAATCTCCTTGCAGAAGGTCTGGGTGTTCATACATCAATGACCTATAATGGGGCAAACCATTAGTAACTTTTGGCATAACAATGTCTAGATTTGCACGTTCATACATGCATACACAGAGTTGTTTGTTCTTGTAACCAATTTGATTTAAACAACTGATTACAATTCTCTAGAACTTTAAGATGAAATATTACCGGGATTAACTGTACTTTTCTTGCCATTTTTAGCTTTCACCACAAACACATAAAAGGGTAGAAATCCCATGCCAGAACCACATGCAGTTTTGCTAATGGGGCTAATATGAAATAAATATTTTACAGTACAAAGTATTATGTGTCATTTTAAATTGGTTTACAGGGTTGGGCATTTGACCAGTCCAAAAATAACTGGTCAATTGACTGGTCAAACATTATCAATGTCAAAAATGGTCAAATATTTAAAGCACTAATGAATTAGAACAACAAAAAAGAGTAAGACTTTATGGTCTCCAATAGGCTTAGACTATGTCTACACTATAACGTATGCCGGCAAAATTTATGTCCCTCAGTGGTGTGAATATTCCACCCAGTGCTTAATTTGTGCCAGGGCTTTCCAGGGCTGAGCACCTCTAGGCTTGGCAGTTCATAGCCCCGGCACCTCTGGGCTTGCCGCATCAGTTATGATTATGAATTAGGGCTGTCAAGTGATTAAAAAAATTAATCGCGATTATTCGCACCATTAAATAACAATAGAATACCATTTATTTTAAATATTTTTGGATGTTTACTACATTTTCAAATATATTAATTTCAATTACAACACAGAATACAAAGTGTACAGTGCTCACTATATTTATTTTTATTATGAATATTTGCACTGTAAAAAAAACAAAACAAAAATTTTTTTTCAATTCACCTCATACAAGTACTGAAGTGCAATCTCTTTATCATGAAAGTGTAACTTACAAATGCAGATTGTTTTTTTGGTTACATAACTGCACTCAAAAACAAAACAGTGTAAAACTTTAGAGCCTACAAGTCCACTCAGTCCTACTTCTTGGTCAGCCAATCACTCAGACAAACAAGGTTGATTACAATTTGCAGGAGATAATGCTGCCTGCTTCTTGTTTACAATGTCACCTGAAAGTGAGAACAGGCGTTCGCATGCCACTGTTGTAGCTGGTGTTGCAAGATATTTACATGCCAGATGTGCTAAAGATTTATATATCCCTTCATGCTTCAACCACCATTCCAGAGGACATGCTTCCATGCTGATGATGGGTTCTGCTTGATAATGATCCAAAGCAGTGCGGACTGACATGTTCATTTTCATCATCTGAGTCAGATGCCACCAGCAGAAGGTTGATTTTCTTTTTTGGTGATTCGGGTTTCTGTAGTTTCCGTATCAGAGTGTTGCTCTTTTAAGATTTCTGAAAGCATGCTCCACATCTCATCCCTCTCAGATTTTGGATGGCACTTCAGAATCTTAAACCTTGGGTTAAGCACTGATTCCACCCAGAGGGACATAAGCGCTCGTGTGCACAGTGCTATGTCGGTGGGAGAGCGTAGGGTGACCAGATGAGATGAAGAAAATATCGGGACACCGGGGGAGGGGGGAGGGGGGGAAGCCGAGTGCTGCTGGCCAAGCAAAAAAAAAAAAGAAAAAAAGCCGAGTGCTGCCGGCCGATATTGGGACAAATTGTGTCCCGACCAGAGATCAGTCGGGATGCTGGACAAACAGCTAAAAATCGGGACGGTCCCGATTTTATTGGGACGTCTGGTCACCCTAGGAGAGCGTCTCCCGCTGACATAGCTTATGCCACTTGTAGATGTGGTTTTTTTATGCCAACGGGAGAGAGCTCTCCCGTTGGCATAGAGTGTCTTCACCAGATGTGCTGCAGCGGCGCAGCTGGTATGAGAACAGCTGTGCCACTGCAGCACTGTACATATAGACATGGCCTTAGATAGGTACTTATACCTAATTACAAAAAACAAGTTACTTAACTGAGTTATTTTAACTCCGAAAAATGCAACACACAATAAAATTAAGTTCCAAAAAATGAAGGAATTATTACCGTTTTTAGCAACATTAGGTGAGCATTTAAAGGTGGATGATATTCAAGACTGAACAATTACAAAAGAAAAGAAAAATGAAGCTAAGCAGAAATAAAACAAACAACTATAAAAAGAAGAAAAGTCATTTTTAAATGTACTGATGCTATGTAGGCAGCAGGCCAGCTCTTCAAGAATGTTGCTTTTCATTCTCTTCTTTTTCTATGGCAGCTTCAACTAGATTTTTCTCATCATCAGATCAATCAGTATCTCCTCCTTCCTTTTCACCTGCTGAATATTGAGTCAACTCTTCATCTACAATTTTCTTTTCTAATCGTAAATTGTGATATGCAGTCATCAGCTTCCCAGCAGTGGAGGTCTTCTTCAGTCTATTTCTGGTTTTTGAATGGATAGTTCCCCAAACCCGCTGATTTCATTCCGCACATGGAAGTGTTAAAAAAAAATTTCTGCCACTGTAGCTAAAGTGCAAGGAAAACACAATCCTTTCCACCATCATAAAGGGGCAAGCTGTTTTGATTGAACTGCTGGGATCGTACTCCACATTGTTTTACAACTGAATGGGCTGCTTTTTCCTTTAGAATTTGCTCTCTCTGTTGGAACTTTTTGTTAATTTATATATATTTATATATCCTTTAAAATTTACAACAGCCTCCATGAGGTCAAAAGCTGAATCAAATTAATCATCAGAAAGGGCTTGGTGTAGGAAGTGTTGATAAAGAAATTAGGCAGCAGCATGTGTTGCAGTGATGGTTTGATTTTTTTTCTGTTATATTATTTTGTCTATTATCTTTTTATCTTCAGCTTTTGGAAGTAGACTGTGTTCCGTATTCTCACAAATATGTTTCTTATTTTCAGGAACTCATTCTTGACATCAGACAGTGTAAAATTATCATTGTTCATATTCTGAATGGTCTGAGCTACTAATTCAAGAAGTGAAATTAATTCTGAGTTTCATATCCAAAAGATATCAAAAATGTCAGTGCGGATTACTCGGGGACAATACCCAACCACCGCTTCTTCAACACCAGCTGATTAAAAAGTCTTCTTGCATATTTAAAGCTCTTTGAGATATTTAATAAAAGATGCCCATCCACAATGACAAGGCATACTCAGTGTGGATGAAACCGACTGAGGTACTAAATTACTCTGAAAAATGGCTACTGGTACGTTTGTTTCTGAAAAACTTGACAGCGCTTCTCACTTTTGACACACGTCATGAGAAAGTAGTCAGATCTTCCACATCACCAATGAAAAGCTGCATTGTATGGGCAGCAAGTCCATAACACAGGAGATGTGGATGCTCATTTATCAGCAAAGCCTAAGCAGCTTTCATATTAGCGACGTTGTTGGTCANATGTTCTTATGTTAACTTTTCATGGAGCCAATTCATTTATTATATTTTTTAACTGGTCAGCAATATATTGGGTTGGTGGTGATGCTCAGTTGTGCATTGAAATGAGTAAAGCACTGGTTGTGGAGTTGTTATCATGAAGTTGATGACACCGCCATTGTGAATATTTCTCCACCCATCACACACTAGAAGCATGTGAGAAGCTTGCACAATATGGACACCAACTCTGTTTTTCACATAGTCCACTTTGCCATTCAGAACACTTCCTGCAAGCAGTTTTCTACTTAATACTTAAACTGGATGCACCTTATGAAAAAAATTCTAGCATATAAGGATACGACTATATGACATGGTGTATTGCTGGCATACATTCTACTAGCAAACATATGATCAGGTTCACTTTTCTGATCATGGGACATTCTATCCAAAAACCTAAATACCAATATGATGAACATCTGAAGACTTTCCAGGAGTAGGAGTTTTTGGGGCTGACGCAGATGGAGTGGCAAGATTCTGATTAGAAGATGAAGAAATGAAATTAGCTTCACTTTCATTATCACTCATATCACTATCTTCATCAAGAGATTCTGTGCTTCATGATGCTGCTGCTGAAGATGAAGGAGAATGCACAGAAGAAAAAATTTGGTGCAGACCAGTTTTCCCTTTCTTGCTGTTTGACTCCAATAATCTATCTTTGACAATAGCTGGACACATCACAATAATTCAACACGTTTCTTCATTCTATCTTCATGTGTCACATACTCACAAGAACAGAACTTGCACTTATCTTTTAACAGTTTTTCTATGTTCCTGTCTAGTAAAAATTTTCATACAAATGATTTTGGCTTTCCCTGACTCTATATAATTTATGTCAGTTATTAATATCTTACTGCTCTGGAATGCTCTCTAGATTATGAAGTATCTCTTGTCTTTCAATCAACCAGTAACCATTCACTTTTATTTCTAACTGCTGCTGTTCCAGAAGATTTCAGCCAATCAAAGTAGACGTGCAGGTGAATGAACCCTTGATAGTGTGGCTGATGTGGTTGGGTCCTCTGATGGTGTTGCTAGAGTACATCAGCCATACCATCAAGGGCTCATTCACCTGCACGTCTACTAATGTTATATATGCCATCATGTGCCAGTGCCAGCAATGCCCCTCTGCCATGTACATTGGCCAAATCGGACAGTCCCTACGTAAAAGAATAAATGGACACAAATCGGACATCAGGAATGGTAACATACAAAAGCCAGTAGGTGAACACTTCAATCTCCCTGGATATTCCATAACAGATTTAAAAGTAACTATTCTTGAACAAAAAAACTTCAGAAACAGACTTCAAAGAGAAACAGCAGAACTAAAATACATTTGCAAATTTAACACTATTAATTTGGGCTTGAATAGGGACTGGGAGTGGCTGGCTCATTACTAAAGCAGCTTTGCCGCCCCGGAATTGACACCTCCTCATCTATTATTGGGAGTGGACTACATCCACCCTGATCGAATTGGCCCTGTCAGCACTGGTTCTCCACTTGTGAGGTAACTCCCTTCTCTTCATGTGTCATTATATAATGCCTGCATCTGTAACTTTCACTCCATGCATCTGAAGAAATGAGGTTTTTTACCCATGAAAGCTTATGCCCAAATAAATCTGTTAGTCTTTAAGATGCCACCGGACTTCTTGTTGTTTCTGTGAATATTACAATAAGTGTAAACAAAAAAGCCTTACATTTGCTGCTGAGGAAAATTTTTGATTAATTTAGGAACATATGGTTGTATCTATTAGACATTTTTTTTTTAAATTTACTGTAATGTTTAAGAAGAGTTAAAATTACATGAAAGACAGTAGAAGGACAAGGTGGGTGAGGGAATATCTTTTATTGGACCAACTTCTGTTGGTGAGAGAGACCAGCTTTTGAGCTTACACAATAAGCTCCAATAAAAGCTATTACTTCACCCACCTTGTCTCGCGAATATCCTGGGACTGACGTGACTACAACAACATTGTATACATGAAAGATAGTAGTCAAATATAGTATAGAGGTAATCTAGAGTATAAACATAGCCATAGTAGAGCATATGAACTGTTCACTTTAGTTCTATATATTTATATTAGAATGCCATTCAAAGACACAAAAAGCAGCAGTAAATTTAGAGTTTCATGAAGTCCAAACAAGACTGCTCTCTCCTGGAGATAAATCTGCCATCGGATAACGACCTGAACTAAAAAGTCCAAAGAAGTGATGGAAACGAGTATACACTCCCACAGAATCATAAAAACAGCATCTAGATTCTACACCTATAGGCAGATGCAGGGCCGGCCTTATGGGTGGGAGATGTGGGTGACTGTCCAGGGCGCTGTGGTCAAGAGGCAAGGAGTGGGGCGGGTTTAGGGTGTGAGGCCGTGGAAAGGAGCTTGGGGCAATGGGCAGGGGAGGCAGCGGGGGTCAGGGGGGATGGGGAGATGGGTGGGGTGCCAAGGGAGGCAGCAGGATCCTGGAATGATGGGGAGCCATGGGGGGCATGGACACCAAAATACAAATTAGCCCAGGGTGCCATTTTCCCTAAGGCCAGCCCTGGATAGATGGTCAGATCCAGCCACTTGTGAAATCTAACATGTTAAGGAATACAAACCAAACTCTTTAGATTCAAATATTTAAAGGACATATCAGAAATGAAAAGAGGTTATTGACACACACACACCCTTCCTTCTGTCCCCCAAATTGTTGGATATGTTGGGTGGTGGGTATTTTAGATTATGCAGCATAGATAAAGGCCTGATTTTCCTCTCACTTAGGGTCTGAGCCACAGCTCACTGCAACCAGTAGGTCTTTCTACTGATTTCAATGGGCTTTGGATCAGATCATGACACTAATGTAACTGACTAAAATGGAGTTATTTGGGATTTACACCATTGTATGTGAAATCACAAGCTCTTTGGGGGTGAGGGGGAGACTGTCTTTTTGTTCTGGGTTTGTACAGGTTCCAACACAATGGAGTACTGGTTAATGACTGGGGCTTGTAGGCACTACAGTAACACAAATAAACAATAATTAATAATTATGCCCTGAGACTCAGTGAAGGCTGCATGTGTGTGGTGGGATAGTAGGGATGGGAAAAGAAGTTTGCAAAAGTTGGCCACTAGAGAGAGCACAACATTTGCCAGGGAAAATTTTAATGAATGTAACTTACTCACAGAGAACAACAACAAAAAATTTACCTTTAATGTAAAGGTTATCAAATTCCAATATGGTGCATTCTGGAATGCTTTCAAAACTCTACATTCATGCAAAATGTTATAAAATACAGGCTTGGTTTTGGACATTGGCTTGAGAGGATGGCTTAAAGTCTAATCAGGTTTCGAATGCTATACATAGATTCCTGGGTGCTACATGTTTAAATCCCAATAGGGCTATCTTAGCTCTTCATCTTTCTTGATTACCTTGCACTTTACTTTATGGGTGGGCCCTTTGGTCTCATATGCTTTGCATGAGCTCTGATGACCATCTGGCAATTTCTGGAAGAATGGGGTTTCCCCCCGTATCTTTGGCCAACCTTCCCCCTCTTTCATATTGTCAAACAGGAACCTGTTTGGGGGAGTAGGTCCATACAATATCACAAAGAATAGTACCCAGTTTTTTGGCATAAACATGGCAAATAGTAACCTACCTTTCCTGGATATGACACGGTAAAGGTGCTGAGCCTGTAAAGAGTTAACACGTTCCACTGGTCACATGACTGCTTGGGGCAGTGTACAAAAGGAAAGAGCAAGCCAGGTCAAAGGAGGAGGATGTCCTCTCCCCTCTTGGCTGGCTAAAGCGAGGAAATCCTCTGGAGTATATTGCCCAGTGTTCTTCGTTAATTTGCTTTTGTCTCCACAACAAAGGGGTGGCAATTACGAATGCAACCACATTCCCATTATAAGACTGATTCTGAGCCCCAAAAGTCGCCTCTCCAACACATCCTCCTGTCTTCAGAGGGTCAGGAAGAGGGAAGCAGTCATCAGCAGCCTCTCCCCACAAACACTCCCTGGAATTTTTCCTGGTAGCGCATACCACCTCCTGCTTTTCTTACTTCCCATGTGAGCAAGTTGGCTGTCATTTACAAAGAAAGCAATTACATTTCAAAAGTAACTTTTGGGAAAAAATACTGCTTATCTGGAGGACAGATTAAAGATAAATCCAACTATCATTATCACTTCAAAAACCCAGAGGGCATTAGACATACAAATGTGCTCTAGTTAATTATTAAATGCTATAGTAAAAAAATATGGGGTATTCAATCAAAACACCCAGTTTAGCTTAGTGTGGATTCCTCGTATAATAAACAGTGTTACCCTGAACACACGTCTCAAAAAAGGCACTGCATTTTTTAAAAAAAAAAAGCTTTTATTTTGTAAAATATAAATAGTCCAAATAAAACTGAATATAGTGGTCTCCATTAAGCAACTATTCTTTATTGCTGCCTTAAAAAAACAAACAAACCAGAAGTGACATATGATTCTATGATTCTATGATTCTATGACACAAGCCAACATTAGTTCAACTAAGCAACTGCATTCAACTTCATCATACTCAAGGATAAAACCTCAGTGGTATTTGAAATTACTTTCCAAATAGAATCCTTATTGCAGAAAGCTGTCCCAGTGTCATAAAAATGTTATGTGGCATCTGCCTGCATATCATGGGCACCCATCCATAATACAAACACAATTTACTTTATACAAGCAGCTTAGATATCTATTAAGAACGTAACATATTTGAAAGCTACATGCTCAAACCTTATATGGTTGCTATAAAATGCTCCAGTAAACGTATTATGCAGAATACTGTTTATCTCTTTACAAAAAGTAACAGAATCACAGTGAAATAATTCTTGACAGTCAGAGTCCAGAGAAAAATAATCAACAGATACCAGTATAGCTGTAATAAGTACATTGGTAGGTCTTCCCTGTAAAATGGACATGTTTTGCTTTGAGTATTAAACTTCATGCTTTTATAAAGGAAGATGAGACTCTGCTCAGGGACAACCCCCTCCTTCCCACTGTTGGTTGAGCTTTAAAAGTCCCTATCAAAAACACTCAGGGTTCGCTTTTTAATACTCTTGATGCTGGGAGCTGGGATTTACTGGCAACTGGATGACTATGACCATTACAGCCAAGGAGTTAATAAATCTAAAGAAGGGAATTTACAATTCACTAGCTTAGATTTTTTTCCCCTAAATAAAATGCAAACGCTTAAAGCTCTACAAGTAACGATGAAGACTGCATCTGAAATTACAATTTTACCAGCACGCATGCAAAATAAGTACTTAGGCACGTATATAACACATTTCTCTAATGATCTCAATGTGTTAAGTATCATTATCCTCATTATATATGAGGAAGTTGAGGCAAACATAGTTTACATGACTTACCCAAGGTCACACAGTGAATCACAGTGGCTGAAGTGGGACTAGAATCCAGCTCTCTTGCCTTCCACTCCCATGCCCTATTTGCTAGACCAGTGTGAGTTTTCTGCTATTGCCTTGTATAGGAGTAGGCACTACAGGGCAAATTGTTAGCTGGTATAAAGTGACTGCTCCACTGAATGGAGCTATGACAATTTACACCAGCTGAGAATCTGCCCCTCTGTGTATATGCAAACATGTTGCCCCGTGCTGACCAGCTACAGCCAACAAAGGTATTTCTATAGCTGACAAGTAGAGATCTTCCTTTAGCTCAGGTACTAGAACAGGGGTGGCCAACCTGTGGCTCCGGAGCCACATGCGGCTGTTCAGAAGTTAATATGCGGCTCCTTGTATAGGCACCGACTCCGGGGCTGGAGCTACAGGCGCCAACTTTCCAATGTGTCGGGGGGGTGCTCACTGCTCAACCCCTGACTCTGCCACAGGCCCTGCCCCCACTCCACCCCTTCCCGAGCCTGCCGTGCCCTCGCTCCTCCCTCCTTCCCCCCAGAGCCTCCTGCATGCCATGAAACAGCTGATCCGGAGGTGCGGGGAGGAAGTGGGAGGCGCTGATCGGTGGGGCTGCCGGTGGGTGGGAGGCCCTGGGAACAGTGGGGTGTGGGAGCTAATGGAGGGCTGCTGACGTATTACTGTGGCTCTTTGGCAATGTACATTAGTAAATTCTCGCTCCTTCTCAGGCTCAGGTTGGCCACCCCTGTACTAGAATCTCATGTTTATGAAGCTAGATGGCCTGTGTTCCAGGCCTGTCTCTGCAGCTAGTTTTCTACTACAAAGAGGTGGCAATTAAAGTTGCAAGATTGTTGCCATAAGATTGATTTTGATCTTCATAACAACAAAGAAAAATCCTCACGGTTTCAAATTTTTTAATGTCGGCTAGAATATTTTCTGAAAATGTTGATTAAGTATGGCTCAAAAATGGCTCATTTGTGACTTTTTTTGGCAAGTGTTTCTCTACCTGCCTAATTAAATCACATTACGGCACAACACTGGAAATATGGGTAGATTTTGACATTGGCTCATTCAGGAGGCAGTTTTAAAGGGCAGAAATAATAAAATGTTTAAGAAATTGCCATCATTTGAAACCTAGATGAGATTCTCTGTCAATGAAGCTTATGGAGAAAAAAACATAACAGAGAATATTTTTGCTGCTAGCCTCCAAAAATCAGACAGGGATAATTTTCAGAAGTGAAAGAAAACTCTTGGATCTCATTAAAAACTTGTCCTTCTTCATTCCCCACCCAAATGCCCCTTTGGTCTATGAAAAATGTGCACGTATCCATCTGCTAGATGGAGTAACTGAGGAACGGACGGCTTGAGTAAGCAGCGCAAAGTGAATTAGTCAGACAGGAGAAGCTGGCTCAGAGAGTTCAAATGACTTGGTAAAGATTCATATAAGAGGTTTAAACGCAGGGATAGGAACAGAATCCTGGCGTACAAGGTGGAAGACCCATATCTTACTTGCTAAAGCACAAAGCCTCTTATAGAGATTACTTTAAATTTCTGTACGTAGGCTCCAATCCTATGGGGTCCCATTGAAGGCACTGAAGACACCTAACTGGAAGTAAATAGGACTGCCTACACCATTAGTAACCAGGCCAATATACAACTGTCTAAAAGTCTGTGTTCTGACATGTTTTTTGTCTGCATTGTGGGCAGGTCAGCAGTCACAGAATCATGTTAGCAAACTCATCATGAGGTAGTGCAGTGGTTCTCAAACTTTTGTACTGGCGACCCCTTTCACACAGCAAGCCTATGAGTGCGACCCCCCTTATAAATTAAAAACACATTTTTATATTTAACACTATTATAAATGCTGGAGACAAAGCAGAGTTTGGGGGTGGAGGCTGACAGCTTGCAACCCCCCATGTAATAACTTTGCGACCCCCTGAGGGGTCACGACCCCCAGTTTGAGAACCCCTGAGGTAGTGGCTTGAGCCCACAATGACTTCAGAGAGGCTCCACACAGGTACAAAGGCCATCTGCACAGATCTTGTCAGGTGAGTGAGCCTGAGAACTAGCCAGGCTGATTAATGAGTTCAGCTGGATTGCGGTCGGACCACCTGATTGGCTGAAGAGAGCCGGCAGGCCTGCTTTCAGCTCAGCAGCAGGTCACTGGTTGCTCGATGCTAGGCCTGCTGCTGTGTTCGCTCAGGATCCAGACTTGCTCCAGCTCACATCCCCTTCCTTGGTCCTGACTCCATCTCTGACTCTTGGCTCTGGTTCTCAACTCTTGATTCTGGCGCTGGTTCCTGGCTCCTGACTTTGACTCCAACCCTTGGCCCCCAGTTACAGTTCCTGCTCCCATAGTCCAGTTTTAACCAGTGAGCCAGACTGCCAGCATCTAAGAAATCTCTCTGCACGATTGGAGCCATCGTGTGTACGGTGATTCTCTAACATGGTTCTGTAACAACTATATTGTCCTGTCTACAGTTCAAACCAGGCCAGATAACCACATACACAGTATCCTGAAAGTTCATATGACAAAAGGCACTTCACACTGTATAGATTGTGAAAGGAATTTGAAAGGTTTTAATAATTAATATGGGCATTTTTATTAATAAAGTGTCCTTTCCCTTTACCCAAGCATCTGGGGTTCAGCATCAACAAGGTAAAAATAAATTACAGTAAATAGTCAATATGTAGTATTCCTCTCACTTATACTGCATTTGTGTATAAAAGAACCACACATTTTTCTTCATGAAGAAATGTACACATGAAAGTAGCAATAAGTATTATCATCAGTCTGACATTTCATATTTTTATAATGATCTTGGGAACAACACATTCTGGCAAATGAACAACATGTAAGGTTTGCAGACTGAAACATGAAGAGATATGGGAAAAGTAATCTGAATTTTAAAATATGTATTTTATTATGGCACAAACATTTTAATATTAAATAAATATACAGTCTTTCTGTATTACAATCTGAGCTTTCAAGATAAAATAATCCATCCTGAAAACAGATTCAGTTTTGATTAATATAGCAGTATTTCTTTTCCCTTCTATAACACCTTTCATCAGAGATTTTCAAAGTATTTTACAACAATTATGGAAATTCAATCTCCCTCACCCCCCCCACCCCCGAGTGACGTAATTAAGCACTCTTATCCCCATTTACAAATGGATAAAGAAGAGGCACCAAGAGATAAGTGACTTAGCTAAGAGTATATGTGATGGGACCAATCCTACATTCAATACTCAGGCAAAACTCAGGCCATTTATGGGAGTTTTGCCTCAGTAAGGATGATAGTATTATGCACTCATTTAAATTTGCCTATCACGGTCAGCTTTCAAATTGCCTGACAAGGAGTCTGAAATGTAGGAAAGTTTAAGGAGAAAAATATGGCAAAATGGCAGCTCGTAATGACAAAGTAGGCAAGAACCAATACTTTGGAAGCTGGTCTTCAATCACTACAAAAACACCTGTAAATACCAATTTGAGGACAGATCCTGCAGTCACTAATCAGGCAAATGTAATTGCTTAATAGGAATTTTACACTAAGGATTGCAGGATCAGACCGTTAGCTGTTTATCTTTTATTACAATTCAGTAATGTCCAGTTTTTAGGGGAAGTGGACATAATCTGCCATGTAACTATGTCCATGGAATGCTGAACAAACTATAAAGACACCTTCTTGGAGAAAACCAAGAAAGCAAAAAATAGCACCTTCCTTGGAGTTCAATTTGATTCCATGTCTTCATCCACTAACTCAACTAGTGGAGCATGTCTGTTGGCCTGAGAGCCTTCTTGGTAATTAACCTTCTTTATTATTCCTGCCTTTGGAGCCCTTATGGTATGCTGCATAGAAACAAGTGCATAGATAAATCAATAGAATATTTAAAAAAATTCTTTTTTTAATAACAATTCCATTTTAGTACAATCAACCATATAAATACTGAGCACAGGTGAGATTAGATCAAATCAACATTTACCACTTCTTTTGACACATTTCATTCTTCTAATATGTTATTTTTATTCTTGAAAGAACCTCACTTTCAAGTTACTTTGGTCTTTCCTCTTCAATATTTAACTGGAGAGGAAAACAAAACACTATTTTGGGTTACATTTTGAAGCACAGATATTTCCATCTTGTTTTACTTCATTGTTCCTTCTTAAAAATAAATTAGACATCTGTTAAAATAGCTCAGTTTTAGTTCAACAATGTTAACCATTTAACAGGTCAGTTCCTTTGAAAGGACTGCTGATGCATTTAATACATTTTTGTTTGGTGGACAGGAAATGTTTTTATTTAACAGATCTTAGGCTAAATTAAGATGTGATTACCAACTGCTTACACACCAAGTCCAAATTTGGCTCATATGATTATTATATCATGTTCATTTTCCATTGTACCTTTTGTTGCCCTGATAGTTTCTAAATAGGATTAGTCTAATAATCAAAACAATAACAAATAATTTATTACATCTTAGCAAGGATTCATTTAAATTAACGTCTTTATTTTTGCAATTTAACCTTTTTATTTTAAATAGTAGCACAAATATTTAGGAACTACTAATCGGGTAAATCGTCAATGAAAGACACGAAGAGCCACGTATGTAATATGGATACCAATGTTACAATCACCTAGCGATACACAATTACCAAAATAAGTTTTAATAATTTTAAATTGAATTAATTTTCTCAGTATGCAGGATTTTACACAATGTTATCAAAATTTATAAATTATTTCAAACACTAGCTTAAATCTGTTACATTATTTAGTTCAGCTCCCATACGCTGCACTGTAAAAATAAATCCAAACCCAACCAGCTCAAAACTGGGATAGTGCCGGCAATTTTAGCCAATGCCAAGCAATGTAACAAAACATGATAGAACATCCCACCTACTGCTACATTACATTTCATGTTGACTCTTACAAAGAATCTTTAGTCTACTCTCCGTAAAGCTTTATGTAAACAATAATCAACAGTATTACACACAAGAAAACGCTGGGTATATATTTAGAGAGAGAATCACTGCTTGCTGAATTTCAACATAAAGCAACTGCAGATAGTAATATGTGTTTAAATCATGGCGAGAGAAAGTAAAGTAAAACATCCAGATTATGAAAGATGGTTTTGTATTGAAAATAATGGATAATTGATTTCTGAGGCATTTAAAGAGCTAACAAAATGAGCATTTACAAAAATTACAGATAAAAATTATACATAAAAATATTCTTTGATAATAATGTACCAGTAAACATAATTCTCTGAAATCCAGTCAGATAACGTATTAGTTTTGCAATATTTCAAGTGGTGTTGATGATGAAACAAGACTGAATTGTACAATATTCCAATAAACCAACCCTGGATTCATTTCAGTATCACTGGAGTTTGTTTTTTTCTTCCCAGTAATTAAACCCTTTTAATGTCACTCACCTCCATTTTCATAGCGATCATAACCATTAGAGGGTCTCCAGCTTGTACCTTGTCCCCTGCTTTCACAAATACCTACAAATTCAAAAGCAAGCAAGGATTAAAAAATCATGTATGTCCATATAATCAAAATCACTTGGGCAGGATTTCTACCTGGACATCTGGCTAACAAAAGAGGTGAAAGTTTCCTTCAGAGAAAAGCTAAAGGAGAGCTGAATAATAAAGGCATCTTCTGGACTTGGGGATTGGTCCTGCTTTGAACAGGGGGTTGGACTAGATGACCCCTGAGGTCCCTTCCAACCCTGATATTCTATGATTCTATGACTGATCCTTTTCAGTAGGCATATCTGCCATGAGGGAATAGATCAGAGAGCCTTTAAGGTTTCAGCTCTAGAGACATGTGGCTGAAAAGCCAATTAAAAGGAAGAAATTTAATTAAAAATGGCAAGTTTAGCCAAATGCTTAGAATTTTTAAAGGGCTCTTCCTGTGTTCTGCAGAAACAAGACAGGAAGTCTGGAAACCACCTGTACAGGTGAACAAACTGAGGGATTTTCTCCAACTGGAAGGAGCCAGGGCAGCCTCAGGACTGACATGCTTCCCCTGCCGCAGAACCTATTAGAACCTGGCTGTGTAGAAGACGTTCAAAAAGGTTTCCTCCCCCCCCTCCCCCCCATCCCACATTTGTAACAATCACCTTTTCAATTGTCCCAGTCATAGGTGCTATAGCACCTCCTTGAGTTCCTGTTGCACTCGCTCCAGATAAGTATTTCGGTATTGGAAGCCCAATTTGTGCACTGCCTTTCTACAGAAAATTAAATAAACCAAGATTGAGTTAATGTCATAACACATTACAATTGGTACAAGCCTTGATTTATATTTATAGTGACAGAAGTTAATATATTTGTTACTAAGTAATTAAGTAGTTTGTTTATTAATGTGGATTTCACATGACATTTATCACAAAGTCATTTTAATTCCCTTTAATCACTTTTACTGGAAAAAACGGACCAGCTTTACCATTGAAGCTGGGACATTTCTTCTTCATAAGTACTACCATTAATGCAATGCAGAGAATGCCAAGGTAAGCTGTCATGTTAATCTGAATTTATTTTTCAAGGCTAAATTGGAGTTCTCCTCCTCCAGCTCCATCTTGATTACTTTTATTTTTCATTATTTTATTTTAAAAATGAAGTACATTAAAATAAAAATATCATAATTACACTCTTCCTCATATATACTTTTCAGCTGTAAATTATAACCAGTGTTCTAGGGAACCATTTAAAGCATTTTTTTCCAAATATCATTTGCATCTCTTTTGATTTGGTTAATTGCAATTAATTTACTCAGTTGTAGATTATTAGTTACCAACCTCTAATTATAGTTATAAATCTAGCAAGGATCTGAAGATTATGGGCTGCTATAAAAATTGAAATAGTGATACATCTCAGCCCCCTAAATTTAAGATTACCCGTCTAAGTCCAGTACACTCCATTTCACAATCCTGCTTACCCCACTCAGCTGGGATTTTAAATCTCAGATGATGAAAAAGAAACTTTACCAGTGAGAAGAGGCAAATAGTGTTGTCCAAAATGACCAGCTTAGATTTACAAACACTCCCGTTTACTGTACATCTCAGGTAAGTCGAATCTCCCTCATTAGAAATGTCTCCAGAAACATGGAAAGCTTCATCTTTTATCTGAAATACAGTTGTTACTGTTAAAAGATGTTACAGGCACAGAGCCTAACTGTAATTTTGTAACAGTCAGCAGCACAATTACCTTAATGGGTTACATGCAACATAGTTCAATTTGTGTCCACAAAGGAGTTTTTCTCCCATTCTCAGTTTGTGCATCTACCTACTATGCTGCATAATTGGGTTTGTATCCGTGCATTGTGGAAAATGGGAGAAGCTATCTCATAGTGTTTCAGCAGTGGAAAATGCCCAGTGCTTCAGTACTCAGGGCTAAGAAGAAAGAATGGCCAAACCGATTATACAGGCAGGATAAGGGGGGTCCTGTCTGTATTGTATGATCCAGTAAGCCTAAATGCTATGCTGTAGTCATACAAAGGAGCATTTACAGTCATAGCAAATATCTAAACCATGTTGCTGATGATTGAATATAACACTGCATTCTCTCTTTAGAATAGTATTTCCAGGACAAAAATAATTGTTATAAATGGACATGCTAGTAACTATTTGCATTAAAGTGTTAACATACATATTTAAATGTCCTTAGTCACTCCAGGCTGAGGTGGATAATATTCAGTTATATTCTACCATGTAGTTTCCCCCCCATATTTTGTTTTGATTTTTAAGGGTTTTCCTCACAGTAAGTGCAGATTAATTTCTTCAGTATCTCTAGATAACCTAAGCGCTCATGACCCTATTATCTCCCAGGTAACATAAAGGGACAAGACTTGCTTAACAATGCATGGCTAATTTCTTGAACAAAAAGTTTAACAAGAAATTGCTAGAAAGAAATCCTAGTTTATGAAGAATGATTTATATGCTGAATGAACTACCCTTGGGAAGGGATACAAGTTACTCTCCATCGTAAGTACCACTTGTCGTCGTTCTCCCCCTCCCGCCCACACTGATGGGTGGCTCTGCCAAAGTTAGATAAGCAAGATGACAAAAAGGAAGGTTGCACTTGAAGGAGGAATACTGACAATGGAGGCTCTGAGGAGATCTTCTGGATTAGGGAAAGTGTCACAGATAAAACTTCCAAATGAAGTTAAGGAAGGACTGTAGAATCAGACTCTAAAATTGGATTATTTATGCCTAGAAGTCCTTGCTCATTAATGACAATCCAGCCAAGGTTGATAGTAACCCAAATTAGTTACCATATGATGGCTGTTTGATATTCCACGTGAGTAAGATGATGGTCTCAGTCCAATTCCAAATGGACAGGTGTCCAATTAAATAAACCTCCATTCCTACAGGAAATAAGTAGCACCACTGTTGGGAATCGCAGCTGAGAGGTTAGTGATTGGTTCATTCTCCACAGCCTGTTCAATCTGGTGCCCTTCCTCTTCCTAAGTGATCCTTCCACAACAGGGTTGAGACAGCATGGAGAATCTTACAGTACTTCTAGCATGCTATCCCTGTTCTGTACATAGAGGATTTAACTTTTCAGAGATGCTAATCCTGTACTTTTCCAGAATGCTAAAGATGAAAAATTGTATACATGAAAATATTTCTTGGTTAACAACAGTTTCTCTCAGTCCTGTTCTTATGTTAATTGCATTAAAATTAACTTCTTGAGCCAAGAGATCACACTTGTTCAAGGCCTAGATGTGCAGAGGTATTGGAAATGGACATAAAAATGAACATCTACTGTTCTCATTGCATAGGTTTTACTTTCTTTAAATCCTTCTTCACCTTGGACTCAGCAATTTGCTGTTCTAATATTTGGTTGTAAATTATTCAAGGAACTTGGCTGAGCTGCCTCCATCTGTATTAAAGATGGTGCTACGGAACAGAAGCAGTCTGTAAGATGTTCCAGAAGCCTTGAGAATCTATCATGTCTAAAGAGTGAAAAAGAGAATACACACTTGTTTCAGTGTTCGCTTGTGATAAAACCATGTAAGAATGGCTTACATTTTGCCTCAATTTACTGACTTGATTTTGTATGCCCCAAATCATGTTGTAGACCTGATCAACCCCTCCCTCCCATATATTAAACCAGCCTTGGGTGAAACTCAGGGAGTTCACCACTAAAATTGAAAAAAACAAAAAAACAACCAATGTTCTGCTGCTGATAAAGCACCCCCACCTCAGGAATGTCCCTAACGAGAGTTATAACCATCAAGGTTGTAAAGTAGACACACCCAGCACTGGGAAATTAGGGAGGAGACAGAAAGAGACTCAATACATGGTAAGATAAGATCTAACCAGCGTTTTTATGCTGACCATCTGCATAAACAGAGAAGGTCACAACTAAGTTACAATTTGGGCATCAAAGATACAAATGTAAAAAACTTGGGCAGCAAGGAGGACACCTAGGTGCCAGTATGTAATTGGTTAAAATTTTTGTTATTTAGGAGTGTGGGATAATGTGATAGGATTAGTACATTTGAAGGAGGTAGCTAGTTTTACCTATATAATGTATACGAAAAACAATGCTCTTTGGGAACCGTTTCCGGACTGCAGTTCAACATCCAGCTGCTGGAACTCTGACCTCTCTGCACGACCGTGACATGTAGAGGCATTGCCAGGAACCACCAGATGAATGGATCCTGACTGGCCATCGGGTGAAATAGATGTTTAGAGCACAACTGTGTAAGGCTCTTTCACTGGGAAAAGGTTCCACAGACCCGTAGAGCCCTGAGCCCCGTGGGCAGGGGCAAGTACTTAAACTGACCAGGTTTCTTCCTGAGCCCCATGGGTAAGGATAAGTACCTTACACCCTGAGCTCTCGGAAGGGAAAGGGTGGGGATGCCTAAATTGACCAGGTCACGCCTCGAGCCCTCGGTAGGGTATAGGCGGTGTGCCCTAAAGCAGGGATAGGCAACCTATGGCACGCATGCCAAAGGCGGCACGCAAGCTGATTTTCAGTGGCACTCACACTGCCCGGGTCCTGGCCACCGGTCCGGGGGGCTCTGTATTTTAATTTCATTTTAAATGAAGCTTCTTAAACATTTTAAAAACCTTATTTACTTTACATACAACAATAGTTTAGTTATATATTATAGACTTATAGAAAGAGACCTTCTAAAAACGTTAAAATGTATGACTGGCACGTGAAACCTTAAATTAGAGTGAATAAATGAAGACTCGGCACACCGCTTCTGAAAGGTTGCCGACCCCTGCCCTAAAGTGAGCAGGTAACAATGTGAACTCTTCTTGAATATGAGGGGTGGTGGTGAGGGAGGGGTGAAATGTTGGCATTTCAAAATGCTCAACAATGATAAGAGTGTCATCACGTGGATTCTTAAAATGTGTGGTCTTGAGATACAGAATCCAAAAAATAACCCTTGTATGCACCCTAAAGCAAGGTTGACCGAGTGGCTACCCCACTATATGTAATTATGAACTTGAAGACTATGTCATACAGCATATGCAAAAGAGAGCCAAATTAAGTTTGCACAAGCAACCTTAATAATGGCATTTTCTAGCTTTTGAGTCCTTTGCAACCTTAATAATGTTCTTTAACATGATTTTTTTGTGTTAATTTCCTAGGCTTTTAAACAAGCAAACTGAAAAAACAGCAATTCCATCATGTGGTGTCATAGTGACACCTACATGGGTCATCAGCAAGTTTGGGACCTTTAGATCAATCGCACAGACCTCTGCCACTTGAGCTAACACAGAACTGATAGCAATAGTAGGTTGTCATCCTCTATGTGGGCCAGCCCTTGACGGGGAGGGAGACACACGCAATTTGACAGTGTGTTTCACGGATATTTGGTGGCAGCTCAGGAACCTTGGATTACATTCCAGACTCTAGAGATGATTTTACTCTAGTGGGCACTGACTCTTCTGCCCTCTCCCAGCACTCAGGACATCTTCTGCCCCATTTTCTCTAATCTGTCCTTGTCCCAGTTCCTTAACTCCAGCTCCTCATCCTAGTTCTATTCTCCTTGCCAACCCTGTCCCAGTTTCCACTTATCATGCTTCTCATCGCAGTCCCAGTCTCCTTCGCTGAATGTCCTTCTCTGGACTCCCTGTCCTAGTCTCCTCTCCTCCAACCTTTTTTTGTCCAGCCATTCCTAGTTCCTCTCTGCCCCTCATCAAATCTGTCTCTCTCCTGCACCCTTCCAGTCTCACCCACTCATGTTCTCCACCCCAACTGATTTGATTCCCAGTGCCAATCTCTCCGCCACGCTCCTCATCCAATCTCAGCGTCCACTCCCCAGATCCTTGTCCCAATCTCTTTTCACAGCCAGTCCCAGTTTCAAAGATCATAAAGCCAGAAAGGACCATAGTGGTTATCTAGTCTGACCTCCCTGAATTAATTTCTATTTGAACTAGAGCATATTTTTTTAGAAAAACATCCAATCTTGATTTTAAAATTTCCAGTAATGGAGAATGCATCACAACCCTTGGTAACTTGTTCCAATGGTTAATTACCCTCACTGTTAAAAAAGTGAGTCTTATTTCTAGTCTGAATTTGCCTAGCTTCAAATTCCACCCATTGGATTTCGTTATATATTTGTGTGATAGACTGAAGAGCCCTGTGACTGTGATCAAATCCCCCTTAATCTTCTCTTTGATAAACTAAATAGAGTGAGCTCCTTGAGCCTTTTACTGAGGCATGTTTTCCAAACCTTTATTTATTCACATGGCTCCTCTCCCCCCACATCCCAGCTTCTCGTCAGAACTGTCTCCGCTCCCCTCTATCTTCCTTCATCCCACCCCACTGGTTCTCAGTCCAAGTTTCTTTGCCCAGCCAGTCCCCGTCTCCCTCTCAGCCCCTCCTCTGATTTAAGCATACACCTACTGGCTCCCAGTACGCACTCCCCATTTCCCTTCCTTGCTCCTAGTTTCAGTCTCCTTCCTCAGCCAGTCCCAGTCACTCTCCCACACCAACTCCCAGTTTCCCTCTCCCATCCCACCAGTCTCCAGTCCCAGTCTTCCGCCACCCCACAACACCAGGCTCCTTGTTCCCATTTTCTCTCCACCGGTTCAGCTGTTGCTCCCTGTGTATTCAAATGAGGCAGCTTCCTCTCCCACACTGCTTGGNTAGCCTTGTCCTCAGAAATGACAATCATTTTGGCTGAAACTTACAAAGAAAAAAAAAAAAAAATCAGCATGAGGCAGACACCCGACATGGAAAATTTCAGACCACACATATAAGACTGGCACAGTTATAAGCAACTGAAAAAAGGAACTTATAATAAAAAGTGTTGGGCAACATTAATAATAGGTGATGCAATCAGCCTATATCTAATAAGAAACATACAAGTAACAGAGGGGTAGCCGTGTTAGTCTGTATCCACAAAAACAATCAGGAGTCCGGTGGTACCTTAAAGCCTAACAGATTTATTTGGGCACATGTATCTGAAGAAGTGGGGTTTTTACCCACGAAAGCTTATGCCCAAATAAATCTTAGTCTTTAAGGTGCCAAGAAACATACAGTAAATTAACTTTACTCATCATTATGATGAGATCAGTTACTAAAGAGTATGAGAAAATAGAACTTTACCTGCATGTTATATGAACCGTCATGATTGTAATCTATAATTATGTCCACATCTGTTTAATAAAATATTTAAAAAAAATTATTTTACTTGACTTTAAATTAAACTTAAAAACAGAGTTCAGAGCATCTTTTTCAACATAAATATAAATTTCCAAATGAGAAGGACAACAAAAACTGTTAGACTAGCTCAGCAAACCTCGGAGAAGGTTGTTCTGACATTTAGAGCAAAATTTTCAAAGCTGGGTGCCTAACCCTAGGTTCCTAAATCCATATTTAGATACCTGAATAAACTGACTAGAGTTTCAAAGGTGCTGATCATCCATAACCCAGTGAAGTCAATGGGAGTTGCAGGTGCTTAAGTCCTATGAAAATTTCGATCCTTTACTGAGGTGTCTAAATATGGATTTAGAATCCTAAATTTAGAGACACTTCNTTTGGGCACATGTATCTGAAGAAGTGGGGTTTTTACCCACGAAAGCTTATGCCCAAATAAATCTTAGTCTTTAAGGTGCCAAGAAACATACAGCAAATTAACTTTACTCATCATTATGATGAGATCAGTTACTAAAGAGTATGAGAAAATAGAACTTTACCTGCATGTTATATGAACCGTCATGATTGTAATCTATAATTATGTCCACATCTGTTTAATAAAATATTTAAAAAAAAAATTTTACTTGACTTTAAATTAAACTTAAAAACAGAGTTCAGAGCATCTTTTTCAACATAAATATAAATTTCCAAATGAGAAGGACAACAAAAACTGTTAGACTAGCTCAGCAAACCTCGGAGAAGGTTGTTCTGACATTTAGAGCAAAATTTTCAAAGCTGGGTGCCTAACCCTAGGTTCCTAAATCCATATTTAGATACCTGAATAAACTGACTAGAGTTTCAAAGGTGCTGATCATCCATAACCCAGTGAAGTCAATGGGAGTTGCAGGTGCTTAAGTCCTATGAAAATTCGATCCTTTACTGAGGTGTCTAAATATGGATTTAGAATCCTAAATTTAGGGACACTTTTTAAAAAATGTGGCCAGTGTCTCCAGGAATCTGAGTGTGGAATTAACCATTATCTTTAAAAATGCTGACTGGAGCATGTGATCTTTGTGGGTTTCCCCTCCCCAATCAATCTTAAATAAACTTTTTCCTACATATGTTTGCTCTTCCCTCTTCCAAATCTTTACAACTTTGTGTGTGTGCATGTTGAAATAACATGGTCTCAAACACGTTACCCACAGCTAGTCACTTACTGTTTTCACCATCTAGGAGAGTCAGGTTTCTGGTGTAGGATATATTTATTCTTCTGCCGCTGCTGGATGCAAATGGTGAGAATTTATCTAGAAGACCAAATACACAAACAGTTGATGTAGGGTGACCAGATGAGGGGAATAAAATATCGGGACACATGGGGGGAAGGTGGGGTGCTGAGAAAAAAAAAAATGCCGCGCGAGTTCCGGCTGAGGGAGAAAAAATTTTTAAAAAAAATAAAATAAAACAGCGCGAGTCCCAGCTGAGAAAAAAAACAAACAAACAAAAAAAAAAAGTGCTGCCTGCGGATATCTTTGTCCCGCGTCCCGACCAAAGCTCGGTTGGGACGCGGGACAGAGACCGAAATATCGGGACGGTCCCGATAAAATCGGGACGTCTGGTCACCCTAAGTTGATGCTGCATTTACTATATTACAAATAAAGCACATAAGAACACTTAGCATGTACTTAGTGTTTTACATCTTCAAATCACTTTATTAACATTATTAATTATTATATTGTTATTAAATATTTATGTTGCACCAAAAGGGCTGAACCAGGTTGGGGCTCCATTGTCATAGCTACTGTACAAATATATCGTAAATGACAGTCCCTGGTCCAATCAGCTTACAATTTGTAAGACAGGATATAATAAGTGGATGAGGGACAGAAGTAGACTGAGGATAGGACAGGGGGGTGAGATAACAAAAAATGGTGGCATAACACACACTAGGTGCATGTACAATTCTCAGTCAATCATTGAACAGCAATCACAATTTGCTACCTGTCTAGCCATTATCAGCCATTTTAATCCTCTAATGTATAACTGTAAATATCCTCTCTTCTTAGAGATATGAAAACAGACTTCAGAGGTCACTGAAGTCAATGGAAGTCCTTCCATTGATTTTGGTGGGTGTTGGATCAAGCTGTAAGTGACTTTAAAAGTGCTCACGGTCACAATGGAAGAGCTAGGAATACAGTGCAGGAGTTCTTAGCTCCTAGTGCCATGCTCAATCCTCTAAACCATATTGCCTCTCCAGATCCTGTCTGGGATCCAGTTAGTGTTTTAATCCGAAGTTCCTAGGGTTGGCTGAAGAAACAGTATTGATGGACATTGAAAACTCTGAGTTAGCCCTCCTTACTGGAAAGAAATTTGCAGAAATTTTGAAGATGACAGGAGCAAAGTGGAAATGACACACACATGCAAATGAAAAGTTGTGTGTTTCTATCTGAAATACATTAGAACACTTCCTTTTTATCTAGTGAAGAACACATGCATCACAACGGTGTTATACTTAATCTCTGTCACCTAAAGAAAGCTATGTCCTGCCTTCTCAGTGGACGGTAGTAACCAGATGTCAGGAGGTTAAACAGTGAGGCAACAAGGGAGTACAAAATTAACGAAATGGACAAAAGCTCTGATTTCTGTCTCACCCCCTCAAAGGAAAAATAAACTAAAGGAAAGGGAAAAAATTATCTTACCACCAGACTGAACTCTAAAAGCATCTGTTATCATTTTCTCTCTCAGTATGAGTCCCAGAGCAGCCTGACACAAAATTTCATTTGGGGTTGCCTGTTTGGCTGGAAACAGTTCATCATGGTGTTGAGAAATGAAATTGGTGTGCACGTTTCCAGCCTCAAACTGTGGGTGTCCTGACAGGCTTAGTAAGAAATCAATATTGGTGCTTAGTCCTACGATCTGTCAAGAAAAAGAAAGACAAGGTGGGTGAGATAATATCTTTTGTTGGACCAACTTCTGTTGGTGAAAGAGACAAGCTTTCGAGCTCCACAGAGCTCTTCTTCAGGTCCATAGAGCTCGAAAGCTTGTCTCTTTCACCAATAGAAGTTGGTCCACTTAAAGTTTATTACCTCACTTGCCTTGTGTGTCTCATATCCTGGGACCAACAGAGCTACAACAACACTGCACAAAAAAACCAAACAAACAAAAAACCCACACACATTCCCAAATGAAAACGAAGAGCTGCTAATGGACCTACAGCTGTCTCTGCTCTACTGATACCGAAAATGTCTTCTTGAAAAGTGACATCAGTGCAGTACAGCACTGACAAGAGAAAGAGTAAACATTTCAATTGGTATAGATCCCGTTATTTAAGAAACTATCACCTTTGAAGAACAAGGGTAGGATTTTCAAAAGCACTCACTTTTGGCCTAATTCTTCCTTCGCTGAAGTCAACAGGAGTTTAACCACTGATGTTAATGGGAGCAGACTGAGGCCAGTGCTGAATGCTTTTGGAAATCCTACCTCAAGTATTTAACGAGACATAGTCAACCTGAAATGTAGTCAATTAAAAAAAAAAAAGTTAAAAGTCTTTCAGGTGCTATATCTGCACCTGACTATTACCATTTTTTTAAATTATTAGAGTCTCTCTCTTCTGTTGCTGCGCAAAAGACCCACACAAACAACAGAGGAAACTGACTAGTTAGGGGACATTAGTGAAACTGATTTGTTACAATGTGCTGTCAAACATATAGACTAAATGAACTTAAAAAACCAAACTTAGAAAAACATATTTCTCTGATCTCTGTCAGTTATAATAATCTTTTGTGTTACTTCTAACAATAGCAGACAAAACATTTTCAGATGCATGATTTTTAAGTTGATTGTGTCCCTTAAAATTTATTTTTTATATCAGTAAATGTAAATAAACTACACACTGCAACTGGCTTCACTTCAAGTCAAACCTTTTGCATTAGAAATGTTATCTGCCTTGTTCACTCTGGTTTGTTTTGCTTTGTTAAATAAGTAATAGTAAAATTTTAAATACTGAACAATCCTTTATAATTTTAGGAGTTACTACTTGACAAGGGCCTGAACTAGATGCCAATAGCCAAACTTTTTGAATTATGAAAAAGTGCAGACTGGAGTTTAAAACACTACAGTTTGGGCTCATCTTTTCAATGGACCCAAACTGGAACATCATAAGAACAGCCATACCGGGTCAGACCAAAAGTCCAGCTAGCCCAGTATCTTGTCTTCCGACAGTGACCAATGCCAGGGCCCCAGAGTGAATGAATAGAACAGGTAATCATCAAGTGATCCATTCCCTGTTGCCGATTCCCAGCTTCTGGCAAACAGAGGCTAGGGACACCATCCCTGCCCATCCTGGCTAATAGCCATTGATGGACCTATCCTTCATGAATTTTTTGAACCCTGTTATAGTCTTGGCCTTGCAACATCCTCTGGCAAGGAGCTCCACCGGTTGACTGTGCGTTGTGTGAAAAAATACTTCCTTCTGTTTATTTTAAACCTGCTCCCTATTAATTTCATTTGGTGACCTCTAGCTCTTGTGTTATGAGGAGTAAATAACACTTCTTTATTTACTTTCTCCACACCAGTCATGATTTTATAGACCTCAATATTATCCCCCCTGTCGTCTCTTTTCCAAGCTGAAAAGTCACAGTTTTATTGCTCTCGCCTCATATGGCAGCTGTTCCATACCCCTAATCATTTTTGTTGCCCTTTTCTGAACCTTTTCCAATTCCAATATAACTTTTTTGAGAAGGGGGCGACCTCATCTGCATGCAGTATTCAAAATGTGGGCATACCATGGATCTATATAGAGGCAGTATGATATTTTCTGTCTTATTATCTATCCCTTTCTTAATGATTCCCAACATTCTGTTCACTTTTTTGACTGCCGCTGCAAACTGAGTGGATGTTTTCAGAGAACTATCCACAATGACGCCAAGATCTCTTTCTTGAGTGGTAACCGCTAATTTAGACCCCATCATTTTATGTGCATAGTTGGGATTATGTTTTCCAATGTGCATTACTTTGCATTTATCAACAGAGAATTTCATCTGCCATTTGTTTCCCAGTTACACAGTTTTGAGAGATCCTTTTGTAGCTCTTTGCAGTCTGCCTGGGACTTAACTATCTTGAGTCGTTTTGTATCATCTGCAAATTTTGCCACCTCACTGTTTACCCCTTTTCCCAGATCATTTATGAATATGTTGAATAGGACTGGTCCCAGTACAGACACCTGGGGGACACCACTATTTTCCTCTCTCTATTCTGAAAAGTAACCATTTATTCCTACCCTTTGTTTCCTATCTTTTAACCAGTTACCAATCCATGAGAGGACCTTCCCTCTTATCCCATGACTGCTTATTTTGCTTAAGAGCCTTTGGTGAGGGATCTTGCAAAAGGCTTTCTGAAAATCTAAATACACTATATCCACTGGATCCCCGTTGTTCACATGCTTGTTGACCCCCCTCAAAGAATTCTAGTAGATTGGTGAGGCATGCTTTCCCTTTACAAAAACCATGTTGACTCTTCCCCAACAAATTATGTACATCTATGTGTTGGACAATTTTGTTCTTTACTATAGTTTCAACCAGTTTGCCCGGTACTGAAGTCAGGTTTACTGGCCTGTAATTGCCAGGGTCACCTCTGGAGCCCTTTTTAAAAATTGGCGTCACATTAGTTATCCTCCAGTCATTTGGTACAGAAACTGATTTAAATGATCGGTTACAGACTACAGTTAGTAACTACAGTTAGTAGTCCTGCAATTTAGCTGTAGCTAAGTTAAACCCTTTCAAAAAAGCCATTTTTGCTTCTATAATAGCATTTTGCTACTATAGTGATAGGAGCTGTGTAAACAGCTTATGTAGAATCAGACTTGAAATCACATTGGGTTCCTTATATTATTTGTATTTCTGTGACACCCAGGATCCCATTGTGCTAGGTACTAAACAAACACAGAACAAAAGGATACTTACATTGTACTGATGGAGGCTGTACCGCAACTTTCTCAATGCTGCTTGGCGATCCTCAGCCCAAACAACTAGTTTAGCAATCATTGGATCATAATGTACAGAAACTTCATCACCTAAAGTATAAATATATAGGGAATGATTTCTAAGGACACTGACACACACCTTCACATAGATATGTTTGCTGCTATGCTTTATAAGATGATACTAGCACTATAGTAGCAACATGCACTGAGAGACCCAATGGCCAGTGCTCTGCAATGGCCATGTAGGAGACTCAAGTTTGATTTATGGACCAATCTCTCAATTCCAAGGCCAGCCTGAGTTTGAAATGTTACAGAGGTGACACTATTCAACATCAACCTTCTTTGCTGAATTAAGGCGTAGTATTGACAAGCTTTGAAAGAAATCCAATCTGCCTATCCCATAAGGGCAATAACTGGAGTGGGAAGATGACGATGAGATATTTAGGGATCCACTCGAGATACGGTGGAATCCTCAGGGAGAAGAATTCTGTAGCATTTTATAATTATGACAATATCCTCTGGGGCAAGTTCTGGTCTCAAGCTAAGCACAAGATTAAAAAGCCGCAGCCAGAGGGAACTTGCTTGAGAGCACATTTGTAATGAGCTGTTCTTTTTAACAGATATTTTCAGTTAATACTGTCTTCAAATTTTACCTTGTCTGACCCCGGTTTCTATCCTGGTAAAACTGTCAGGTGGTGGTGTAGACAAGTGGAGTAAGGGTCCAGCCCCTGGCATGAAGTTATTATTAGGATCTTCAGCATATATCCTGGCTTCAAATGCATGGCCACTGAGTGCAATTTCTTCCTGCATTAGGGGAATTTTCTCTCCTGCTGCAACCTGTAAGCAGTACAGTAATTTTCCATTCACCGGGGAGCAACTCTAACAGTTCGGGTCAGAGCACTAGCACATGGATGCAGATATCTTGTGTATACAGACACACAAACTTTTGATTGTAGCGAATAACAGATGGAAGCTAAATAAGACAAAATTATACATATACGATCTGCACGAAGGCAAGGTACTGTTTACAATCATACAATACGAACAACTGTAAACTTCAAGGAGGTCAAGGAGCTACAAAAAACACCAAGTCAGGTGGTTTGGCTGTCCTGGCACTTGAACAAACATGGTTGAGAAAGGATTGCAATATATTGATCATTTTTGTCTTGTTTCAGGCCTAGGTTTTCTCCATGACCAATGTATCTTACACTTTGATGTATCAGTTGCCCAACCAAGGAATACAATGGCTGCAATATCAAGTAGGAAGGGACTTTTAATAATAATATATGGAGATATACCTATCTCATAGAGCTGGAAGGGACCCCGAAGTGTCATCGAGTCCAGCCCCCTGCCTTCACTAGCAGGACCAATTTTGCCCCAGATCCCTAAGTGGCCCCCTCAAGGATTGAACTCACAACGCTGGGTTTAGCAGGCCAATGCTCAAACCACTGAGCTATCCCTCCAACGTAAGTTGGTTACATTGCAACCAACTTAAAAAACATTCACACACAAAACAAGTTAGTTCACTAGCTGTTTTCTGTATTTCCTATTTCAAATGTGTGTATTTGGATAACAATTTATTCCTCCAACTCAGCTGCTTGTTGATCCAGAGAGAACGTCATGATCCTATGTTTGTGATACCAGTCTACTGTCCGGGAATGAGAGCAATGCCACAAATTCTATATTGTTATCTGACAGCAGGATCAAGCAGAAAGAGAAGATGGACCGGGGAAGAAGGACCCTTCTTCTGAACACAAGTAAACTCACAAGTGATGAGAAACAAGTGATGGGTGAATAGTTTTAGGTTTTAATTCTGATAAATGTTGAAGTTATTCCTTCCTCTCTCCCCAGGAAGTCACAATTTAAAGGATTTTGAAAGAGGATTATTTCCAAAGTTCTATTACTGTAAGATGATCTTACAACATTCCACAAAGCTGAAGCACAATAAAAAATGCTTTTTCTTCCTCTTACTGCAACGGTCCAATAAAAAAACAAACGTGAGCCTATAAAGCACTGAACAATAAAAGCCTGCTCGTCTGGAAAACAAGATTTTATTAGGGAGAAGAAAATCCTTCTAAGTGGCTGGAAAAACTTGCTAGTTGCCACTACTAGAGTCTAGTCAATCACTCCCTTCTTTCATATACTCTGAAATCTGTACACAAGTTTAAGAAAAGGTTTCACAGGAGGAGTTTCTAATTACTCAGGATTTTTAAACTAATAGGTCAACAGGGACCTTTTTACTCCCTCAAAAGAATTCAGGATAGAAAGCTAGAAAAGTAAGGGAAAATACACTAGCTTCAGGGTAAATCCAGGAAACATTTTAAGGGTAAAATGCCATGGAGAAATCTGTAGCAGGGTCATGGTAACCAGCCAGCAAGGACAGCCACAATCAGACCCCTCTCCCCACACTGGTCTCAAAAACACAAATGATTTCCATCCACAAGGGGGAAGTAAATGCCTGATGATCCAAGTTGTAGGTATTTACTCCCCCTAAGAGAACAAAGATTTGCCCTACTCTGCCTCCCACTATTGAATTCTGTGGAGATCAATATGTGCAGAAGAACATATTGTTCCTCTAAGGCAGTGGTTTTCAACCAGGGGTCCGCAGACTCTCTCTTAAGATTTCAAAAAGGATCCCCACCTCCATTTGAAATTTTTTAGGGGTCCACAAATGAAAAAAGGTTGAAAACCACTGCTATAAGGCATGGCAGTAAACCCTGGATCTGCGAAATGCTTTTTCTCCTCTCTGGAAATGACACCCTTTTCTTTCCACCTTCCCTGGTACCTGACCATAGTCCTGATTCTTCTTTTAGTTCTTTCCACCTTCCCTCTCCTCCAGCAGTGTCTGACGTCTGTCCCAGGTCAGCACTCTTCAGTTCCCAACTCCCATTCCCAGATTAGCAATCCACAGCCTCCCTTTTCCCCCGTCCCTACTTCTCCCTGACACTTTGAAGCCCTATACTGTGAGGAGGACTGTGTGGGGATTCTATTCAAAGCCTTTCCACAATGCTCCTTTATTAAATGGGGAGAGAGGGAGGCTGCTGTGGAGCAGTGGGAATCACTCCCAACCATGGAAGTGAGAGATCAGCATCCTACACACAATAACGGCGAGCATTACCACACTAGACCACTGGNAAGTCTGACCAACCAGTTTGACCACAAGCAGAGCTCTGATTTATTCTATCCCAGCATGCTCTTATATACAATTTCATTCAGCAATAAGGAATAACAAATTGATTAATTCAGTTAACAGAAACAGCTGTAACCAATAGGGATAATTATCATCCGACACACCTGTCTAGCTCATTATCCTAATTATAGTTAAATAGCCAAAGAAACAAACCCAGGGCCAGGTCTTCTCACACAGCTCCAGCACAATTAATTTATATCAGAAGCCAAACAACCTCCACATCAGTTGCCCAACCAAGGAATACAATGGCTGCAATATCAAGTAGGAAGGGACTTTTAATAATAATATATGGAGATATACCTATCTCATAGAGCTGGAAGGGACCCCGAAGTGTCATCGAGTCCAGCCCCCTGCCTTCACTAGCAGGACCAATTTTGCCCCAGATCCCTAAGTGGCCCCCTCAAGGATTGAACTCACAACGCTGGGTTTAGCAGGCCAATGCTCAAACCACTGAGCTATCCCTCCAACGTAAGTTGGTTACATTGCAACCAACTTAAAAAACATTCACACACAAAACAAGTTAGTTCACTAGCTGTTTTCTGTATTTCCTATTTCAAATGTGTGTATTTGGATAACAATTTATTCCTCCAACTCAGCTGCTTGTTGATCCAGAGAGAACGTCATGATCCTATGTTTGTGATACCAGTCTACTGTCCGGGAATGAGAGCAATGCCACAAATTCTATATTGTTATCTGACAGCAGGATCAAGCAGAAAGAGAAGATGGACCGGGGAAGAAGGACCCTTCTTCTGAACACAAGTAAACTCACAAGTGATGAGAAACAAGTGATGGGTGAATAGTTTTAGGTTTTAATTCTGATAAATGTTGAAGTTATTCCTTCCTCTCTCCCCAGGAAGTCACAATTTAAAGGATTTTGAAAGAGGATTATTTCCAAAGTTCTATTACTGTAAGATGATCTTACAACATTCCACAAAGCTGAAGCACAATAAAAAATGCTTTTTCTTCCTCTTACTGCAACGGTCCAATAAAAAAACAAACGTGAGCCTATAAAGCACTGAACAATAAAAGCCTGCTCGTCTGGAAAACAAGATTTTATTAGGGAGAAGAAAATCCTTCTAAGTGGCTGGAAAAACTTGCTAGTTGCCACTACTAGAGTCTAGTCAATCACTCCCTTCTTTCATATACTCTGAAATCTGTACACAAGTTTAAGAAAAGGTTTCACAGGAGGAGTTTCTAATTACTCAGGATTTTTAAACTAATAGGTCAACAGGGACCTTTTTACTCCCTCAAAAGAATTCAGGATAGAAAGCTAGAAAAGTAAGGGAAAATACACTAGCTTCAGGGTAAATCCAGGAAACATTTTAAGGGTAAAATGCCATGGAGAAATCTGTAGCAGGGTCATGGTAACCAGCCAGCAAGGACAGCCACAATCAGACCCCTCTCCCCACACTGGTCTCAAAAACACAAATGATTTCCATCCACAAGGGGGAAGTAAATGCCTGATGATCCAAGTTGTAGGTATTTACTCCCCCTAAGAGAACAGAGATTTGCCCTACTCTGCCTCCCACTATTGAATTCTGTGGAGATCAATATGTGCAGAAGAACATATTGTTCCTCTAAGGCAGTGGTTTTCAACCAGGGGTCCGCAGACTCTCTCTTAAGATTTCAAAAAGGATCCCCACCTCCATTTGAAATTTTTTAGGGGTCCACAAATGAAAAAAGGTTGAAAACCACTGCTATAAGGCATGGCAGTAAACCCTGGATCTGCGAAATGCTTTTTCTCCTCTCTGGAAATGACACCCTTTTCTTTCCACCTTCCCTGGTACCTGACCATAGTCCTGATTCTTCTTTTAGTTCTTTCCACCTTCCCTCTCCTCCAGCAGTGTCTGACGTCTGTCCCAGGTCAGCACTCTTCAGTTCCCAACTCCCATTCCCAGATTAGCAATCCACAGCCTCCCTTTTCCCCCGTCCCTACTTCTCCCTGACACTTTGAAGCCCTATACTGTGAGGAGGACTGTGTGGGGATTCTATTCAAAGCCTTTCCACAATGCTCCTTTATTAAATGGGGAGAGAGGGAGGCTGCTGTGGAGCAGTGGGAATCACTCCCAACCATGGAAGTGAGAGATCAGCATCCTACACACAATAACGGCGAGCATTACCACACTAGACCACTGGACAGACACCATCCATCCCTGCTACCCTTGCAACTAAAATTAGTTATCCCTTACCCTCAGCTGCCACTCCACCAAGTCAGTCCCTGTGACCATCTCAGTAACGGGGTGCTCCACTTGCAGCCTGGTGTTCATCTCCATAAAGTAGAAATTATGTTGAGAGTCCATAATAAACTCCACGGTTCCTGAAATATTTAATAAGCACACATTTCACTGAGACAAGAAGGCTTTCTACCAGGTGGCCATCTAAAGACATTTAGTGATTTGCAGTTTGACAAAAATGTTTTGACAAAACTGGAGAGGTGTGTTAATGGTCTGAGCATCAGGTCTGAAACACCTAAATTGCCTGAAACCACTGGATCAAATCCCAGCACACCTTTATTATCCCAAGACATTCTGTGCTGGTGGACTGCTACTCTTCTCTCCAGAAGCAGCTGCATTTCAGTAGTGTTGTGTGTATGATATTTATAAAGTGCTTCAGGATCCTTCAGGAAGAACTGTCCTATGCTAATTTAAAAGACTTCCCTTCCAAAGAATACCTTAAAAAGAATCAGAGGTGTTAATATTTTTCTAAACTGGTTTTCATCTAGTAAATATACTAGACACTACAGCTGTTTTCCATGGGATTATTTTTAGAGAAGGCCCTGAAGTTAGAACACTGACATTTTGTTGTTTGCAAGGTGTATGATAAATCACTTTGCACACTTAGCCTGATGTGCATTCAGAATATTCACCTCCAAATATCAAACTATTTGGCTTAAATATTTGCTTTCAGACTTCTTAGCTTTTTCTTTTCTGTAGTCCTATACCACTCTGGGCAGGGGGTTCATGCTAAGTTTCGCTAGCTTAGAACTCATTAACTATGTGACAACTACATGAAAGTTAAAAAAAATGCTACAAATGTGTATCATGTTCCAGAACAAGAAAATGTCATTTGACTTGAGGTTCAAGATTCTATTAACTTAAGAGGAAGGCACTAGAAGGAAGTTAAACCTGATGTACCTGCTCCCACGTAGTTCACAGCTTTAGCTGCTTTGACAGCAGCTTCTCCAAGTTTCCTTCTCACTTCAGGCTCAATTCCTGGCTGTGAATGTAATGATAAAAAGAGATTGCACATTACTGAGAGTCTCACAGATATCATGCCTACTATATGTGAATACTATGCCATCTTTAAAAAACGGCAGTAAAATCCTGAACCATATTATATTTAAAATCTTTGCTTCCTGACCCAAGTAGCAATCAGCTTATGTCCTAAATCTTGACGGTAGAGAATCTTTGATAAATTGACAAAAATAAATAGAATATGCAAAATGTTGGACAACTAGAGGTTAAGTGGGAGTTTTTTCCCTTCTTCTGAAACATCAAGTACTTGCCGTTTCCCAAAGTAGGATACCAAGCTAGATGGCACAATGGTTTAATTCAGTATAGTAAAATCCTACGTTCTAACCTTCGGTTTTGTCTCTGGAGCTCAAAAAAACAAATAAAATAAAATGCAAAAAGGTTCTGAGATTTATTTGTGTAAGTAGCAGAATGGACACTGATGCAGAAAGCAGACAGATGTGTACAAAAAATTCAAAATCATATTACTTTATAAACTCCATTTAGGAACCCTCCACTTACCCCAGGAGCTTCTTCAATGATTTTCTGGTGTCTTCTCTGCACACTGCAATCTCTTTCAAACAAATAGACTGCGTTGCCATGCTGGTCACCAAACACCTGGACTTCAACATGCCTGTTTCACAGTAACAAAGGTTTCAATGTATTTTACTAAAGATCGCTAAAGCCTCAATTTTGCAATCGGTTCCACCGAGGCAGACACTTGCCCAGCACCCCATTGACTTCAATAGGGTTCAATACAGCTATAAGGGCCTGCCCTCTTGGATCCAATTGCAGATCAGCATGATGCTGTTTAAGTGATTCAGTGAAACATATTATACCTCCTAAAGCCACTACTTCAAATGGGATTTTGAACTTCATGATCATCGTATTGAAAGTTCATGAGTTACAAAAAAAAAAAAAAAAAAATATTTAGAGTCCGCTACTTCTATATTAATTTTTGGACTCAAGATTTTTTTCTTCTTTAGTTTTAAATCTGTGAATTCTGCAACTTACACATAGGCCCTTTGACATCTCCCAGCCTTTGATGTGCTCAGGGGTAAACCACTTAATTTGTAAAATATTAGTCCAGGGGGCCAAACACCAGCGTGTGGCAGTTCTACTTATTGATGAGACAGGCAGACTTTTAGGTATTACAGTAATTTACCAGGGTCTTGATTGTCCCATCGTTTGCAGACACGTGCAGTTCCCAAAGAAATCAATGGGAGTTGCACGTGCACAACTGATAAGATAAGCAGGTCTAGGTTTCTTTTTCCAACGTAGGTGCTTTAAAGCTGTATTTAGAGATAGGTCAGCCTAATCTCCTGGTACCTTCAACTGAAAGTATTTATATGTACCTACCTACTGCATGTTCAACAAGGTGTATGCCAAGAATACCACTGCTTTGCAATCTATAACACCTTGTATCTGTGTATGTCAAAAGAGCTTTATGAAAGTTAATGAGCTCATCTTACAGCATAAATGTAAATGAAGTATTATCATCCCCATTTTACAGACTGAGGCACAGAGAGATTAAGTGACTTGTTTGAGTACATACAGGACATCTGAGGTAGATTATGGTTCTCTTCCTGACTCCTATTTCTATGCTTTAAGCACTACTACACATTGCTTCCTTTAGACCTAAAAGAATGGTGAGGTCAGAAGGCTGATGTATCGACTAGGCATGTCATTGCCATAACATAGTATGTGATATCTAGGTCTCTCTCCACAACACTACCATTAGGATGCTGCCAATATGTCACCAAGACAGCCAGACTTGTTATAAATTATCATTCAAAGTCACTGTCATCCACTTCACACTTTGTAAAATTAATAATTCTGCCCTATTTTATGCAAGTGCAGAAAGTGTGTGCAATACTGTATAAAACACAAACTATCATCTTGCATAAAAAAAATTTTTTTTTAAATATTTTTAGTATTAAAAATATAATCCACTTCTCTCACCTTGGATTGTCTACAAATTTCTCTATCAGCACGGCATCATCATTGAAAGACTTTTTTGCTTCTCTCCTGGCTGATTCTAGTTGGTCCAGGAACTCCTTTTCTGACTGAGCAATTCTCATACCCTAAGATACAACATAAGGTTGCCTAAATATCTACTAAAGAACAAGTAAATAATAACAGTTACAAAAAAATCTCCACCAGTGTGAAAACTGGTGAATGATTAAAAGAATAATTAAAATATGTGTTTACCAATAAAAGAATTCCATTCCTTCTTATGCATCAACAGAATTATTTACTAACTTCCAAACAGTTAATCTTTGCAAATCCCACAGAAAATAAAAGTGTCACTAAGGCTATAACTTAAAGATAATGTTGTTGCACTGGTGTAGTTAAGGACAGAACTCAATTTGACTTTTGGATCTCATGATAAGTTTTCACAGCTGGAAGACAGAAAACACTGTTTTTCTTTACAAAATATGTACATTTATTATGGAAATCATTGAGACAAACCTGGAGCTCCATCATGAAATTTTTATGCAGGCTCTTTTCACATTTCATCAGGGAGGTCATCAGGTAATAAATAATAGCACTGCTATGAAGGTATCCAGATATTTCTAAGATTTCTAAGAATCTATTTATGCAACACTCACAAATTTAAAACCACCATTAAAAAAAATAATCACAACAGAGGCTGTCATTATACAATGATTGAATCTCATACAACTTCACCTATACAGTACAACATAATGGGCCAAATGTTCTGCTAGTGTATATTGCTCTACCAGTTTATACAAGCAATTTGGCCCAAGAATGACTAAATAAAAGGAAAGCACAATGAAAGAATTCACAATGCTGTGCTGGACATTATTTTATTAACTTCAACGTTACCTTACTGATAAGATTCCTTTTATAGAATTCAGTTACATAAAACAGAAGGTACGATGTAGTAGTAGTAGTACATATATTAGTAGCATAACTTCAAATCAGATAAAACAAGTTTTCCTTACCTTTCCTCCACCTCCACGAACTGCTTTAATCATTACTGGATACCCAATACTCCTGGCATGTTCCTTTAGACATTCATCAGACTGATCTTCACCATGATAACCTTCAATGACAGGAACCCCAGCAGCAGACATTATAGCCTTGGAGGTGCTTCAAAAAAATATTTTTTTGATATTTAAAATGGCAATGATAATAGTTGTTTCTTACAAGAGGCCTCTGATCTGTAAACACCGCACACATGCTTAACTTTATTCATGTGACTACTTCCATTTACTTCAATGGGACTACTCAGATGCGTAAAGTTATGCTGGTGCACAAATGTTTGTAGGATAGGGACCCTAATTTGGTGTAGTTCAGCATGCACATAATTTTTTTTATACTTAAGAGCATAAAAGGAACAGGAATAGAAAATATGCACATAACACTAGTTAAATCACACAGTACATTAATACACATTGTAAAATGAACCTCTATGCAGGTACCAAATTAATTCAGATAATGTGTTTTATGCTTGATTAATAATGTTGATTTATTTGTCAAAGGGTTATTGATTAAGCAGCCCCTAATTTCCACCATTCTATTTATATCTCATGCTCTGGCAATTTTCCTTTGGCCCAAGAATGTGGCATAGGCTTCTCTTCCCATCAACACCATTCAAGAACAGCTACAAGTCACTGCAGAGACACGAGATGCTTCCTTCCACCACCATTGAGAGACTATGAGTAGAGCTCCCACAGTGCTTTCAGCCCTTTCTGACCCAAAGTGTAAAGACCTGGGTATTGAACCTACGTCCTTCTGTAGGATAGTGCAAAGCATTAATCCTAGAGGATCCTAGACCAGCCTATGCATGTAATTATTAAAATCTTATTAACAGAAGAATCTTGATTGTTCCTATATTTGTATTCATCCCAGAACTATGAAAAGTTTGGAGCATTGTACAACAGGCTATATAGAAAAATCAACAAAAATACAGGGCGCAAAAGAGCTAAGTAAAAAATCTTCATTAATAATGAAGACAAATTCACTGAACTGTAAGTTACACATTGAAGTGAGTAACAAATCAGAAACAGATACCTCTTAATACCCATATCTCTGATAGCAGATGAAGGAGGGCCTATGAAGATGATTCCCTCTTGCTTGCACAGCTCGGCAAACTCTGTGTTTTCTGAGAGGAAACCATACCCTGGATGAATAGCCTAAAACAGAATGAAGGTTACCAGCCTACTTTACACCAGTGTAACCCATATCACCCTAAAACTACAGGTTTATATAGAAGGCTTTATGGGGGGAGGGAGGGAAACATGGGATGGAACATACCCTGGATAAAAAACATCAGCCACCAGGAATACAATTAAGAAAAACTAAAGGGTGGGTAGGTAGGTCGGTCGAGCAGTTAAGGAATGGGTGATAAGTAATTATAACAAGACTAGCAATCAATGGTTAATTTGAAGGAAATGTTTTATGTTGCTTCATTCCTCTGTGGCTTTGTGCATGCTGTCTATTTAGCACTTGATCCTGCAAACAGTTACACCCATGAGTATAGTTAGGCCAGGCAGAATTTGATTTTTTTTAAATAATTGTAATGGATAATATCAATGTTTATTTTTAAGCATGTTTTTCTATTTTATCAATTTAATTTTTCACAGTTGCAAGAAACTATAGGGGGGTGTCAGGCAAGAGGGCGGGTCAGACCACTTTTTAATGATCGTAGATGTTGGTTTCCAAAAGTTGAAATTTATAACCATTAAAACAAATTGTCAACATGACATCAAAATATACACAATAAATATCCTTAAATCAAATTCTAATAGGTTCTCAAGCAGCATTTTTCTTACTTTGCCTATCTATAAATTTCAATTATTGACGGGAATTTTTTTTTTTTGGTCAATTTTCATGTAGATGGTGAAATTGATGTTTACTGACATTTACCGATAAAAATCTGATCCCTCCAAGCCTAAATATAGTTAGTCCTATGCAGAGTCCCCTTGATGTCAGTGGAACTCTGCTCAGAAGTAAATACATCAGCAGGAATAATTAATTTTGGGACCAAGCCTTTAGATTATAATTTAAGAAATCTGGAGCAGGGAGTGGTTTTATTACCTGGGCCTAATCCTGCAAATATTTCCACAGGAGAGTAATGTTACTTATGTAAGTAGTCCCATTGAGTAAAGCAAACTAGGTACGTTTTGAGCTTCAGGTCCTATGTAAAGGGCCTACAACACTTTATGCTGCTTGGATAACATTTTCAAAAGTGCCTGAATGACCGAGGAGCCTAAGTCAAATTTTCAAAAACGACATCAGGATTTAGGAGCCTAAGTCTTATTGACGTTACTTTTGAAAGTAAAACGTCAGTATTTTTGAAGGTGTTACCTTATATAAATAAAATAGTATCTCATGCATATAAGTTTTGATCAAAGCAGACAACCTTTAATTTAAAATGTCATTATTTTACCTATCAAAAGAAAGCATCTTGAAACTACATTGTGAGGTGAAAGATACAATAAGCTCAGAACAGACACAAAGAGGAGACTATTACTGTATGTGTTGTTTAGAACAAAATAAGGTGCACCTTACATAAGAACGGCCATACTGGGTCAGATGAAAGGTCCATCTAGCCCAGTATCCTGTCTTCCGACAGTGGCCAATGCCAGGTGCTTCAGAGGGAATGAACAGAACAGGTAATCATCAGGTGATCCATCTCCTGTCGCCCATTCCCAGCTTCTGGCAAACAGAGGCTAAGGACACCTTACATGAATAAACATTTAGGGCACTTTCCTCAGTAATTTTATCTTTACTTTTTAGCTCAAACCCAAAGGTTAAATTAGAAATTGAATTTTCCCATGCACTCAGAGGAACCCATTTAACTGTTCTTAAAAGCAGACATACAGTTTTTCATAGGGAAACCACATATAAGGAAGGCCAAATCAAAGTGCGTAATTTAGGAGGGGCAGCATAGTTATATTTACCTGTGCTGTTGATATTTTGGCCACTCGTATTATTTTTTCCATGGCTAAGTAGCTCTGCTGAGAGGCAGCTGGACCAATGAAATATGCTTCATCTGCCTATTGTAAAAGAAATATACATTACTATTGGATCAGGTGTTAGACAACTGAAAAACAAATTTAAACCTTAATTCGGGGGCCCATTTTATCATTTATAAAAATGCTAACAGACAACAATTTAAACTGTTTGCTCTTCAGGAAAGAACTCAACTGGGTGAACTTAATTTTGTCATTTTTTATAGAAATAGAGACCACTGGCCACTAACCTGGACCTTTCTTGAGTTTAGAAAGCGAAACTGTCTGCTGTTTTTGTGATATCTTCAGAGGTCTAGAATAAAACTCAACATATTTTTGTTTGTGATTCAAGCACAATTTGAATCTAGGTCTTCAGAAGTGAAAATCTACTGCACTAGCCCACTGACACCTCCTTTGGTATTGATATCATTTAACAGAACTCTTCCCCATACAATTTAACTTTCATTTAATAATTAAAGACCTGATCCTGCAAACTTATGCATGCAAGTAACTTTATTCACATAAACAGGCTCATTTAAGTCAATGGAACTACTCATATGAGTAAAATTACTTGTGTGCATAAGTGTTTGCAGGATTGGGCCTTACGTTTTTAACTAGTATACTTCACCATTGCGACATGCATGGAATTCTTGTCTGCATCACTGTAAACTGCTACAGACTTCACACCCATCTTTCTGGCCGTCCGCATCACCCTGCATGCAATTTCTCCTCGGTTTGCAATGAGGACCTTCTCTATGTTTCTTCTTTCTATTTAAAGAAACAAAGTCAGGTTTTACACATATATGACCAATCAATACCTTTCCATGTTACATGATATGAAAATACTGTCATAGTTTACGTGATATTACAAACTTCTATTACAATATTTAGTATACTATTTAAATACTACATTGTTATGCTTTTTAAAAAAATGACTGGCTATTACATGGATTTTGTACCCTTTGTATCAAAAAGGGTCTCTGAGGAAAGAAAATTACAAACATAAATATGACTAAAGGCAAATTAAATTCCTTAAAATCTTTTCATGACATATTTCCAGATGCTTCTCATTAGATCTAATATACTGAGTATTTCTTGGGAAACGTACTCAATTGAGCACTTATAAAATAAACTCTAACTTTCTAATTTTTCCTATAACTAATGTTCTCGTGTTAATGTCAATGCTATTAATGTTATTAGCATATTTACAGCATATATGGATAAAGAAAATAGTTTAATACCTGTTGTTGAAGCAAATTTCAGGCATCTTTGTCCCCAAATCCATTTTCTGCACAAAACAGCAAACAAATAGAATTATAATAAAGAAAAAACATTAAAGTAGGGTATAACTGAGCTATTTCTATTCTTGGGTGCAGCAAGGGTACTACTAATACAGCTTTGAAGTTTTTAATCACTTAGTATTTATATAGTACTGTCAGCATATATGAAGTTGTATGCCAAACATAAAACAAGTCCCTCCTCAAAGGAAGTTACATGCACAATAGATCACAATCCAATCAAAACAAAAACAAAGCGGTAAGGGGCATTAAGACTGGAATACTTTGAGGAATCGTTTTTTGTAAAAGCTTTTAAAAGACAGTGCGGTCAAAGTGTGGTTATTGAACAGGAGGTGGTTAAAGGTACACAGCACCATGTGAAAGAACGTATGAAGTCCACAGAAAAAAGGTTAGGTGGAAAGTGGTGGTGGACTCAAGAGAGATGTTGCCAAGCGTGAAGAAACAAGCAGGATAGAGTTATGAGAACTTTGGAACAGAACAGTAGGTTCGTGAATCAAATACAGAAGTAGTTAGCAAGGCAAATTAGAGATATTTAGGTAGAGAATGTTATATGGGCAGAGGGACATTTTAAGTAGTTCACTTAAGCGTTTTAATTAGCACATACGTTAAAATTTAGATTGGATCACTGGCAACAAGGTGAAAGAGACACACTTGGAACAGATGACTAGATCCTGGTGCTTCAACTTGGGCAGTGAGTTTAAGACATAACTTTGGTAGATAACCCACACATTTGCTAAACCACACCAGCTAAGGGAAATGAACAAAGTTTTGGCAATCCCCTCTGCATGTAATCAGAAACAGTGCAGAAAAGATATTCAGCCTACAATGGTTGAGTATGGATGAGATGGATATAACCATTGCTTAGGAAATGTCTACACAGCAACTAGACACCTGTGGCTGGCCCGTGTCAGCTGACTAAGGCTCCTGGGGCTCAGGCTGAGGTCTGTTTCATTGCTGTATAGATGTCTGGGCTCAGGCCTGGGCTCTAGGACCTAGTGAGGTGGAAGGGTCCCAGAGCTCAGGCTCCAGCCCGAGCCTGGAAGTCTACAAAGTCATGAAACGGCCCCACAGCCCAAGCCCTAGTCGGTTGGCATAGGCCAGTCGCCAGGGCCGGCGCTTCCATTAGGCGACCTAGGCGGTCGCCTAGGGCGCTGCTATTTTGGGGGCGCCTGCGCCCCCGCCGCCCGTAAAAATTTGGGGGCGGGACCTTCCGCCGCCGCTGTTGGGGGCGGGATTTCGGGGGCGGGACCTTCCGCCGCCTAGGGCGCCAGCAAAGCTGGCGCCGCTACTGCCAGTCGCAGGTTTTTGTTTGCTGTGTAGACATGCCCTTAAGATACCACTATGAGAGTGAGATGTCTTAGTAATAACCCAAAAGAAATACAAAAGTAATCACTGGGTGCGGGTTCTAAAACTAAGCTTGATGTTTTGTGTTTTCTTTTATGTCACCTATTAAACTGTACCTAGAGGATGAACTGTACTGAGTTTTTATCACAGGGCTTTAAAAAAATTTCTTTGGTAAGGGGATTATTTGTCTTCACTGGAGAGAGCTATTTTGTTTGCAAATGTTAATGTTTTATTGAAATGTATCATCAATGGGCCTAATGGGCACATTACATACATTCAAGAAATAAAATATTTCTCTCTATAAAACCCCCCATTTAATCAGTATCCCATTTTATCAGTTGAAGAAATCAAGAACGGAAAGATGCTAAGAACTGATTGAACCCATCACTCATTACACCACCAACAACATATGTGCTAGAACAGCTACATGGCATTACGAACGGCCTTCAATTTTCTGCATGCACTTGTCCCTTTCCATAGTCAAACACACTTTTTATGCAAAAGTCTGTTTTATCTCCCTGATATGTCCCAGCTCATGTCTACAGGACAGCTGGAAGCCATATATTCCAGCTCCAGGAGACGTGTTCAGGCTAGCTTGGGTCAAACTAGTGCACTAAAAACAGAAGTGTGGCCCTGCTGATGCCAGCAGCAGGAGCCAGCCAGCCAGCCCATGGAGTCTGATCCCATCCAAGACCCTAGGTATGTACTCAGGGTGGCGGGTCCCTCCTGCCAGCTTCTATTTTCAGCGCACTGGTTTGATCAGAGCTGGCCTGGGTCTGGCTCCTCCAGCTGGAATTTACACCTTCCAGCTCCAGCCTAGACACAGACGTGTCACTTCGGGACTATTTCCCTCGATCCTGGGGTCCCGGCGTGGGGGGGGGGGGACGGGACATGGGGCTAGGCCGTGGCGGCAGCTGCGCGGTGCCCGTCACCTGTCCTGAGCGCTCCGCGAGCACCCAGCAACGGGGAGGCCGCCTCCGAGGGGACGCTGACAGAACCGGAGCCCAGCGAGGGGAGCTCCCGGCGGGGCAGCGTTCAGCGCTGGCCGGGCGGGCTGGGGGCGGGCCGCCCACCTGCAGGCACGAGACCGGGATCCCGAACCACAGTTGGTGGGGGGGGGGAGGGGAGGGAAGGGGGCTGTCCCGAGGGGCTCGGGGCCGGGACCCAGTGGCCGCCCCTGCCCCCGCACTCACTGGTACTGCAGCGCCCACAGGCACCGGCGGCCCCGCTCGGTCACCAGCACCGTGGCCGCCATGTCTGCGCGGGGACGGGAGCCGAGCGGGGTCAAAGCAGTTGGAACGCGGAGTGGGCGCGGTGGCGGACCCGTGTCTGTCAGTGCCGGGGGCGGGGCGAAGGCACAGGGCCGCTGGTCAGTGGCTGAGCATGGGGAGGGGGCGGGGCCTTGGGGTAGCTGGGGCCAGCCCTGGGCAGGGAGAGCAGAGAGGCCCCCTGTTTTCCAAGTCCCATGGAGCCTGAGGTGGCTCAAGTTGATGGGCCAGTGCTGAGCATCCCAGAGCCATGCAATGCTCCCCAGGGGCCCAGCCACCCCCAGGCTGGCAGCTGGAGTCAGAATGAGGGACTGAACTCCCAGGGCTGGCCTTGATGGGTCAAAACCCGGCCAGCCCCAGTACCTGACAATAGGGTGACCAGATGTCCTGATTGTATAGGGACAGTCCCGATTTTTGGGTCTTTTTCTTATATAGGCTCCTATTACCCCCCCAGTCCCTGTCCCGATTTTTCACATTTGCTGTCTGGTCACCCTACGCCTAACCCACACTAAGAGCTGGGTTCCCTAAAGAGATCAGTGCCCCGCTAGGAACCAAACTACCGGGGGGTGGGCGCTGAGCCATTTGGAAAATCGGGCTGTGGGTGCTGAGCCCTTGGAAATCTGCCCCTGCCCAATCACCCTGAAGGCTTTCAGATTTGGAGAGAGTTCAGACCCATTCTTGATCCAAATTGCAGCCCTGTTTCTCTATTAAACACTGGATTTTCTGCAGCTAAAACTAGGCCTTGGTGCCAGGCCACTTGGCTGTTCCGAGTGCCATCAGGCAGATCAGCATTAAGTACTCTGCCACTTCTCAGGTAATTTTTTCCCACACCATAAAAAGCAAATTTGTTTTTCTCAGTTACTTGCTATGGGTAATTCACCTGTAGTTTCAGTGAGCATCTGAAATACATCCAAAATCCCAACCTTCCTAGTATTTATTTATATTGCAGTAGTGCTCAAAATACATGTTAAGTGCTCTCCAAACACCAAGGAAGATGGATCCTGACCCAAAGAGCATACCTGCCATTAACTAACTTCCGATTATTTTTTAACCAGACATAATGGCACTAAAACACCTGGTTGTTCAGGTTTCTGCTGTAATAATTTGCATTGTGGGTGATCCAGGGAAGCTGCATCAGCTTTGGGAATTTTTATGGTCCCTCAGACAGGACCCAAAAGGAGGACCAGAGCACTGGCTATGTAGCTGGGATTATTTGACCAATCTAATCTGTCAAGGCTGTTAATTTGAGCATACGTTTATTTTATTTTATTTGAAACAGGGATAGCTCAGTGGTTTGAGCATTGGCCTGCTAAACCTAGGGTTGTAAATTCAATCCTTAAGGGGGCCATTTAGGGATATGGGGCAAAAATCAGCTGAATTATTTAATTGGGGATTGGTCCTGCTTTGAGCAGGGGGTTGGACTAGATGATCTCCTGAGGTCCTTTCCAACCCTGATATTCTATGAAACACAGTGCTTTGTACTGCATTATATTGCCTTAGAAAATCCCGAGACAGATCNAGCACTGGCTATGTAGCTGGGATTATTTGACCAATCTAATCTGTCAAGGCTGTTAATTTGAGCATACGTTTATTTTATTTTATTTGAAACNTCCAAAATCCCAACCTTCCTAGTATTTATTTATATTGCAGTAGTGCTCAAAATACATGTTAGGTGCTCTCCAAACACCGAGGAAGATGGATCCTGACCCAAAGAGCATACCTGCCATTAACTAACTTCCCATTATTTTTTAACCAGACATAATGGCACTAAAATACCTGGTTGTTCAGGTTTCTGCTGTAATAATTTGCATTGTGGGTGATCCAGGGAAGCTGCATCAGCTTTGGGAATTTTTATGGTCCCTCAGACAGGACCCAAAAGGAGGACCAGAGCACTGGCTATGTAGCTGGGATTATTTGACCAATCTAATCTGTCAAGGCTGTTAATTTGAGCATACGTTTATTTTATTTTATTTGAAACAGGGATAGCTCAGTGGTTTGAGCATTGGCCTGCTAAACCTAGGGTTGTAAATTCAATCCTTAAGGGGGCCATTTAGGGATATGGGGCAAAAATCAGCTGAATTNTTCAGGTTTCTGCTGTAATAATTTGCATTGTGGGTGATCCAGGGAAGCTGCATCAGCTTTGGGAATTTTTATGGTCCCTCAGACAGGACCCAAAAGGAGGACCAGAGCACTGGCTATGTAGCTGGGATTATTTGACCAATCTAATCTGTCAAGGCTGTTAATTTGAACATACGTTTATTTGATTCTCTTTAAAACACAGTGCTTTGTACTACATTATATTGCCTTAGAAAATCCCGAGACAGATTTTTCATCATGTTTTTAATTTGCTTCTGAACACTAGAGGGCAGCATTTTATTAAGTTTACCATAAGTGGGTTTTAGCACACGAAAATTTATGCCCAAATAAATTTGTTAGTCTCTAAGGTGCCACAAGGACTCACAGACTAACACGGCTACCACTCTGAAACAAGTTAAATGTGTATTACAAAGCCCAAGTTATAGGTGGGTGAAGTACAGAATATATTTTTAATCATAAAAATAATGTCAATGGCAGGCTAGTTTATTTTGCATTTCTTTGCTGTATGGATTAATTAATGCATCATCCCAGCATGTTTTTAAGTTATAACAAAATCAAGCGTATTATGGGGCATGGCTGCTCCATGAGAACCCCAGCTGGCACTGCTTGCCTCAGTTTTCTTCCCTCAGGTTGATCTCCTCTGTTTTGTGCTGCAGATGTGGCTTAGCCCTCTGGCCAAGGGAGAAACTTCCAGGGAAGCAAAAGTCCATCTAAGTAGTCCCAGGCAAACAAAAAGGTTCCTCTGCCCCTCAGGGCTTTTCTTCAGTCTGCCTTCTGTGTCCTGTTCCCAGCCCCTGTTGGGCTACCTTGAAAGTCTTCTCCCCTGTTCTGGTATAGAGCCCTGGGTCCCCAGGCGTTCCTGGCCTCCTGTAGACCTGGCCTCAGGGCCTTCCATTGGAAGCTACCTACTCCGTGTAGTTCCACACCCACACTGATCTCTCTCAGTTCTTTTATAAGGCCCAAGTAAGAACATAAGAATGGCCATATTGGGTCAGACCAGTGGTCCATCCCACTTAACATCCTGTCTTCTGACAGTGGCCGGTGCCAGATGCTTCAGATGGAGTGAACAGAACAGGGCAATTTATCAAGTGATCCACCCCTTTGTCATCCAGTCCCAGCTTCTACCAGACAGAAGTTTAAGGACGGCTAGAGCCAGGGGCGGATTAATAATTTTGCCACCCCTAGGCCCTGAAATAATTGCCGCCCCTGGCCCCGCCCCGACTCCACCCTTTTCCCTCCCCCATTCCAACCCCTTTCCCAAAGTCCCGCCCTAACTCCGCCCCCTCCCTGCCCCATTGGATCCCTTCCCCAAATCCCCGCCCCAGCCCCGCCTCTTCCCCAGCACGCGGCGTTCCCTCTCCTCCCCCCTCCCTCTCTGACCAGCGAAACAGCTGCGGAGAAGTTCCCCTGCTCCAGCTCGCCTCCTCCGCGAGCGCGCTGCCGCTTCCTGTTTCTCTCCCCTCCCTCCCTGCCCAGCGAAACAGCTGTTTCGCGGCACAAGCGCTGGGAGGGAGGGGAGAGAAACAGGAAGCGGCGGCGCGCTCGCGGAGGAGGCAGCTGGAGCAGGGGAACTTCTCCGTGGGTGCTCAAATTTGCCGCCCTAGGCCTAGGCCTTGTCGGCCTAGGCGATAATACGCCGCTGGCTAGAGCATAGGGTTGTGTGCCTGACCATTTTGGCTAATAGCCATTGATGGACCTACCCTCCATGAACTTCTCATTCTTTTTTGAACCTAGTTATACTTTTGGCCTTCACAGCATCCCCTGGCAATGAGTTCCAGAGGTTGACTGTGCGTTGGGTGAAGAGGTACTTCCTTGTGTTTGTTTTAAATGTGCTGCCTATTAATTTCATTGAGTGACCCCTGCTTCTTGTGTTATGTGAAGGGGTAAACACTTTCTCCACACCATTCAACATTTTATAGGCCTCTGTCATATCCCCCTTCAGTCATCTCTTTCCCAAGTGAACAGTCCCCATCTTTTTAATTTCTCCTCATATAGAAATTGTTTCATACCCCTAATCATTTTTGTTGCCCTTACTTATTTCCATTTCTAATATATCTTTTTGAGATGGGGTGACCAAAATTGCATGCAGTATTCAAGGTGTAGGTACAGTATGGATTTATATCATGGATATTTTCTGTCTTATTATCTATCCCTTGCTTTATGGTTCCTAACATTCTGTAAGCTTTTTTGGCTGCCGCTGCACTTTGAGCAGATGTTTTCAGAGAACTATCCATGCTGATTCCAAGCTCTTTCTGGAGTGGTAACAGCTAATTTAGACCCCCTCATTTTGTATGTATAGCTGGGATTATGTTTTCCTCTGTGCATTACTTTGCGTTTATCAACATTCAATTTCATCTGCCATTTTGTTGCCCAATCACCCAGTTTTGTGAGATTCCTTTGTAACTCTTCGCAGTCAACTTTGAATTTAACTCTGTTGAATAGTTTTGTATGATTCGCAAACTTTGCCACCCCACTGTTTCCCCCCTTTTTCAGCTCATTTATGAATATGTTGAACAGAACTGGTCCCAGTACAGATGTTTGGGGGAACCCTGCTATTTTCCTCTCTCTACTGTGAAAACAGACTGTTTATTCCCATCCTTTGTTTCCTATATTTTAACCAGTTATTGATCCATGAAAGAACCTTCCCTCTTATCCCATGACTTCTTCCTTTCCTTAAGAGCATTTGGTGTGGGACCTTGTCAAAGGCTTTCTGAAGGTCCAGGTACACTATATCCACTGGATCACCTTTGTCCTCGTGTTTATTGGTAACCTCAAGTCTAATAGAATGGTGAGGCATGATTTCCCTTTACAAAAGCCATGTGGACTCTTTCCCAACATATTGTGTTCATCTATATGGCTGATAATTCAGTTCTTTAATATAGTTTCAATCAATTTGCCTGGTACTGAAGTTGGGCTTACCGGCCTGTAATTGAGATGATTGCCTCTGGAGCCATTTAAAAAAAATCAGTTTACAATTGACACATCAGTCTGGGACAATTCCTCAGATTTATCACCTACAAAGAATGGCTCAGGTGTGGCAATCTCCCTCACCACCTCTGCAGTGAAGACCAATGAAAAGCATTCATTTAGCTTCTCTGCAGCAGTCCTAAATGCTCCTTTAGCAACTCGATCATCCAATGGCCCCAGTCATTGTTTGACAGGCTTCCTGCATCTGATGTACTTAAAAAAAAAAAAAAATGCTGTTAGTGTGTCTTTTGCTAGTTGCTCTTCAAATTATTTTTTGGCCTGCTTAATTATACTTTTACACTTGACTTGCCAGAGTTATGTTCCTTTCTCTTTTCCTCAGTGGGATTGAACTTCCAATTTTTAAAGGATGTCTTTTTGTCTCGGTCTCTTTTACACTGTTGTTTAGCCATGGTGCTGTTTTTTTGGACCTCGTCCTGGGTTTTTTTTTATTTGCAGTATACATATGAGTTTGAGCCTCTGTTATGGTGTTTTTAAAAAGTTCCATGCAGCTTGCAAGCAATTCGCTCTTGTGACTGTTCTTTTAATTTCCATTTAACAAGCATCCCCATTTTTGTGTTGTTCCTCTTTTAAAAGTTAAATGCTACTGTGGTCGGTCTCTTTGGTATTTCCCCCCCTCCAAGGATGTTAAATGTAATTACGTTATGGTCACTATTACTGAGCGGTTCAGCTATAGTCACCTCTTGGACCAGCTCCTATGTGCCACTTAGGACTAAATCAAGAATTGTCTCTCCCTTGCTGGGTTCCAGGACTAGCACCTGGCATTGCCCACTGTCAGAAGACAGGTTACTGGGTTAGATGGACTTTTGATCAGACTCAGTATGGCCATTCTTATGTCCTTATGCTCCAAGCAGCAGTCATTAATAGCTTAAAGTCTCAATTAAGTGGTCACCTGACCCTTAGTCCTGCCCCCTCAGGCTGGAAGCAGCTAATTAATTATGGCACAGGTGTGGCTGGCCCAGTTCCCCGTAAAGGAGACAGTCTCCCTGAGACCCCAAGAAATTGTGCATGTACTGAAGTTGAAAGTGGAAAATAGTAAAATTACAATGTAAATAATTTTTAAACGCCCACAGTGTGCTTACCACTGTATATGACACAGATAAGGACATAGTTGCAGAACCAAAGGCTTTATAATCTAGATAGAATTGGGAGAATTAAGAGGGGGGAAAGTTTGGCATATTTAGAGAGTTGGATGAGATTAATAAGGAAAGTCCAAATACTAGTCCCCTCTTCCCACACACACATTCATATGTGTAGACTGAGCAGCATAGTCCATTTGAACTTTGAATACATTTTCCTTAAGAAGAGGACAGATACTAAAACTTGTCATGTAATGACAGGCTAGACAGTATTAGAACTATTAAAATATTGGTCAGCCCCATATGCATTATATGTTAGAAATTTAAGGGAAATAGGAAAGTCCCTGCAAAGATGTGTGCCAAAACCACATTTCTGTGTCCCTGATCTGTATGACTTTGATTTTCATGTTAAAAGCTTCCTGTTTTTCCACAACCTTATATTGTTCTTTGTGAAAGACAGGAGAGTAAATGCAACCTATTCATGTTTAATTTTTTTTTAAATAAACAGTGAAGTAAGCATCTGAACAGATGAGACAATAACGTGTTTTAGAATGCTCAGGTGTGAGGATCAGGAAGTTACATGGGGTGTGGTGAAGGAAGGGGCCAGTAGAGAAAGGGAAGTGTGAGCTCTTGGGTGTTTTGTGGCTGGCTGGGAAAGCACGTCTACCAACAGAGTTGTTCCTGTGGCCCAGCATGCCTGCAGCAAAAGTACGTCACTGCATCACTGACATTGATCTGCAGAGACCACTGACCTGAGGAAGGCTGAGAGTAAGAGAGTGGAGGACCCACAAGAAATCCTTTATGTAATCTCTTTTGGCATAGACCATATTTCTTGTACATTAGCATAATGATTTTTTGTTATATGATTAAATACAAATCCATTCTCAAGTATTCATCTGTGTGGATCCCACTGTATGTATGCATGCGTGCCGTGTGCATGAGATTGAAATCTTTGCATAGCTGTGGCAGTTGGACCTATGTTCTGCATGTCTCCCCTCCCCAGCCTAGGGCTTAAACCATGCATCAGTACCCTGTCCCTGCCCATGGCAGCAAGACAGAACCAGGCTGTGTCTGCTTGCTACCCTTAATACATTCACCAAACCTAGTTTTATCTAGTTAGATAAAACACTAGATTCCTCCCCCCTTTGCTTTTTTCCCCCTTCTTTAACAAAAAAACCCCAAACTCCTATTTTTCTCTCGTCACTCTGCACCAAAACCACTCACATGACAGATTTGAAGCATTTGGGCTTCAACCCTGTCTGCTTTATGACAGCCTTACAGATGATCATAGCCCTTGTTTAGTGGTCTCAGCGAGAGCCATGTGCCTGACTGTTGCTCCATCTGCCATTTGTTCTCCTTAAAATGAGGAAAATCTAGAGACATCCAGCTAACATATCGTCTGGAGCAACCTAAAAGGACTACTTCAGACTCAGAAGAACAGGCATCAAACTCCCAGATGGGAGCTTCTACCGCTAAATCCCAGTTTGTGTCAGCATCCCCAGCTGCTGAGAAGTGACTCCCAAGACCAGTACCAGTAAGAAGTCACCTACAGGCCATGAAGCAGCCACCAAAGACAGCTCAGCACTGATAGCTGTCCAAAGACAAGGTAGATCAGACCACTAGATCATATATGGTTACTGGCACCAATCTTCCTCCCCTGAAAAAGGAAAAGTCGAGAGGCTGAAGAAGAGCTATTCACCTTCTCTTTCCTTCAGAGAACTGAGCACAAAGCCCTCTCTTACTACAGGGATAAGTGCTACTGGTTCAACTTCTGGCTCAGTGCTGAAGGGCACTAAGAATATCCCGGTCCCTGCGTCCACTACAGATTTGTCAACCCTGAAAATGGCAGTGTGGACATTGGAGCTGGAACCAACAATCAAGCACTAATGGTTCTGGCTGACTTATTGCTGATGGAAGTTACCTCCCCTAGTACCGTCATCCAGCACTGACTCCAACATCTAAGTTCATAGTACTCACGTTACCTCACAGATTGGCACTGCCATTAGAGGAGATCTATTCCTCCTCCCACTCTCCTGACCAAATCATCTCCCCTTATGGCCATGGCTCAGCAGTCTCAGTCTTGGGACAGCCTTGCCAGGCAATCTGAAGGCCTAGTGGTCAAGTTACAGTCCCCTAATGCTCCCCAGGTTCCTCTGGTCAGGCAGAGCCTCAGGGGAAAAGGGGGTGGGGTCCCAGCCCAGGAACCTAGGGGGAAGGGGGAAAAGGGAATCTCTAGCTGGTACAACTGCCCAGCTTCCCCTGGGCCACTTTCTCCCCAGCCCATTCCCTCCTGAGTTTGGGGCATGATCTTGGCACTCAGCTTCCCTCTCAGCAGAGGATCACTCCCACAGCCTGAATAGTTAAAACAGTCAGTTGGGTCTTCCCAGCTCACTTTCCAGTGTCCGCTTGCTCCCCCTTAGCCGGGATGACGAAAAGGGGGATCAGGCCCTTGGCCTCCCAGTTGGGACTTACCCAATCCAGACTCTTCCCCTGTAGATCCCTCTGTCCTAGAGGCTTCAACTAGCCTCTCCTTCCCACTCCCCCTGCTTGCCTCTCGGAGTCTCCTTTTGAGCAGGACCACCATTTGGAGCATGCTCTGCAGCTGCTGAGGGGCAGGGCCTTCTTTGCCCAGTACTTCCCCATTACTCCTTTAGTCTTAGTGAGAGGTCCGTAAACCCCATCACAATGTAACGCAGCACTCAACAGATACAACAAATTCACAAAACACACATATTTAAAAAGGCCGAAAACAATCTTTATTACAGAAACTCCAACAGTAGAAAAGTACAGTGCATACACGATGTTCATAACTAAGTAATTATGTTGGGACCCATTGATAACAGCAGGATAACAGTTAAGGAGATAAGTCAATAAGCTAATGGTGTCTGTAGTCTCAAGAAGTGCATTTAAATCGCCCACCCCTCTCCTTGCAGCACTTTGCAGCCAATTTTTAAATTGGGCTTTATTTGCCCTTTGTGGAGAAATAAGGGACAGAAGGAAACAAAGCTTTGCATTATAGTCTTATTGGCTTTTTGGCTAAGAACAAGTATGGGATTGGCATAATATGTAATATGCCCTTTCTTGTTAGGTTGTATCTTGCATTTGCTGTAGGATGTAGTACATGATCTAGGCTGTGATTTTCAGTGGAGCCTAAGGGAACTAGGGATTTTAGCAGGGTGGTTTTTTATCTAGTTTCTATGATCCTACATTGTGTGCGAGATGTTGGACAAGTGGCAGATTTTGGCAAGGAACAACTACGGCAAGGAGGAGCGGGGCCACTAGGTTAGGTAGCATTGTCAGCGTTGATCATCCATACAGATGAGCAAAAGCAAATAGTAGAAGAAATGGATGGTGTTAATAGTGGTATTAGTGTGACAGCATGTCCAATATACAGAATATTATATGGTAAGATCTTAAAAATCTCACTGCATGTTCCTCCTTTGCAACCCGTACTTTATATGGAATATTTCCTCAAACAGAACATTTAGCAACAAAACCCTGCAACCAAGAGCCACTAAATCTGTAGATTTTCCCCCCCTGAAGCTGGAAGCTCCTAAGAACAACATTATATGAACAATTTCTCAGCAGATAAGCCACCCACCAAATATTAAGCTAAATTCTGGCAGGAAATGAGCATGAGCACCTGCCAAAAAATTGCATGTAGCAACTCAGGCAGCAAGTTTGCTGCCTCCTCTTACTCCCCATAAAACTCAACACTTCCTGACCAAGCAATTTCCTCTACCTACATCTCTACTGCCATTTGTTCATGGGATTGGGTAGATAGGGTGTTACTGCTTGTCAGAGAATGGGTTCACATTGAGGGCCAGATCCTCAGCAGCTGTAAAGCAGTGGAGGTCCATTGACTCCTCAGCTGGTGTAAAAATCACTGTATCTGCACTGGCTTTTTAGTTTGTGTAAATGGCCATAGCTCCAATGGCTTCAATGAAGCTTTGCTGATTTTACACCAGCTATGGATCTGGCCCTATGGCTGCATTTGCATTGTACGCTGCACCAGTGCCAGTTAGTACAAATCTATCATTTTACTCATTGCATGGGAAAGGATCACATTTAGCTTTTTTTTTTTTTTTAAATAAAAAAGATCTTCCCCTTCCCCCCCACACACCAGGAAAAAACCAAGATAAACATGAACTCAAACATTATTCACCACTAACAGTTTGATTTATAATTCTAGTCCAAAATATGCAATAGAATGTATTTATTTTGCATCATCCATAAAAATGGTACAGGGCACTGCACAATGAAACACAGTTAAATTATTAGTAATTAAGACCAGTTAAAGCAAGAGTGAATAGATCTCTCGTCAACTGGGTATCAAATGTTAAAAGACTGAATAGTAACAGAGTTTCCCAGGCAAGGAGCATAACAAGAAAATGCTCTGGTTCCCATTGATGCAAGATTTAAAACTGGACAGACGAGGAAACCCAACATTTGAGATTTTAACAAATGGCTAGGAACATACAAGAAAGGAGATCAGTTAAATACACTGGGCTGCAGCTAGTCAAGGCCTTTAATATGGAGATATACCTATCTCATAGAACTGGAAAGGACCCCAAAAGGTCATCGAGTTCAGCCCCCTGCCTTCACTAGCAGGACCAAGTACTGATTTTGCCCCAGATACCTAAGTGGCCCCCTCAAGGATTGAACTCACAACCCTAGGTTTAGCAGGCTAATGCTCAAACCACTGAGCTATCCCTCCCCCCAATTGTGAATAAAATTGTGAATAAAACAAACAAATTTTATACGTGCAAAACTTTAAAAGGACCCAGTCAGAAAAGTTTACAACCTGATCATGTGAGATGCTGCACTCCTTCAGCAGCCCTCAGGATTATGCCCATAAAATGCCAGTAACATGCTGAGAGAGTAATAGTTACATTGCATGTTCTTTGTAAATTCAGTTTTCAAATTTATGCTTTTCCTTATATTAACCCATTTCCTACATATGATCCATAAACTGTGTTGTAAAAACAAACAGTTGAATTGAAATAGGCCACTAAAAACCCTCTCTCTAAACACAAGTGAACTGGTATTAAAACTGTTCCCCTTCTTCTCAGTTGCAGGTAGCTCAATAAAATGACCAGGTACTTGATTTCATAACTAGACACACATACTCCGGCATTTTACATTGTTCTAACAGTGTTATTAGAAGGAAAATTATGGCAGACTTGAAATTCTAAAATCTTTTCATGAAATGCTTCTCATTATTTATATTAAATTATTTTGATCCACTAGATTCTCTGGTACGCAGACGATTTACGCTTAAGGCAGACTGTGCAGAGGATGAGTGCCAGGATGCCGGCGATAAAGATCACGAAGAAGCCAATCGCAGGAAAAATGATGTTGAAGTCAGCCGCACACTCCTCCACTAGAAGGGGAAAAAATATGTTGGGTAAAATTTAGTGATGCCGACACTGACTGAATCTTTTAGCCCTTCACAAAGTGATCTTTGAATACTGGAACATTAGAGTCATTTGATCAGTTGCAGTCGTTTGAAAGGACTATATTTCTTCTGCTTATTACGCTACTTTACAATGATATCCAAGTACCTCTCCTTTTGCTGACTGGTTTTAAATTTAGTTTGATGCTTTTGTGGACTTACGGGTGCTGCAAAATAGTCTTTCATTTTTACAGTCAAACCGAGAGAACATTTCTGGTAATGCACAGTTACTTTCATAGACAGATTTTAAGGCCAGAATGAATCATGATGATCATCTAGTCTGACCTCCTGCATAACACAGGCCAGCCCCACATCACAGCATCCATGTGGAGGGAATTTTTCTCCCCTACTGTGTAAGTGAGTAAGCAATTAAGGGTTTAACTAAGCAATAGTAAAATATCAAAACGACTTTTAAACTTTAAACAAAATGGGCCAGATATTGATTTGAGTTACTCTGGTGAAAATCCAGAGTGAGTCCACTGCAGTAAATGAAGTTACTCCAGATTTATGCTATTACTTAACTGATATAAAATATTGGCCCAATGTTATCTGCTTATTATTGCATTTTTTTCAAACTAAACTAAGTGATGAAGAATTCCGTGTACAGCACATTTTTCTAGGCTCCCATCCTGCAGTCCTTATCCAGGCAAAACTCCCACTCACAGCAAAACTTAGCTCGTTACCGTTATTAGTAGGGAGGATTTTTATTGTTCTCATATTTTATACTACTTTCTTATTTTAAAATATTTCCATATTTAATTTCTCCTCACTTTGATGTGTTTTGTCACAGTGGGTCAGGCTTTTTGGTTTTTGTATGTTTGTCTTTTAAACTTTGTAAATCTTTTGTAAGATGAAGATTTAAATCCACCAAAAAACCCCACTTTAAAATCATCTCAAAATCAATTACTGTATATCTCTCTCAATCACCTGATTAGTAGGAAACAGAGACCAAAGCATTACATACAGCATGCTTTAAAATTAATCTAAATTATCTCCATGTGCAGAGCCAGCACCTCAGTTTACAAGCATGAAATTCATCCTTGTGCAGAGGGCCTACACACCATTTAAATCCCACAAGAACCTTCAAAATGTAGCTTAAGTGGGTCTTCATTTGTTCATAGACCTTTGTGGGCCCTCTGCAGTCGACACCATTTAATATTAAATATTCACTGAGGGTGTGTTTTTAATAACCCTAGTGGCTTCCTATACTTAGAATAGGAGAAAGCACAGTATCATCATTACCTTAGCATGGCAACTGTTGAGTTTTGTGGCAATCACTGTAACTATTCTGAATAGGAAGTGATTTTACTCATGAGCTCCCAAGAGAAAATGTCTTAAATATTGGTCTAATTGGATCCCCGAACCCACCTGAACTCACCCCTACCTCAACCTACACATGCACAGTAAAGTCTCATGACACTAGCCCATGTTGTCTGCCCTTCTGTATTAGATCTCTCTATGCTGTATTGCGACATAGGGTTAATACTGACATGCTTTTTATAGCCACAGATGGCTCATTCTATCCCCCTGGAGCAGACATTTTAAAAGAAATCCACTGTCTTAGATATATTTCTTTTTCCTTATTATGTTTTTTTTTTAAATGGAAATAAAAGCTCCTAAGAAAATAGAAAATTATCCAGCATTTAAAATCTGCCTCTGGAATGGGCATCAAAGCAGCCCGATCTGTCTGTGAAAGTGCTACAGCACTAATATGTATAGCACATTGCCACAGCAGGACCTGTCACTCTGTTTCGCCAATGGAATTAGTAGGAAAGAGCAGAGATTAGTATAATACTAGCCCTAATACTCATAAGGTGAGTGTGCACATTTTTGTGGAGGGAAGCAGAGGCAACCTGTCCAACCATGATGATACTTGTCCCAGGGCTTCTGCACACACGGCTTCCCATAAGAGCATCACCGAGCACTGGTTCTACAGAATCTCCTGTGAATATAGACTTAGTCCTGTGAGAGAGTGTCTTGCATGCCTAATAGTTGACCATCTCCTTAGACCCTAGCAGCATATCCCTAGACTCATCCCTTTATCATTTGTTCTGTCTTCTAAGCACCCATAATTTTGTTGGCTCTTTTTCAGGAACACAATCGATCTTAAGTGTTACCTCTTGAACATATTGCATTAAACACATGGCCTCATCCCATTTGAAAATATAGCTCTTTGACTATAGGTTTGACAACTGGAAGCCAAGATTCCCAAGGCCTCTATACTTGCTACGCACATTTTGAAGTGTGTGGGCAATTCAGATGCGTTCATATCCTCTATTTGGCTTTCTTCTGGAAATTAGCCCCCAGGCAAGCACAATGACAAACAATCCCAGGGTGCTCAGGCCCAATGCAATAGGGATTGTTCTCCTGTTTCTGTCAAGAGAGCATTCTTCCTCTGCAATTAAAGTTAGAATATAGAGTATGCATTAGATTAAAACAACACACTCCTAGAATATATGCCGATGCAGATACTTTTTAGAACATAGCTACCGGGGACAACCCAGAACTCTATGTCATTGCTGAAGTCAGTATGTTTTTCTTTATGGAGGGATCACATCTCACAAAAACATACTTGCCTACATGGAAATAGCTATATTCCTTGTGGGGAATCTATTCTGCTTTATCACATACACACATGGAAAAAAATCTGTTGATACACATTTAGGGCTTGAACCTGCGGAGCACTCCATGCATACAGTGCAAGGTTAAAAATAATGAGCAAGACTGGTATCCGACATGAAGGAGAACCTCTGCTGTTCAGCTTTCAGTTACTCCTGCCTAATAGTCTGCCTGGTGCGAAGGTTGCAGATCTCTCGAGACATCTAGATAGACTTATGTAGTGCTGGGGAGGAGCCGGTGGTCGTGGTACATGTAGGTACCAATGACATAGGGAGGGATAGGAGAGAGGTCCTGGAGGCCAATATTAGGCTGCTAGGTAAGAGATTGAAGTCCAGGACCTCCATGGTAGCAATCTCTGAAATGCTTCCAGTTCCACGCACATGGCCAGTTAGACAGGCAGAACTGCAGGGTCTCAATGCATGGATGAGACGATGGTGTAGGGAGGAGGGTTTTAGATTTATTAGGACATGGGGAAACTTTTGCAAAGGGGGAGCCTATACAGGAAGGATGGGCTCTACCAAAACCAAAATGGAACCAGATTGCTCACACTTAACATTAAAAAGGTCCCAGAGCAGTTTTTAAACTAAGGGCTGGGGGAAAACCGACAGGTGCAGAGGAGCACGTGGTTTGGACAGAGACATCCCTTAGGGAGGATCTATTAATGGAGATTCTCTATGTCCTAGAAAGAGGAGAGGATGGAAGATGATAAAATACAGGTAGGATCTGATGAGAAACCGTCAAATGAAAAGAAGTCCCATTCAAGTACATCATATAATGGCAGACAGCTAAAAAGTAGTAAGTTTTAAAAGTGCTTATATACCAATGCTAGAAGTCTAAATAATAAGATGGATGAACTAGAGTGCCTCATTTTAAATTAGGACATTGATATAATAGGCATCACAGAAATTTTGTAGAATGAGGATAATCAATGGGACACAGTAATACCAGAGTACAAAATATATCGGAAGGACAGAACAGGTCATGCTGGTGGTGGAGTGGCACTATATGTGAAAGAAAGTGTCGAATCAAATGAAGTAAAAATCTTAAATGAACTAAACTGTACCATAGAATCTTTATAGATAGTAATTCCATGCTCTAATAATAAGAATACAGCAGTAGGGATATATACGGACCACCTGACCAGAATGGTGAAGTGACTGAAATGCTCTGGGAGATTAGAGAGGCTATTAAAATAAAAAACTCAATAATAATGGGGGATTTCAACTATCCCCATATTCACTGGGCACATGTCATCTTAGGACGGGATGCAGAGATACAGTTTCTCGACACCTTAAATGACTGCTTCTTAGAGCAGCTAGTCCTGGAACCCACCAGAGGCAATTCTTGATTTAGTCCTAAGTGGAGCACAGCATCTGGTCCAAGAGGTGAATATAGCTGGACCGCTTGGTAATAGTGACCATAATATAATTAAATTTAATATCCCTGTGGCGGGGAAAACACCACAGCAGCCCAACACTGTAGCATTTAATTTCAGAAAGGGGAACTTCACAAAAATGAGGAGACTAGTTAAACAGAAATTAAAAGGTACAGCACCAAAGGTGAATCCCTGCAAGCTGCATGGAAACTTTGTAAAGACACCATAACAGAGGCTCAACTTAAATGTATACCCCAAATTAAAACACACAGTAAGAGAACCAAAACAGATCCACCGTTGCTAAACAACAAAGTAAAAGAAGCAGTGAGAGGCAAAAAGTCTTCCTTTAAAAAGTGTAAATTAAATCCTAGTGAGGAAAATAGAAAGGAGCATAAACTCTGGCAAATGAAGTGTAAAAATATAATTAGGAAGGCCAAAAAAGAATGTGAAGAACAGCTAGCCAAAGACTCAAAAAGTAATAGCAAAAAAAAATTTGTACATCAGAAGCAGGAAGCCTGCTAAACAACCAGTGGGGCCACTGGATGATCGAGATGCTAAAGAGCACTCAAGGATGATAAGGCCATTGCGGAGAAACTAAATGAATTCTTTGCATCGGTCTTCACGGCTGAGGATGTGAGGGATATTCCCAAGCCTGAGCCCTTCTTTTTAGGTGACAAATCTGAGGAACTGTCCCAGATTGAGGTGTCATTAGAGGAGGTTTTGGTACAAATTGATAAACTAAACAGTAATAAGTCACCAGGACCAGATGGTATTCACCCAAGAGTTCTGAAGGAACTCAAATGTGAAATTGCAGGACTACTAACTGTAGGCTGTAATCTATCATTTAACTCAGCTTCTGTACCAAATGACTGGAGGATAGCTAATGTGACGCCAATTTTTAAAAAGGGCTCCAGAGGTGATCCCGGCAATTACAGGCTGGTAAGCCTGACTTCAGTACCAGGCAAACTGGTTGAAATGATAGTAAAGAACAAAATTGTCAGACACATAGATGAACATAATTTGCTGGCGAAGAGTCAACATGTTTTTTGTAAAGGGAAATAATGCCTCACCAATCTACTAGAATTCTTTAAGGGGGTCAACAAGCATGTGGACAAGGGGGATCCAGTGAATATAGTGTACTTAAATTTTCAGAAAGCCTTTGACAAGGTCCCTCACCAAAGGCTCTTAAGCAAAGTAAATAGTCATGGGATAAGAGGGAAGGTTCTCTCATGGATTGGTAACTGGTTAAAAGATAGGAAACAAAGGATAGGAACAAATGATTAGTTTTCAGATGGAGAGAGGTAAATAGTGGTGTCCCCCAGGGGTCTGTACTGGGACCAGTCCTATTCAACATATTCATAAATGATCTGGGAAAAAGGATAAACAGTGAGGCGGCAACATTTGTAGATGATTGAAAACTACTCAAGATAGCTAAGTCCCAGGCAGACTGCGAAGAGCTACAAAAGGATCTCTCAAAACTGGGGGACTGGGCAACAAAATGGTAGATGAAATTCAATGTTGATAAATGCAAAGTAATGCACATTGGAAAACATAATCCCAACTATACATATAAAATGATAGGGTCTAAATTAGCTGTTACCACCCAAGAAAGAGATCTTGGAGTCATTGTGGATAGTTCTCAGAAAACATCCACTCAATGTGCAGCGGAAGTCAAAAAAGCAAACAGAATGTTGGGAATCATTAAGAAAGGGATAGATAATAAGACAGAAAATATCATATTGCCTCTATATAGATCCATGGTATGCCCACATCTTGAATACTGTGTGCAGATGTGGTCGCCCCCCTCTCAAAAAGGATATATTGGAATTGGAAAAAGTTCAGAAAAGGGCAACAAAAATGATTAGGGGCATGGAACAGCTGCCGTATGAGGAGAGATTAACAAGACTTAGACTTTTCAGCTTGGAAAAGAGATGACTAATGGTGGATATGATAGAGGTCTATAAAATCATGACTGGTGTGGAGAAAGTAAATAAGGAAGTGCTATTTACTCCTTCTCATAACACAAGAATTAGGAGTCACCAAATGAAATTAATAGGCAGCAGGTTTAAAACAAACAAAAGAAAGTATTTCTTCACACAACGCATAGTCAATCTGTGGAGTTCCTTGACAAAGGATGTTGTGAAGGCCAAGACACTAACAGGGTTCAAAAAAGAACTAGATAAATGCATGGAAGACAGGTACATAAGTGGCTATTAGCCGGGATGGGCAGGAATGGTGTCCCTAGCCTCTGTTTGCCAAAAGCTGGGAATGAGCAACAGGGAATGGATCACTTGATGATTACCTGTTCTGTTCATTCCCTCTGGGGCACCTGGCAATTGGCCACTGTCAGAAGACAGTATACTGGGCTAGATGGATCTTTGGTCTGACCCAGTATGGCCGTTCTTATGTTCTTATGTATGGCCAAAGAAGGGAGTCCATAGCCAAGCACTTCATTAGCATGATAAGGATCACACCTAACTCCATATCTCCTCAAACCTACTAATTCTCCATCCACAGAATCCCATATTTAACTCTGAACACTTGCGAGTGAGGAGGTTGGGGGTGGGGGTGAGAGTTTTGGACGTAGGACAGAGGATTATGCCTAATGCTGATTCTACTTGGAGTCATACATAGCATCCACTGTCATGGAGGCTAGAGCACAATAGCCCATCACAGAAGGACTTGCAGTATCAAGATCTTAGATGATAGATCCATTTACTAATTAAATAATATTTGGGAAATTTATTATATATCTGATGGGACTCCACAGGCTTTTGTAGGCAAGTAATGTATATCTTTTAAATGTGCCTAAATATTAACTCCAAACATATCCCTTACCTGTAAAGAAGGGAGACAAATCCTGAAGTCCTTAGTCAGTCCCTAAATAGGCAAAACTCCCATTGAAATCAGTGAGAGTTTTGCCCGACTAAGGACTTAGGGATTGGGCTCAATAGGACGTTGGCCTGAGGAAGAACTGAATAAAGACTGCAAAATTTAGGACATTTACTTGAATAGGACTTAAGGATCTGGCTCATTTAAACTTGCACTACAGTCAGAATAACATCAGAGATGAGAGGATAGTCTTAGTTTCACCATTGCCCAATGCTAGCAGCTGCAGGAAACTGATCATCGATCCACCTGATCTTAAGGCACAAGCCTCACTCAGTGCTCCAGAGAACGGCCTCTTATGTGATGCTTTGAGTACGGTAGTTTCCTCTGATCAATTAAATCCTTTACATATGATCACAAATCATCACAGCTCAGCAGCCAATCCAATTTACACCCAAAATATGCTAGTGTCCAAGTAACTTTCTTCCACTGTGAATTATGCCTAATACCTTGGGCACAGCAGGAAGGTCAGATGTTGACTGTCCTTCAAGAAAGATAAAGTCTCTCCATGTCTGTGACATACAATACTAAATCATAGAGTGTTAGTAAAACTGTATGATTCCTTTTCCTGCTGTTAATCTTATCTTCAATTCTTTTTAACCTCCTGGTCTGCATTGCTACAGGTTGTGGTGAGCTGTGGCTTGATTTAATATTCTCAGCAGAGGGGAATCTATACACCAGCAGCATGTAACTAACCTGGAGCAAATTCTGGAGTATAAAATGTCATCTATAACTCCAGAACTACCACACTGCTTACCCCGCTCCTGATCCAGTTCTTACCTAGCTCGGTGGTTTCATCTAGTGCTGGGTGCTGCTTTTTTTAAAAAGTAAGTCTTTGGTGAATTCAGGACTGTAGTAAAGCTACACAGCTTCTGTAATCTGCATTCAAACTCTCCACAAGTCTGCGGATGTCTGGATCAGGGATGTTGGTTTGGGGGCAACTTTGGGTTGTGAGCACTGAGAACTATTTCCAGTATATGGAAGTGTGATTCAAAAGTAACTTTTAGGGGTTTCCAAACACACTAGAACAAGCCAAACTCCTCCCTGATGTAACTCCATTGTGGCTTATACAAAACCATCTTGAAACCCACTGTCATTGCTGCTGGTGTTTTCTTTCTTTCTTCCTTCCTTTTTTTTTTTTAAGATAAGCAAATCTGGTGCAATGGAAGTGAAACTGCACTGTCTCAGAGACATGACGTAAGAAGGTCATTTGTGTGGCTGCTTTATAGAGCCAGCTTTCACTGGGGGTTTTTCATTCATCATCTGCATACAGAACAGTATGTAACTTTCTCATAACTGTTTCTTGGCCATTGGGGGAATTCTTTTAACCAAAGTTACCTGCCTTTTGGCTAAGATCCAATATAAGATTATTTTGGAGATGTCCTTGATTAGCAGGTTATCTCCTGTTATAGGGAGACAGATTATGTGATCTAATAGACCTTTTCTATGCTGGAGATGGGGCCATACCAAAATCCCAGGTCTGAATAAACCCATTCTTTTGGGAAGTTCAGATCTGAATTTGGAGACCAACTATGATCCACATCAGCTCAGTTTTTTTGTATGGAAAAAACCTTAGTGAGAATGTGTTTACATTAAAACAAATGCCAACTAAATCTTGCAAATTCAGCTTCAATTTTAAGAACTTTAAAAAATATGTATAGGGGAAAAACCATGAAGAAGATGATGTCTGTCACGGAGAGTGGGGGAGTCTGGGCTCTGCACCCCTCTTCCTGGGATTCACTGTGACTCTCAGCCAGCCAGTAAAACGGAAGGTTTATTAGATGACAGGAACACAGTCCCAAGCAAAGTTTGTAGGTACAACCAGAACCCCTCAATCAAGTCCTTCTGGGGGGTTTAGGGAACTTAGCCGCCAGCTTGGGGTTCCCTGCGTTTCACCACCCACCCAAAACTGAAACTAGCAACTCCTTCAGCAGCTCTCTCCCCCCTACCCCCGCCCCTCCACTCCTTTGTTCAGTCTCCCAGCTAGAAGGTGTCACTTCTTCCACCACCACCACCACCCCCCCCCCCCCGGCTCAGGTTACAGCTCAGGTAGCTTCCTTCCCATCCCCCATGTAACTCCCCTGCAACATTCCCAGGTCAAATCCGCCCTGCTCCCTGCTCCGTCACAATGTCATAGGGAACTGCAGGAGGTCTATGGAGAACCCAGTATAGTAAATGTAGTGAAGTCCCAATCACTTCATTGGACAGGGCATGTTGTTGGGATGATGGAAGACACACCAAACAAGGCGTTTCTTGGAAGGATATCCTTGTGGTGTCCAACCTCATGGCTAATAAGGAGAAGATGGAGGGATAGCAGTGAGCAAAGTCTACGAGCTTTTAATGTGAATTACCCTCAACTGGAAAAATATGCCCTTGACAGAAAGAGATGGGGACAAATTGTGAGAGTGGCCAAGGTTCTCCATAGTCTACAGAGCCAGGAAGCAGTAGTAGAGAAAAACACATAGTTTCCCACTATATTACCTTCTATGCATAATGAGAAGTACTAGCCTGTCAGGAGGAGGAGAAGGAGCTGAAATGCTGAACTAGCAAAGGAAGAACAACAATTTAGTTTTAACAGAGTCAAACGAGAGAATTAGACAGGGAAGGGGAATCAAGGAAATGATCTTTTGAAAGCAAGTAGAACATCAGAGGGCAAAGGAAGAGCTATGCGCCTTTTCTTTTAATGTGTGTAAATGGCAGGAGAAATGAGAAATCTGCTTGACTACTTAGGTTCGGGTATGGTGCCATGACCATAGAATATGAGCACCTTATACAAATTAAAAGCAAAAGACAATATTGATCGTCCTCTCTCTTTCTTCCGAGTGGGTAGCACTAAGCTACTTGACTGGCTTGTGTTTGCGTGTCTGTATGCAAGAGGAACTTGTTCAAGGAAAGCCAACTTGAAGAGATGAGCTTTGCATTTAGTGCCGAATATAGGCAGGCTGGTGGTCATTCTTGCTGGACCTTTTCTGATAGTGAGTTCCATAGTCTCTAGGTCAAGACCCACTAAAAGTTCCATCTCCTGCATGCCACAGCTGTTCCCTACTGGATGGCAGTGTCATCATTCCAGTGAAGTGTAGCTGTTGTGGGAGATCATGGTTCTAAAGGGACAGATGTTCTCCCAGGTAGCTAGTCCCAGAGACAGCTTTGACAACAGAGACCTTGAATTGGACTCTGTATACAATGGGCTAGAGGACAGGAAGTCAACGCAATGGTTGTAAATACACTTCCAGTAGCATTGGGAAAGCAAGAGGAGGTGGGGGATAGAACGGCCACTGAGAGACAGGTAGGGTCAAGGATGGTGAGTTTTTAAGGATGAAGGGAAATAGAGCATGTTTATAGGCAGAGGGAAAGGAGCCAAAAGTCATGGAGAGGCTTTCTCCTTCATGCCCTGGCCTGAAGTATGACTGGGAGAGACCGATGACCCCAGCAGCTGACAGGTGGAAACACTGGGGAAGCAGTTTGCCTTAGAGAGCCATTACTTTACATTGATCTTCCACATATTTAACAGAGCCACCATATCTCCAGCCTGCCCGCCCACAGTGAGAGAAGCCTCCTTGCTATATTCATAACATTGAAAAGCTGCCCAGTTGCAACTCTTTAGCTCCTGGAGCCACAAAAGAAGCCGGGATGAGCGAACTCTCTAACGTACCTTTCCCAAACTGGTCACCGACAATGGCAAAGGCTTGTAGTTGGGTGTTAACAGTGAGCAGCTGGAAGTTGTCTGCCAGGTTCACCATCTGTTTGCTGAGACACTTAAATGAATTCCCCATCGTAGCTGTAAACCGCTGCTGGCTTGTAACATTGTGCCATGAACCTGGAGGCCACAAAGAGAGAGAGACACAAATAGGAATAGACAATAACTCTATGGAAACATTTCTGAGGTTGAGTGGTGGCTGATTCTGAAGAACCTTTGTTCCCCAATGCTTTGGGAGGGCAGTAGGCACTTCTCATAGACTCATAGACTTTAAGGTCAGAAGGGACCATTATGATCATCTAGTCTGACCTCCCGCATGATGCAGGCCACAAAAGCCGACCCACCCACTTCTGTGGGTGCATATTGGAACAGTCTTTGTATCACAATGTTTATCAGCCCCAAAGATTTTTTTTTAATGGCTGCTTTAATGGGCAGACCTTGGGAAGATGAGAGTTTGGGATGGGTTTGGAAAAGCACACAACAATTCACATGCTTCTTCAAACCTTACCTGAAATTCTCGAGTCTGCAAGACTGGGATGAAAATTTCACAAGAATTAGCCTTTATGCCAGGTCTCCAGTCCTGTCACTTCCAGCCACAGATGGCAATCGATTCTCTCACAGGATTTTGTGACTTCTGGTGCTGATTGCTGAATAAACCGTTTCCCAGCACTACAGAACTTTATAAAAAGGTTTGGCTCCAGTTTGATGCAAGAAGTGAGCGATGTGTCAGGCATGATTGGTTCTCATGTTTTACCACCCAGTTGGTCTATCCCTAGTTTTAATGTGCTGCATGCACCTTTTTGCAAGACACGGGGAAGCTCTGTGAAAATTGGCACTGAGGGTAGCCCTAGATAGGCATCTGCTTTGGGCCTGCTCCTTCTTTCCTGTTCAGTGTTATTAATCAGAAGTAGCTCCATTAAAGTCAATGGAATTCTCATACATGAGAAGAGAATCGGGCACATAAGCTCAGATCCTGAAAGGCATGTAGGCACCTAACTCCCATTTAAATAAATACCTTTGAGGATCTGGGCCATAGTGTCCAGTGCTATAAGGACACCCCTGCTTGAGTGATTACTTTAGTTTCATTCTTCTTCTGTTGGCCAGAGAGTAACAAGCGTGAATCAGAAGACTAATGAATAACATGTGGGTCTAAACATACGGAAAATTAATAATAGGGAAAATATATAATGATGGTGCAGGATTCATCACTTTGACCTAAATAGAATTCTCTCTAGTGTTGTTTTCCATGAGTTAGCACTTCAGATGTCACTCATTTATGTTAAAGCTGTGAGCACCAGGCCTGTGTGAGAAAGAGAAAAACTTGGGTCTGTTGTGAAGATGGGTCAGAGACAAAATTACAGATCTTGACACCAAGGGTTATTTAAAAAGCGCTTGGGTTAGGATCCAAATTTTAAAATTGGTTCTTATATTTACATTGGGCCAAACCAACATGCCTGACATGACCACTCCTACACTTTGGGGTGTTTGGAAGCTCTATCCAGATCTGAATGTCTGTGGTGTGTACTTGTTTCTGGTTTATAAGTCACAACGTTTCTGGTTTATAAATCACAAAGTTTATAAGTCACAAAGTTTCTCTTTGGGTGCAGATACAAAACTTTCCCAAAGCTGACTGGTATTTGGATTGGACCTTTCTCCAGTCTATATCAAGGACAGTTGAGAAGTATAGGAATGAGTTGGAGACACAAGTAGGAAAAAAGAATTGTGATGAGTTAACTGCAACTTAGTCACATCCTTTAGATTTTTAAACCATAAAAGTTTAGGTGGAGGCTAATTTGAAAGAGTGACTAAAATACAGAAACCTATCAGCAAAATCACTGCTTTTAAACTAAGGCAGCCTGAGTCCACCCTCAGATATGTAGACCCCAGATATGTAGAAAACTGAAAATAACTGATAAGAAAAAAATCACAACAAAATTAAATCAAGAATGGTTTGGAAATGAAATTAACACCGTGAATATAAAATACACAAACACTTACCCAGGGAGGGTATCTTTAAGCTGGCCTCAACTGTACTGATGTAATAGACTCTATCTTTCTGCAAAATAACAAATTAATATCGTTAGCTGCCATTGCACCTTAATGTTTGTGAAATATAATACACAGTATACTGCGGGGCAGGGAAGACAAACCCAGCAAAATGGACTCATGGAGGATATGAGAAGAAATAGTTATTGTCTCGCTAAACAAAGCGGGTGTTTTGTGGAAGAAACTTAAATTCCATTGCCCTGTAGAGCTTCAAGATTATTATTAATTTTCCAGATGCTTTACAAAAGCAAAAAGTCACAGGGCCAGGTTATCATCTGGTGTAATTTCAGTTCTATTGATTTCAATGGAGCTGTGCTGATTTATAGTGATTGAGAGTCTGGCTAACAGTCCCGGCCCTGAAGAGTTTATGATTCAAATTTGACACGACCCATGAGGGTCATTAAAAATAAACCGAGGGTGAATGAGGAAAAATGGGCATAGGTAGCAGTGACGAGATCACACAATTATTCAAGATTGGAACATATCAAAAATAATCCTCCCATCAGATCCTGAGAATCGACTCCCTCAACCAGCCCATAGGGACTTTATTTTAACATTCTGATGCCGGAGTCTGGCGCAAGCACCCTGCCATATACACTGCAGCTAATGCTCAGTTCAGTTTAAGTGGATCATGTGGGTGTGATTTGCAGGTGTTGTATGTGAGTATAAGCCATATATATGCAGTGTTGTTGCAACCATATTGGACCTAGGATATTAGAGACACAAGATAGGTGAGGTAATATCTTAACTGGTAAGAAAGACAAGCTTTAGAGATTACACAGAGCTGACCTGAAGAAGACCTGTGTAAGCACCAAAGCTTGTCTCTCCCACCAACAGAAGTTGGTCCAGTAAAAGATATTACCTAGCTCACCTTGTGTCTGGACATTTCCATGTCATTTGTGGTAACCGCATGTTGGGGAGGGTTCCGCAAGTTTTTGTACTACACCCGTTAATAGGCACAAGATGAGACCTTTTATTTTTCAACCCTGTGTTCTGCTTGTATACTTAGAGGGAGAATCTCCACACTGCTCTCTTTAGTTGAATTTATGTATGACTTACACAGAGCTGAATGGTGGCTTTAAATCAGTCCCACAGCAGTTGCACTGCCCCAGCAGCAGCTCCTGGATTCAAGGTGCTTGGGACAGGAAGATGTCTGCAACAATTTGTGCATTTCCACTGTGAGTAGAGATCTCCTCTTTCCAGTTTGGGTTTTGCTTACCTTCCATTCGGTGTAACAACAATTTGAGGTGAAAGCACATCACAAAACAGGAGAGGAAACTGTAACAGGAACTGTAATTGCACACACCTCCCACAAGGCCAGCTTGATTTCACAGGCTTGCAGCTTTGTGGAGTGGAAAATACCTGAGATCGTGACAGCTGACTGTGGTATTTTCAGCTGACCATCCTGCGTTGGTATTGCACTAAAGCCTGGTGGAGTGCGATTGTCTGATTGCTCTGCCCTGGGACCCTCACGGAAATGAGAGCTGTATCTTAGGAGGCTATTCCCAAGGAGCAATATTTTAAATGAAAGAAATGCAAGTTTCAGGTTTAGAATTTGGCCCTCCTCTTGCAGCCCTGCTGCAAGGCTGAATTTCCAGTGGCTTCAGCCATAGGCACGGACTCCGTGGGTGCTCCAGGGCTGGAGCACCTATGGGAAAAAATTAGTGGGTGCTCTGCACCCACCAGCAGCCAAGCTCCCCTCCCCCTCCGCCCCACTTCCTCCCCTTCCCCTGAGTGGGCCGCATCCCCGCTCCTCCGCCTACCTCCCAGCGTTTCCCGCCCAGGAGTGTTAGCACACTCCAGGAGGGGGGGAAGGAGCGGGAACGTGGCGCACTCAGGGGAAGAGGCGGGGCCGGGGTGGGGATTTGGGGAAGGATTTGGAATAGGGGCAGGGAGGGGGCGGAGTTTGGGCAGGAACTTTGGGGAAGGGGTTGGAATGGGGGCGGGGCAGGGGTGGGAAGAGGTGGGCGGGGGCGGGGCCTCATGGAAGGGGTGGAGTGGGGGCGGGGCCGGGGGCTGAGTGGGGGTTGAGCACCCACAGGAAAGAGGGGAAGTCGGCACCTATGGCCTCAGCTACAGTTCTGTGTATGGAAGGACTGGAGGGTTAGACTGCTGGATAATTGCCAGCTGGCAACTATTCTCCTCTTGTACTTCTCCTTCTCGAAGTAAGGAGAGTTTTAAGGCTCACAGGTTTCAACAACAATAATAGAAAATGTGTGAAACTCCATAGTCAGAAAAAGAGGAAAGAAGTTCTAATAATTATACCTTGCACTTTCTATAGCACTGAAGATTTCAAGCCCTTTACAAATGTCATTTACACCTTATCACACCTTTGTTGGGGAAATATTAGAATGCCTATTTTACAGATGGTTAAACCAAGAGGGCTAATGATTTGCACAAGATCACACAGCGATCCTAGGAATGTTGACTCCTAGTATCCCACTCTAACCACTATACTCCAGTGAGAAGCAGTTGTCAGTGAAGTTCCTGACAGACAAGTGTCCATATCACAAAAAAGTTGCCATCTCCATTAGCAACCTTGCATTCTGTCCAGACACAGGACCAATTCTACTCTGAGGAATAAAACATCTGTTCTTACTGAGCATGTGGTGGGTACATTACAGGCCTTCCTGTTTTCAAACCCTATGCAAGGACACCTGCCTGTGGGTTCATAGAAGCAGCTACTCATTTATCCGTCATCACATTTCAGCACTGCAGACATGTGACTTGAGGGTCTGATTCTGCTCTCGGCTACACTGATGCAAATCAGGAATGACTGGAGCTATACAAGGGTAAAACCAGTTTGCCTGTGACCAGAATCAGTCCTTGAGAGCCTGAAGGTTGACCATACCAGACTGAAACTGTAGCAAACGGAGTTCTGAACAGCTCATATTTCAAAGCCCTGACACTCTTGTGAGAGCTTATCTTTAAGTGAAGGATAGATTGTGCAATGCTGTGCCATTAATCTCATTGTTCTGGGGGTGAGAGCAAGCACAGCTCCAAAAGTTTCATATCAGTATCCTTAGTGCTGCTGCTCCAGCTGATGCTTATATGTACTTGAATCACAGGACTTGGTCTAAGGATCCTTGTAGGGTAGGAATGCAGCTCTCTGAGTGCAAGGAGAACACATCCAAAACAAACACTTAAAATATTAACTGATCCTTTGTTTTCAAACATTTCCTCTGTATATTTTCCTTCGCCTCGCATTTATTCCTCTTTCCTCTGCAGTTTTAGAAATCTGTCTCCAGTCAACCAAGGGAGATGGGTTTCAGAGTGGTAGCCGTGTTATTCACCAGAATCTAATATCGTCACATTGCCCAAATATTAACAACTTTGGGTGGTACAAACTGGCATTGCTTGCTCCAATGTCTCCAACGGACCTATGCCAATTTACACCAGTTGAGGATCTGGCCCTTTGTCCAAAGGTGAATTGTGAATGTTGGATGATTAACCACTTGCATGTTCCCTAACACAGTTGTTGTTAACAGGGGTAGGATGACTTCCCTGACCAGTGTGGAGGACAGAGGTATTCTGTCCTGGAAGACTGATGGAATCAAAATCAAGGTTTTGGTTTGACCCATTAAAAGGTTATGGTTTAGCTATGAAGCTCAGACCCAAACCCAAATGTTTCCAAAGTTCAGGTGTGTTCAGATTTGGGCCCCTCTTCATGTAACAATCTTGTGGCTTTGTGAGATTAAATCACAGAGGCAGTTGATGATGTTGCAGTTTTATTACAGTCTCTTTTCCATTTTAAAGACCTTTTGTCAACTGCCTTGTCCATTGCATTCATAGTACAAACTTCTCTTTATAGCACTGCTGGTGTCACGGTACAATCCCTGTTAGCTATCATAGAATCTATTCCCTCTGCACACCAAAAACCTAGGCATGAGTGTCCCATATAAACCAGAGTCCCTTGTTTCTTTAATTTAAGGCCCAGTGCCAGGTTCCTGACATGCGCAGAGATGTATTTATTCAGAATAACATGGTCACTGACATGCCATACTGTATTCTACATAGATGTTTGGAATAGAGATGGCCCCAGACTAAACCCTGGACCCAAACACCTCTGAAGTTTGGTGGTGGAGGAAATCTGAATTTGCAAATGTCTCCTCTCTTTATAATGGGCCAAACCAAAAATTCAAGTATAAACAGCCCCATATTTTGAGCTCTGTGCAATCCACGTCCAGGTTTTGAGTGATACCCTGTTGTAATATCAATATTTCGCCCTTCTCTAGTGTCTTCAACCAAAGGGTCTCAGAGCACTTTACTGACATTAATTTATTGAGCATCGGAACACCCTGTGAAGTCTTTGCAGATGGAGAAAATGAGGAACAGGGAGATGTAATGACTTGCCCACGATCATGCAACGAGTCATTGAGTGAGCTGGGAATAGAACCGAGGAACTGAATCCCAATTCCCCAGCTCTGACCTCTGCCTTGCTGTAAAAAATAAGAGTGCAACAATTACCTTTACAAAAGTAAAGCTTATAAAGCCGCCGTTAAAAGTTAAGTTCAGATTTGATTGCAGATTTCCACAGCTTCCAGATGTTTGTGTGATACTGGGATCAATATTGAAGTATCCCTTCTTCTGCTGTGGAGACAAAAATTTTTTTCCAGTGTAGCTCAGTTAGAGACAAAACAAAAAAAGAAACACACAGACACTTAAGAGCTTTCTGAAATCGAATCGATGGGTCTGGATCAATAGCCTTGTGGTTGACTACCATGCAAGAGACCGTAGGCTGCATTATCCAGTCTGATCTCATGCTTCCAGGGACTTAGCACTGCAGACTGCGCTGTTTGTCTCTAACATCATTTCTGCAGACCTGGACTTTAGTCTGACTTGGGCCCTTCAAGGCTGAGAACACTTCAATCTAACCCTCTGTGGGCCTTTCTCACATAATAAAACAATGCCTCACAATCTGGTGAGGAGAAACCCCGGAGCAGAACAGGTCTGCAGGGGAGAAAGAAGGTCCTTTAGTGGTGTGAGGCACTATGCTTAGCTTTGCACCGTAGTGAGTATCATATATTTTCATCTGCACTTAGCAGTCATCACATTTGAACAACATTTAGAATCAAAATGAAAACATCCAGATTTACTATAGTAAGGATTAAAAACACAAAACAAGAAACCATTTGCTTTGGAAAGGATACAAATTCCAATGCTTCATGGTATAATCCAAACCTCTAACTAATGGAAGTTAGGACAACCTTTTCCCTATGGGCAGGTTGTTCTGTAACCAACTAGTCTGGGGTTTCTTGCATCTTCTTCTGAGGCATATGGCACTGGCCACTGCCTGGACCATTGGTCTGATCCTCCTGGCAGTTCCTATGATTCTAAAATATCAAAGAGCCCAAATCAAAGACTTCCATCTTTGAAACACTGATTGATCATTTCTCATCCCTCTTATGACTCTCCAGTTTAAGCATCTTTTTAAAACAACTCAGATTGTAACTCACTTACAATTCTGGGAAACAGGTACACTTCTTACACTGATGTCTAATTTTGCGGCATATGGTAATTGAGGGGAATTGTTTTGAAGGAGGCAGGATAAACTCAAACTAATGAAGAAAGATTGGTACAAGCATCAGATCATGTATCTCTTTAATGCTAATGAATATTGCATCTCACCGTCTTAGAGTTTTGAACAATCAGCCCCAATCCCATTGATGCTTTAATGCAGTTCACACTTCCATTGGAAACATTGTAGGCTCCAGTAATGGGTGATGATGGATCAGGTGCGAGGGTGGGCCCCACGGTGGCTGTCGTGGCAGGTCTGGTTGTTTGATTCCCTGGAGGAAGGGTTGTCATGTTGGTTCTGGCTGTAGTTTTTGCTGCCGTATGAGTTGTTTGTTTAGTTGGCTGTGTGGTGGTCTTTACAGCTTTCTTGGTTGTTGCTGTAGTTGTTGCTGTAGTTGTTTCTGCAAGGGTTGTAGTTTGCTTGGTTGGTGATGTAGGCTTTGCAGTTGTCTTCTTAGCTGCAGCTGTAGTTGCTACCCCTGAATGGGTTGTTTGGTTGGTTGGCAGTGTGGTTTTCTCGGTTCTCTGGATGGTTGTCTTGTTAGATGTTTGTGCTGTAGTTGTTACTCTTACATGGGTTGTAGTTTCATTGGTCGGCAGTGGGGGCTTTGCAGTTGTTTTCTTACCTGCTACTGTAGTTGTTAATATTAGATGGGTCGTCTTGCTGGTCAGCTGGGTGCTGTTTTCTCTTGCTTGCGTTGTCATGTCAGGGGACGATGCTGTTGTTGGGGATGTCAGGGGATGATGGTTTGTTGTTTGGGTGGCAGTGTGTACAGATGTTCTTTGGCTTAATGAGGTGGTTATAATATTACTTGTCCTGCTGGAGAAAAGCGTGGTGACTGCATGGCTGGAAGAAGTTATCTGATATGGGGAAACTGACTGAGCAGAAGTAGTTCTCTGTAGGAACGAAGTAGATTGTGGGGTTGATTTGAGCTCCATCTCATAATTCCCCACATCAGCATGGCAGGATAAAAATGCTGCAAAGGAGTAAACAGGTCATTAGACTAGTAACCTTCATTGCTTATAACCTGTTGATATCTACAGTATCCCTCTGGTTTTGTAATAAGGAGCCTGGTATATTTTGATTCCTCCTGTCACTCCATTTATAATGCAAGAAACAGAGCTGACATTCTGTAGAACAACTCCTGTTAAAGAATCTTTTTATAACAATACCCTAGTCTGTTATATTGTTGCTAACTGGAGAGTTATGCAGCTTGGCACATTGGGACGTTTCATTTGAAGCGTGGTGCAATGGGGAGCAAAGAAACACCATTAAAATAGTCACAGGACAAACTCTCAGCACCACGGGTTTGCTGGGTGCTGACGATCTGGGATTTTGATCCTCGTTGCAGCCTTTTTCTATTAGGGAGGCGATGGGTTTAGCTGAATCAGTAACACGCGGGGGAAAAAGAAAAGAATAAAGGTATTTTTTCAGGTAGGTCAGGTCTTTTTATCAAGGAAGAGGGAAGGAATCTGTAGAAGGTACAGATTTTCATAGGTGCTCAATCATCTCATAACATTTCTAAAGCTGCGGTTATTTGTGTAGCCCTATTAGTGTGGAGAGGGTGAGGGAAGGGCATTTGCTCCATTGCACCAGCTGGTCCCTTTGGACCCAGTGGGATGGCAGTGGGAACTGGAAGGCCCAGATTTAGTTGGTGTTGTGATCAATAAAGTGGTGGGGTAGCTCCACCGCTACCACCAAGCCAAGGTCAGAGAGAAGCTGTAACCTTGGGAGTTTAATACTTGCCACTCCAGGCTTGTATTCATTTTTAAAATCCTTGCGAGCCCCCACTTCCTGCACTCAAGGTGCCAGCTCCCTTTGATGGACAACCAGCCAGCCAGTTAGCTGTAAAATCCCACCGCTGCCACCATGTCAAGGCTGAATCCCCACTCTGCACCTCGAGTACAGGAAGTGGGGGCCCACAAGGATTTTACAAATTAATACTGGCCACTCCAGGGTTGTATTAAACTCCCAAGGTTACAGCTTCTCTCTGACCTTGGCTTGGTAAACGCTGCCACCACCCAAATGCAACAAAACCCCTTTGAACCTAGGAAGGAGCACTTGGGAATTCCTCCTTGTGGGGTACCCTCAAGCCTTTTCACCCCCCCTCCGGGGAAGAGCTGAGAAAGAAAACAAAGGGAGCTACCCCACCGCTTTATTTATCACCGGTGCGCTTGGTTGTTGCTGTTGCTGGCTGCTCTGGGGGAAGGATCCCGAGGGTGCGGGACTTCCATGGTCCTCCCTCTGCAAGCTGCCTCTGTCTGGAAGATGAATGGGGAGGCCACTGAGGCTAGTGCCCCAGGCAGGTACCTCTTGTCCAGCTTCAACACAGAAATAACCCTCCCTCTGACTGCACAGCCCCCTAGTTGTCACCTACCACCCCACACTAGGATTCATATGGGGTATCATCAAACAACTACAACCCATAGTCGATGGGGACCCATCCTGAAAAAAATCTTTCCTGAACCTCCTCTTCTGGCCTTCAAACAACCCCCCAACCTCTCCAAGCTCATCCTCAGAAGCAAGCTCCCCACAGACAAGGACCCATCAACTCAAAGCGGCACCAGACCCTGCCAGAACAAGAGATGCAAAACCTGCAGATACATCTCCACTGCTACAGTGATCAACTCCCTCCCACAGCACAACTTTCAAGATCCATGGCTCTTATACATGCCTAGCACAACATGCAGTGTACCTCATCCGGTGCACTCAATGTCCCAATAACAACCAGACAATCACTACATGCTCAAATGAACTCACGCAGGAAAGTGAGACAAGACAAAAACACCCTATCATTGATGGGTGAACACTTTTCACAATATGATCACTCTATAGCTGACCTATCAGTCCTCATCCTCAAAGGAAACCTGCACGACACTTTCAAATGACGAGCCTGGGAGCGTAAATTCATCACTCTGCTAGACACTAAAAATCATGGACTGAATAGAGACACTGGATTTGTGGCTTATTACAACAATCTGTAACCCACTAACAGCACCCCCCCCAGCTGATTTCTCCAGCCCTATCCTTATTTTCCTCCCTATGACTGGAGGGGTGTTAATGGGCCACCTTGAATAGTCCCTTGAAATGTGTGTTAACTCCTTATGCTAACCAATCTATAGTTAGCAGTACTGTAAGTAGCATAACTCCTTATGCTAAACCTTGTATTTAGCAGTGACACTTTGAGTTAGGCCATGTCTACACGAGAGAACTTACAACGGCACAGCTGTACTGATGCAGCTGCGCCACTGTAAGATCACTCGTGTAGCCGCTCTATGCTGACAGGAGAGAGCTCTCCTGTTGACATAATAAAGCCACCTCCATGAGCTCTGTCAGTGGGAGAAGCGCTCCTGCCGACATAGTGTTGTGCACACTACCACTTATACTGGCATAATTTATGTCACTCGGGGGTGGAATAGTCACACCCTGGAGAGACATACATTTTGCCAACATAAGTGGTAGCATAGGCACCAATTCCGTGGGTGCTCCAGGACTGGAGCACCCACAGGGAAAAATTAATGGGTGCTCTGCACCCACCAGCAGCCAAGCTCCTCTGCCCACCCCCTGCCCCACTTCCTCCGCCTCCTCCCCTGAGCGCACCACGCCCCCATTCCTCCGCCTACCTCCCAATGCTTCCCGCCCAGCCACTGCCAAACAGCTGTTTGGCTGCTCCGGGGTGGAGGGGGAGGAGGAGCAGGAACGTGGCGTGCTCAGGGGAGGAGGCAGGGAAGAGGCGGGGCCGGGATTTGGGGAAGGAGTCAGAGTAGGGGCAGGTAGGGGGCGGAGTTGGGGTGGGGACTTTGGGGAAGGGGTTGGAATGGGGGCAGGGCAGGGGTGGGAGGGGTGGAGTCAGGGCAGGGCTGGGGGCAGAAGGGGGTTGAGCACCTACCGGCGGGAGCAGAAATCGGTGCCTATGAGTGGTAGTGTAGACATGGCTTTAGTTTCCCAGACCTGAAGAAGAGCTCTCTGTAGCTTGAAAGCTTGTCTCTCTCACCACCAGAAGTTGGTGCAATAAAAGCTATTACCTCACGCTCACCATTGTCTCACCAGTACCATAGGCAGCCTACAGTGTACACTGGGAAGAAGGATTTTATTATCCCTAGATGGGGCAGGATGTGGTGGTAAGTATCCTTTTTATTAAGCTGGCTAAGGACCACAGAAAAGGTTAATTTCATCAACGTAGCACTCCACCTCTGATCAGGGCTCACTTTAGGAGGAGTATGGCAGGATCAGACGGGACACTTTAATGGTCAGCCATGTAGCAGCCAGTGTTGGGCTCCAGCAGACAGACTATAGAAGCTTTCCCTGGCAGACTGCCTCTCTATTCCCAACCCCTCGCCATCCTCCTCTGCCCCCTTTTTTTTTAAACTGCTTAACTGACTCGGGCTGGGCAGGACCAGCACAACTCCAGTGCGTCAGGTGAAATGTCTGTGAGAGACAAAGTCCCGAGGAATGAGTACAAACCATGTGTCTATACTGGGCAGCCTACGCTCAAAAAGGGAAGTGGTGCACTGGGAGTTCCCAAGGGGATAGTCCCAAGGAAGGATCAGGCCTCTAAAGTAGCTCTCCTTAAAGAGAAACAAGGTTCAAAGTCTAATGTTATGTTGCTTTTTGGTAAATATCTAAAAAGATTCAAAGAAACAACAATTTTTCTCATGGGATGAGATTTCAGACTTTACAACATTTACAGAAAGTTTATATTGTGCCTCTTGCAGAACCTATGAGTTCGCTACAATCTCACCACTTGCACACAAAAAAAAGCTCTTCAGCTCCTAAATCTACACAAGGAATTTAAAAAAGAACATTCTGAAATATAAAAGGGTTGTGAGCATAACTCTGGGTGAGTGTAGGGGTGGGGGAAGAGGACAGGCACTGTAAAAACAAAGCCAAGTTAAGAGAAGTCATAAGTGTCCTGCCCAATTATATATTCTTTGAAGTGCAACAAATCCAGGAAGTAGGTAAAGTGTTTTCCCCTTCTTGTTTAGCTGAAATTGCAGAACAGAAATCGCTTCCCCATTACTGGGTGAGCAGGTACCCTTAGATCCAAAATGCTTCATGTTCCAGGCAAAGCATGTGGTCTATGGGTGAAGATCTTCATTAAGTTAGCTGAGAAGTTTATTTTAACTTAGTCCATCTGGAGCAGGGCTGGCTCTAACTTTTTTGCCGCCCCAAGCAAAAAAAAAAGAGCGCCGCCCTGCTGTATCCCCCCCCCGAGCGCCGTGCCGCGGAAACACCCCCCCGAGCGCCGCACCGCCAAAACACCCCCCCGAGTGTCGTGCTGCGCCGCTGAAACCCCGCTCTCCGAGCACTGCGCCGCTGAAACACCCCCCCTGAGCGCCACGCCGCCGAAACACACCCCCCAAACGCCGCACCACAAAAACACCCCCCCGAGTGCCGCGCTGCGCCACTGAAACCCCGCCCCCGAGCGCTGCGCCGCTGAAACACCCCGAGCGCCACGCCGCGGAAACACCCCCTC
>QXTE01000343.1:90333-160442 GCA_003942145.1 Platysternon megacephalum
CCCCCTGAGTGCCGCGCTGCCGAAACACCCCCCCTGAGCGCCACGCCGCCGAAACACACCCCCCGAGCGCTGTGCCGCCGAAACACACCCCCCGAGCGCCGTGCCACGGAAACACGCCCCCCAAACGCCGCACCACAAAAACACCCCCCCGAGTGCCGCGCTGCGCCACTGAAACCCCGCCCCCGAGCGCTGCGCCGCTGAAACACCCCGAGCGCCACGGCGCCGAAACACCCCCCCGAGCACCGCGCTGCCCCACTGAAGCCCCGCCCCTGAGCACTGCGCCGCTGAAACACCCTCCCCCGAGCGCCACGCCGCCGAAACACCCCCCCCGAGCGCCGTGCCACGGAAACACCCCCCTGAACGCCGCACCACAAAAACACACCCCCGAGTGCCGCGCTGCGCCGCTGAAACCCTGCCCCCGAGCGCTGCGCCGCTGAAACACCCCGAGCGCCACGGCGCCGAAACACCCCCCCGAGCACCGCGCTGCCCCACTGAAGCCCCGCCCCTGAGCACTGCGCCGCTGAAACCCCCCCCCCGAGCGCCACGCCGCCGAAACCCCCCCCCCGAGCGCCGTGCCACGGAAACACCCCCCTGAACGCCGCACCACAAAAACACACCCCCGAGTGCCGCGCTGCGCCGCTGAAGCCCTGCCCCGGAGCGCTGCGCCGCTGAAACACCCCGAGTGCTGCGCCGCCGAAATACCCCCCCCGAGCGCCACGCCGCGGAAACACCCCCCCAAGCGCCGTGCCGCGGAAACACCCCCCCAAGCGCCGCGCTGCGCTGCCGAAGCCCCCCCCCCGAGCACTGCGCCGCTGAAACACCCCCTGAGTGCTGCACCGCCGAAACACCACCTCCGAGTGCCGCGCTGCGCCACTGAAACCCCGCCCCCGAGCGCTGCGCCGCTGAAACACCCCGAGCGCCACGCCGCGGAAACACCCCCTCTGAGCACCACGCTGCGGAAACACCCCCCCGAGCGCCGCGCTGCGCCGCTGAAGCCCCGCCCCCGAGCACTGCGCCGCTGAAACACCCCCTGAGTGCCGCGCTGCCGAAACACCCCCCCTGAGCGCCACGCCGCCGAAACACCCCCCCCGAGCGCCAAAGTGAAGAAAATGTTAGAATTAGGGGTCACTGAAGAATCTCAGTCAGTGGTCCAGTCCAATTGTACTAGTGCCCAAACCTAATGGTACCACAAGATTCTATAATGACTTTCGCCGACTGAATGAATTATCCCAATTCAATGCATACCCCATGCCACACATCGACGAACTAGTTGACTGACTTGGTAGTGCCCGATTCTTGACTACCCTGGGTTTGACAAAAGGGTATTGGCAGATTCCCCTGACCAAAGAAGCTAAAGAAAAGACAGCGTTCTCCACCCTGGAGGGGCTATTCCAGTACACCATCCTCCCTTTCGGGCTACATGGGGCCCTGGCCACTTTCCAGTGCTTCATGGATAAGTTGCTGCGCCCCCATACTAGTTATGCAGCCACATACCTAGATGATGTAATCATCCATCCACCAGACTGGGGAACCCACTTGGAGAAAGTTGAGGCAGTACTGCGCACCTTAAGCTGGGCTGGCCTCACCGCTAATCCTGCTAAATGTGCCATAGGGCTAGCAGAGGCTAAGTACCTGTGGTATATTGTAGGAAGGGGCACAGTGAAGTCCCAAATGAATAAGCTAGAGGCGATTCAAAACTGGGCCCGGCCGATCCGGAAGAAGCAGGTATGCAGGTTCCTAGGTGTAGTAGGGTACTACCGATGTTTTATTCCCTACTTCACCACTAGGGCAAGTCCCCTAATGGACCTGGTAAAAGACTGAGGTCCAGACATGGTGAAGTGGACCAACACAGCAGAGGGGACATTCACAGACCTTCGGACAGCCCTCTGTAATGACCCCGTACTCATAGCCCCAGACTTTAACAAGGAATTTATTTTATAAACAGATGCTTCCGAGGTGGGGTTGGGGGCTGTTCTGTCACAAACAGTGGGAGAAGAGGAACACCCAATCCTGTACCTAAGCAGAAAGCTTCTCCCAAGAGAACAGAAATACGCAGTAGTCGAGAGAGAATGCCTTGCTGTCAAATGGGCCACGGAGACCCTGCGTTATTACCTGTTAGGCCGGTGATTTACACTTGTGACGGACCATGCACCCCTCCAGTGGATGCAGCAGAATAAGGAAAAGAACACAATGGTCACCAGGTGGTTCTTATCCCTACAACCATTCCAGTTCCGCATACGGCACAGGGCTGGAAGCCACCACGGCAATGCTGATGGCCTGTCACAAGTACACTGCCTGGCATCCCAAGTTGCCCAACACCATGGTGTTGATCAGGGGGCGGGAAAGATATGTGACGGGACAAGGCCAGATGACTATACGAAAGTAGTGAGAAACAGGTATGTTAGCCCCAGGTTAAATAAATCCCTGTTACCATGGTAACCAAACGGCAGTTGCTCCAGGTTAATCAAGACACCTGGGACCAATTAAGATCCTTCTAGAAAGCAGTGGAGACAGCTAGGTTGATTGGGACACCTGAAGCCAAGCAAGGGCTGGCTGGAACTANAAAATGGCTCAGTAGGCTGCGACCCTTGCCTCTAAAGCAGGGGTCTCAAACACGCGGAGTTATTTGATGCGGCCTGCCAAGCTCCCCTCCCCTGCCATCCCCTCTCCCCCCCCCCCGCACGCCGTGTCCCCGCTCCTATGCCTACCTCCAGGCGCTTCCTGCCGCCAAACAGCTGTTTTGCCGCGCTTAGCACTTTCCAGGAGGGAAGGGGGAGGAGCGGGGAGCCGCGCGCTCAGGGGAGGAGGCGGAGAAGAGGCGGGGCGGGGATTTGAGGAAGGGGTTGGAATAGGGGCAGGGAGGGGGCAGAGTTGGGGTGTGGACTTTGGGGAAGGGGTTAGAATGGGGGCGGGGCAGGGGTGGGGCCTCATGGAAGGGATGGAGTGGGGGTGGGGTCGGAGGCAGAGCAGGGGGCTTTTGTATCTTTATATGAAAAGGTGGTCAGTGATGCGGCCCTTGGGCCAATATACTAGTCCTCATGTGGCCCTCGTGGTGATTTGAGTTTGAGATCCCTGCTCTAGAGAGAGAAGGGCTACGTGGAGGGTCACAATGAGCCTCTAAGGTCGGAGCTTTGTCACACTACCCAGAGTTACGGTTTGGTGCATTAGCCCAACAAAAATAGAAAAGAGGAAGCTGTAAGTTAACTCGTTTTCTTGAAGGTTGTGAAACAGCCTTAAATTTAAATTAATTTAGATAGAGAAGACACGACAAGAGTTCAGTACTGCTCAGATTTTGGTACACAAAACAATTTCAATATCCATTTTGATAATGTTTTCAATTTAAAATTCAGAGGAAAAAATTAAGAGGCAGGAAATTTTTCACCAAAAAGAAAACATTTTCAAAATATATTTTTCATTAAAATGTCATTTTTGATGGAAAAACATTTCCTTTGAAAAATTTCAACCAGCTCCTCTAGTTAGGCTAGAAAAGCAAAAATGAAGCCATCACTTGATGGGTCTCCACATGGCCAGTCCTGGTCACTAGCAAACCCCCAAATCTCTCCCCCAGACTAACGTCCATAGCCAGTCCACAGTGGGGTGGGTTCTTTTGTGCCTCTGAGTCAGAGCGTTGCCACTCTTACACCATTCAGGTGGCTCGCTCCATCTTCTGAAAAGACGTTTGGACGAGCGAGCTTCAACCCAGAGAACATGTCCCATTGCTTGCTGGGGGAGCCTGGCTGCCGGTGCGTGCAGAGCACCCACTACATTTTCCCCATGGGTGCTCCAGCCCCGGAGCACCCACAGAGTCAGCGCCTATGCACTGCTCCAGCTCAGAACAAGCACCCAGTCTTATGGGCCTCAGTAGCCCCAGTCCTTCCAACCCTTCTCTAAGGATTGGGGCCTCCATGAACCAGGGGTCCTGTGTGTTGGCTGGATCAGGAAGAAGGCCCTGAGCCTGTATAAAATCAGCCTATTTACATCTCAAACTCCTTTCTTAGTCTGTTGGTCCCTGGAGAATCCAGTTCGAACTACCCTTTCTTGGGGGGGGCGGGGTTGTGGCTTCAATGGGCTGATAATGGAGGAAATACATTACCATCCCCCTTCCACTAGAGGAGTTACATATAATGACACAGACACAGCTGCATTTTTAATACAATGTACCCCAAAGGTGGTAACCCTAATTCAATCAGGTGTAACTTAAAGTGCTGTATATTGAATTATCTTATTTCTATAAGACTTATTCAGGATATTGTCAGTCTGTCACAGACCCCATCTCATTTTTGTGTCAGAATGACTCAAAGCTGTATATAAACGCCCTGCTGCTCCTTTAGACACTCAGCACCCAGCCCAGCAGTTCATTTTTTGAGAACTTTTAACTTTTTTAAAGCCTCTCTTTCCACCTTGGCTGAGGTAGGATTCAGTTCGTGAATGTTGCAGACCCTGAACTGCATTTTTTCCCCCCTGCAGCTCTTTCAGTTTTAATAGAGCTCAAGAGTTCTGAAATCGAAGGAACAGGGCAGTTTTCAAAGTTCCCTTTTACTAATCCGGGTTTGAAATCTCCATTTTCATGCATTGATGGCAGAGAAGATGGCCACTGATTCAGGCTGCAATTGTCACTGCCACCAAAGGAATTTAGACAACACCCAATTTTCATGAATGTCAATGGAGATTGTGCATCTGAAGCCCTTAAGTGGCTCTGAAAATCTCAACCTTTGTTCCTTTAAGACAATATCCCATGTTTTTAGAGGGATCTGAGCCCCTTCTACTCTCTTCTCCCCTACCTGTTCCCCCTCATCCCCTTTCCTTTCCCTTACTTTGTTTAAGATATCTCCTCCTAAGTAAACTCACCCCCACCCCCCCAAAAAAGTGTGGAACTAACATGACGTTTGCTGCCATCGCATTCTTCTCTCTGCTTATGTGTTCTACCCCTTCCCCCACCTGTGTCTGGCTGGTCTATTTAGATTGTAAGATCTTTGGAGCAAGGGACTGTTTGCTACTCTGTTTGTACAGTGCCTAGCACGATAAGGCCCTGATCTTGTTTGACCCTTAGGCACTACCATAGTAAACTGGATTAATAATAGCTATAGGGTGAGGCAATAAAGAAACTGGTCAATATATTTTTCTCTCATCCAAATCCCTTTGCCCAGCTTTACACTCAGAGACACTAACTGCTCAGGGGCCACTCAGGGTTTTCCCTTTTTATGCTGAACCCAATACATGGCTGCTTTTAATTGATGGACTTGGTAATAGGGGCAAACATAAGGCCTGATCCAGCATTTATTGCAGTCAATGGAACTATTCCCATTGGTTCCAGCTGGCTTTGGATCAAGGTCTTCAGGAAGTGGGAATCCACCTAATTTAGTAGTTTTATAAAGGGCCAGATCCAGTGGGAGCTTTTCAGGCCCCCAAACACTGGATCGGGCCCCCAGCCTTTGACTCCAGGCTTCCCTTCCCCCAACCACACACACAGAAGTTTTACTCTGCAGATTTTTCAAAACCTCATACAGAATTTCTAAAAGGGAGAATCTGAAATAGGAAAAGATCCTAGGGAGCAGCTTCCCTCTGATTAAAGGCAGCACAACATTATCGGTTCATTTCATTTCCCCCTGTCTCATTCCGCTCTCCTTTACAGCGATATACATTCAGAGCAACTCCTGTGGGCTCCAGCGGAGCTATTCCAGATATACCCCAGGATACCAGAAAGCAGAATTTGCCCAGGTTTATTACTGAAGTTGCTGTTCGTACAATCGATCTGATGTTTCTCCTGCTCAGCATATTGCTGTGGTTAATGCTGCTCAGGGAAAGATTTTTGACACTATTCTTATAAGCTTCCTGCACATTAGATGCTAATAATCAGTGCAGAACGACACGGCAGAGCCACCAAGCCATTATTCAAAGGCTAGATAGTTTCATCTATTTCCTCAACTGATATGTCTTAGTTAATGCAGGTATTAAGAGAGGTCTTAATATTTTGGGCCAGATCCTCAACTGGTGTAAATCAATGTAGCTCCATTGACTTCAGTGGAGTGATACTGATTTACACTAGCTCAGGATCTAGCCCTTTGATTTTTATTTACACTTTTGTTTAGATTAATCCCATGTAACTGGTTTTCCCCTCGCTCCTGTCCTTGTACCATATAGATGAATGTCTCTCCATTAGCCAGTTTAGGTGCCCGGCATGGTCTTTATCTAACTCTTAATAATTTCTGTGAGCTCTGTAGATTTGTTTGGGGAATCACCTGCTACTTATTAATGCGTTTACCTTACCTACCATAAGCTCAGGGTTACTTTCAACACAGACTGCAAGGAAAAATATCTAAAGCAAAAACTCAGAACAGTGGCTACATCAAAGCTTAAGATATAGTCATATTTACTAGCACATTTCTGAGCAATGGGAACATATTATTTGCATCATTATTTATAGGAGCAAATTTGTTCTCCGTGTGTTAATCTGTTATTAAAAGTAATTTTTTTAATGCAAAGAAACACCAACTTGCAATGACCAGAGGTCACATTTGATGCTATAAAGCACTAGGAAGTCTATAACTCACCACAGGCGATGTGTAGCAGTACCACCTCCAGAGCACGCCTGCCCATGGTGGAGGCAGGATCGAGACTAGCTGCCGTTGTGGGGTAAGGTGCTGCTCTTCCTCTTTGCAGAGCTGAAAGGTAAGGAACAAATGCCCTGCCCAAAGGCAGATACATTTCAAACTGTGCAGACACCACTGAGTCACATGAACAGAGAGGGGGGCGTGGAGCAGGGGGGAGCCAGTGTCTTCTCAGTGTTAAGCCACCACAGAGGAAAAGGTTGATGATGGCTGGAAAGTGAAAACAGGAATAAGGACTGGTGTTCTCAGCAAGGTGTTTCATTCCCTCCCGGCAGCCCATCAAGTGGGTAGCAAGAGTTTATGCAGAGTGACTTAATGTTGTCCCTAGCTTTCTAGTTATGGCTATCTGATGCCTGTCTTTGAAGGCTGCAGTTTTAATGATTGAAAATACTGAGCATCAAATGGGGACCAGCGAGAGAAAGTTACTTTGCCCCAGTATGTTTAAAATAAAATGGGAGGGTGTGTGTGTGTGTAAATTCTTTATTTAAATTTAGGGCTGGGAGAGGTAGAGGTTTGCATACTTACAGTGCACTGAGTGGGGCAGGTGCAAGAAGCCAGGTCCATCCACCTCCACCCAGACAGAGCCCAGCGAGAATGAGCAGGTTGGGGGCGGGCAAAGCCTAAGGGCTGGCTAGCAGTTCTTGAGCACTACTGGCAATGCGGACTAGCATACCTGATCATGCTCCATGATCTCAGTGAGGTGTGACCACCTGGGTTTAACATAGCCAGCAGGGGCAAGAGCATGGCCAGGTCCAGCTGCACCCCTCAACACATGGTAATGCCATGTCGAGATGTACTAATACTGTATTTTGACAACCCTACCATTACTGGAAGTTAGCCTAGTCTATAAGCTGCTAGAATGAGGAGCAGACTGCTGGAGTTCTGCAGATAAGAGCACCCGTACTGGTATGTGTCTGGATTTATTTCCACAGGACTCGATACATGCCATATGCATGCTGCACCTTTCATCAGCAGGATAAGGGGTGCTATATATCGTGCTCCCCCAGCAATCCCCAAGGCATATGTCTGCATCTGCTCGTTACAGGGAGAATGCTTTCTAGAACACCACCTGGTCTCTCCAGCGCAGCACCATACCCTCCCCCTAGCGCCCCAGAGAAGATAGGGGTCCCTCAGCAGCTAACCCTTTTCAAATATACTGAACCAGAAAGAACAGGACTGGAATTTACAGCAGTAGTCTCGATTCCAAAACGGTGCTGGTATGTTTCCCGAGTCTCTGCCAGATCTGGGGATGGATCTTTCCCCTTCTCAGAAAAGGTGCCATTGCATAGAGCAAAACGTCAGTACTGTGAAAACGCAGCAAAGCAAAAATTGATTCATCCCCATACACATGTGCAGCCTGTCACCTGAGACTATTTATGTCCTAACGGGCCCCTGATCCTAGAAATGCTCGGAATAGACTGTGAAAGCAGAAGCTGCAAGAGAATTTCCAGGCACAAAGGGACTTGTTGACAATCAGCCAATCAATGGCTTAGATGGGACTAGAACCCAGGCATCTTTTTGGCTTCTAGTCCTTCGCTCTAAGCAGTTGACAACACAACCTCATTACTGGCACACATTTTAATGAAGTGCTCATTATAAATTACATTGCACTAAGAAATGCTTCTGCCAAATTAATAGCTGCAGCATTCAGGGCCTGGTTCGCCTCTGAGTTACGCTGGTGTAACTCCATGGTTACTTCTGATTTACACCAGCATAACTCCGATTCTCATACGGAGAATCAGGTCCTCCCTATACGATAGGAGAATTTAACCATCAACATTTGCATAAAATGATATGATAATTTCACCATCGATGTACTTATAAACTGCTACTGCACTCTAGCAACATGAACCCCATCCTCAGTTCTGTTCAGGGACTCTGGAATAATATCTGGGCTGTGCCTTCCATATCAATCTTTGCCATGAAGGGCTTTAAAACGAAGTTATTGTATTTCCAACTCCTACTGTATGGTTAACAAGAGAGCTGCCACCCTCTAGTGGACAATGGGTTGTATTACAGAGAGCACAGTCACTGAAGGAGGTTAGCATTTCTTGGTTGGTTTGATTTTTAAACAGGCTGCTTTTGCTTGCTCTCTCTCTCTCTCTCTCTCTCTCTCGCTCTGTCTCGTACACCTTATTTTTACTTATTTATTTGCATTCAGATTTATAAAAACAACCCACCATGTAGTCTCTGGGCACAGGATCAAAAGTTTCAAACAACGTAGTGTCACCTCACTTGCTGACCAATATCAACCCAGGAAAACTCACCACAAAATACAGCTCAGTTCGTTCTTTACAACTGGCTCCCTCCCCCCATGCTGCACTCCTTTGAGGAGAGAGATGAGCTATACCTCGACTGTGAGGCTCTGTGGGACCAAAATGGAGGCAAGTCCTAGACCAGAGGGACCTTCACTGGGAAGTCTGTCTCCACACCTGCAACGTTCATGTGTAGGGTCTGATGGCAGAGGCTCCTCAGCTGAGCTCAACTGTCAGGTTGGAGCACAGGGTGAAAGAGTCTCAGAGGTAGACAGGGCCCCAAACTGTACAGGTTTTATCAGTCTATTAACACGGTGAATCACGCCCATGTGTAGATATGGAGCCAGGGCAGTTTTTGGAGAACAAGGGTAAAAGTGCTCCATACACGGCTATCACCAAGCTCGTCCTTCTTACCCAGAGCAGTGCAAAGCCTTCTGGGAAGTGGGGAATAGGGAGGGGAAGTCACAAAACAGCCCTCCTAAACCTCACACCTGCAAGGAAAAGGACAAGGTGGAAAATGGCAGAACAGAGGGAGAAATAGAAGAGAAAAATAGCCAGAAAATAGAGTGTGAGGGATATGGTGTTGCCGGTGATAATTTATGACTCGCATATGTTGGTCTGGGTTTTGCTGTATGTATATTTTGAGTGAATTCAATAGTAGGATTGCCAAGGAGTGCACCAGGAAGGGGGAAGGGAATCCAGATATATGCTGCACAGCAAACACTTGAGGGAGGATGCCGGAGCCGGTTGCTTTGCCACTCTGGTGTGAGCCCCTGCTGGGATTGCCAGACAGGCTTCCTCAGGAAGGAGTCAGTATCTCTGAAGGGCGGAAATCAAAAGATTCAGGAAGGTGTAAAGAGACACAAACTCCCTTAAGGCCAGAGACATAGGTTTTTGAGACCATAGCCTGTTGTGTGGGTTCTGGGGGAAGTTAGACCTACGGGGGTCCCCATCAGGAGGGCAGTTAGAGTCTCGGTAAGACAGACGTGTGTTGTTTTAAAATCCTTTTGCTCTTATGTTTTACTTTGTTCCTACTGTTAAGTTTAACAATACCTTGGTCTTGGTCTGAGACGGCCGTCTGATCATTTTATGCTCCACTGGCCAGCAACTCCCAAAGGGAAGAACCGCGGGTACCTAACCCAGTCAGACTGGCTGGGTAAGCAAGGAAGATAAACACGGTATGGCAATCCTGGGCCCAATCTAAAGAAGTGAGAGAACTGCTTAATTCTACCACAGGAGAGCAAAGCTCTGAGGCCTGGGAAAGTGCACTCAGACAGACCAGAGGGCTCGCCATCTCTCAACTGTGACAGATAGTGACAGCTCTGCTTATGGACCCATCCAACCATCCAGCCCAAGGTGGGCTGCACCAGAAAGGTGAGTGCGGAGGTTCTCTCCCCACTGCTCGATCCTGTGGCTGGACCCCTTTAACTACTAAGTTCTTTTCTGCCCTGAGAATCCCTTGTTTTGTGATGGGGGTGTGAGTGAGTGGGAGATGGCTGACAAGTGAATCTCTTGGGTAATCAGTGTCTTCTTTCCTTTCAGTCACTGCAGCATTCAGTCTTTTCAACCTTCTCCAGAGCAGAAGAGACATTGCTTTCCCTCTCTCTAATTAAAAGGGTTAATTGAGCAAGGCTGCCGGGGGCAATTCAGACAAAGCTGGGGAGAGAGGCTAGCATCTCTCAGTAAAGGCAGATTGCTCACCGGATGCATGTTCCTTCACTTCCATGTAATCAAGAGAGGGAACGAATCTTTCAGGGACGCCCAGACCATTTGCTGCCATAAGCCCACAAGTAGTTCAGCGATAGCTGCTGTAACGACTCACAAGCACAACAACGACTCACAAGCACACAATCAGCTTGACTGACCCCCTTACTGGCCTGGGTAAGCCCCAAAATGTCACATAATAGAGTTACACTAGCGTAAAACCGGTGTGAGATGAGAAATGTTTGGCTCATACAATCTTGGCAAAACATATTCCAGGTTTAGTTGGCTTAATAAATTCGGAGAGTTCATGCATTTTACCTCCCTGTCTTTCTGCAGCGTTCCCCCATACATTGCTTAGGGCCCGTTTATAAATGTGTTGGGGAACCCAGCTACAAATTGGTTTTGTTCCATGATCTGGTTACAGTCTTAGCTTACAGGAGTCTTAACCATGCTGTTGAACTCTAGGTAAAGCCTTGGACTTCTCTAAGGGTTTAACATGATTCAGGGACACGATTAAGGGAGATCTGTAAAGGAAAAATGGTTTCATATCTTTTGTGGCCAAATATGTGATGGCCATAACTCAGGCTAAATTCAACATAAGCATGAATTTTTCAGCTGTGTAAATGGGACCTTACTAAGCCCCTCTCATTTAAAATGAATGGCAGGCAGGCTAATTTTTCTCCTTACATTACACAGAAATACCAACTACACAGAGTGTTTTGTACTACAGTATTTATACTTTTTATAAAGACCAAAGTGTGGTTTTACACAGTTCAGAATGGCCTATTTACAGAAATTCCAGATTCACACACTTGGTAGTGGTTGTTATAAATTCATACATTCTGTCCTGACCGGGGTGCTGGGGCAAGGGGAGACAGGCAATTTATCAAGAGAGTTCTGTGCTTTTCCCCTGTCTGATTATCTCTCATCAATCACAATATACAAATACATCATCATCAACATGGAAAATATGTAAGAATTACAAACCGTACCAATTCTCAGCTGGGCAGAAGAAATTTTAGTAACAACTTTCCACTCCAGCTGCTGGTGGAAATACACAATTTGGCTGCTTTAAATACTTCCGATCATCTAACAGCAAATCAGACCTGAAGCACTTTTTTTTTTGTTTTGTTTTAAAGGAAGCTCCTGATCTTTCTGCCACCCAAGCCTGTTTGAAATCTCAAAGGCTGGCTATTAAAATGGCTAAGCAATCGGAACACCAACCACACAAACCTCGATTCACGCTGGCAATGAAAGCCACCATTAGAACATGCTTGGGCAACAAGCATTTACTACTGTGTGTCAAGACTGTGGGCCTGCGTCTCTACTCCATAAAACTAGTGGAGGCTGAGGCCTGGTTATTTTGATAGCATAGACTGGGCCTGAGACCTTGAGAGGTGAAGCCAGTGCTTAATTTGTGCTAGGGCTTGCCAGGGCTGAGCCCCGGGACCTCTGGGCTTGGCACTTCATAGCCCCGGGACCTCTGGGCTTGGCACTTCATAGCCCCGGGACCTCTGGGCTTGCTGCGTCAGTTATGAATATACAAAAAATTGCGTGAGCCCCGGCACCTCTTGCATTACAAATTAAGCACTGGTTGAAGCCTGTTAGCAGCCACCATTTTTAAACATCCTGGCAGCTACCACACCTTCTCCAAACAGTGTAAACGTGTCATGAGACTGTGATTTAGGGCTCATCTACTCAACAAATTGTCATCTGCTTAAACTTTGACTCATAAAGTAAAAGCATTTGAACTTTATTACAAAACCCTAACAATACGGAACTCAGTCTAAGGTTGATAGTACAATGTAAAAACCGGCCCTCTCAGGGTACCCAACTACAACACAGCAATGGCCAAAATGGATAAAATATGGTCTGAGCTTGTAAAGTGGATGGGATGGGACCATACAACTGCCTCGGGCTCTCCCATGTGGTAGCAAGGTTCACGGGCACAGCTAAAACACTGCTGAAAGCTTGCTATGCAGCAAGAGCATCAAGCATCTAAGCTGCATCTGTGGCCAGCTGTGTTATAACCATCCCCCAAACATGACTGAAACCTGAGTGCTGTATCCAATTCACACAGCCAGATGGTAGCGAATGACTAGTCCATTCTCTCCCTCTTCGGTACATTCATGGTATCAGCGTGACCTACAGACCTTGGTGAAACCAGGACAAACTTTGTTGAAACAGAAAAAAGTGTCAGAAATGTGCAGAAACCGTTGTAAAAAAGAGTGGGGGTGGGGGAGGAAGTGTTTGTTGCCTTGGTGCACTGAAAGAAAAGAAAAGATAGTGCAGGAACCTGTTCCCCCACTAACCCCAGGGCGCCCAAGTGGGACCCAGGCAGGATGTTATGCTAGTGCTCCTTGAACGTAAAGGGGTATGTGTGCGGGGGGAGACAGCTATCAAATCTGGTGATGCTTCACTGCCCAAGAGGGCACAGACTGGGTGCAGAACTGGGGGTCCCCCACCTTAGGTGCACCTGCTGACACCCAGCTGCAGGTCTGAGTGAGGAGAGTGTGTCAGCTGACATCTTCTGCACATGACAAAATGTCATCACCCCATTTTACAGATGGGGAAATGTAGGCACTGAGGGGGTAAGTGACTTGGCCCAAGTTAACACTGCAAGAGGCAGAGGCAGGAACAGAACCCAAAGGATTCCTGATTTCCTGTCCTCTAAAAGATAGACCCCCACTGGCTCCCACTCCTGGGAGTCGGATATTTTATCAACAACAATAATAACGTCGATTCCTAGCCTTTCGTCTAGAGAGATTCCAAAGTGCAATTTTTGGCCTTTCCACAAGTCAGCAATAACAGTACAAATAAATCTTAGGTTTGGCAATTTCATATAAGCCCCCTCCCCAGGAATGTGCAATAAAAACTGTTTGGGGAAAGGTGGGAGTAAGAGAGAAGCACTGTTACCAGACAGTGCATACACTACTGACAACAACAAGGACGTCACCGTGAAGTTATTCTGTGGGGAAGAAAATGACTTCACTCAAAGAAGATTTCATTGTATTGGGGACTGGAGGAGGGACTCAACTTTGCCCTCAAGTCGCTCATATGACTTCAGTGGACTTCAGCAGGAGTTGTGTGTGTGTTCTTCAGGGCAATATTGAGCCTGAATGTTATTTAGTGTAAATGAGATCTATCCCCAAGACAACACGGGCCAAATCCTTATCTCAGTGCAACAGCAGTGACTTCAGTAAAGGCGGGAAGGCTCCAGTCCACTGAATCGTGTTTCCTCTAGACACAAATCAGCACAACAGAAAGCAGCACAAATCAAAGGGGTTAGGTATTTGGAGGTTGGATGAGAAACTTGGCGTTCTAACCAGCATCCATTCTGTTTGGTACTGCAGTCAAACTCATCATTAAACCAATACGCTCTCTAGGACTCCAATTCAGCAAGGTATAATTAAGCATGTGCCTTAATTTTATCTTCGCTGGGACTATTCACGTGCTTCAATGATTTGCTGTATTATGGTACACCTCTACCCCGATATAACGCGGTTCTCGGGAGCCAAAAAATCTTACCCCGTTATAGGTGAAACCGCGTTATATCCGAATTCGTGTTATATCGGGTCGCGTTATATCGGGGTAGAGGTGTAATTGCGCCACCAAAATCCCCAAAACCTCCACGATACAAAGAAAAACACACGTGTCCCTGCAATGAAACCATTGTTAAAACATTATTAATGCATTGTATTATTTTGCCCATGGTACAATTCATAATGAGTGCTTTGCTTTTGGTTTGGCCTTTTCTCCCTTTTTAGTGCTATGATAGCCTTTAATTTACATGGAGCATCACTAATCATGGTACAAAAAGGGTCTCGTTTAGTCAAAATCAATCACTGACTTTTGAGCTCCGTAGTGTAATTTCTTTCAGGCCAGTCTTCTTCTGTTTTCACAGTCCTAGGTCAATTTTATGTTTGCAAAAGTTAAGGTACTAGCAGCTTTGTGGGATCTAAAACTCCCATTTTGCATCAAAATGCCTCCATGCAAATGCTGTCAGACCTGCTTTGAAAGAGCTAATGATTTCTGTAGGAATTTTACAGATCTGCATTATATCCTTATGCTGCAGAGATTTGGTACAGTCTTTAATAAAATGTCCTGGAAAGAAGCATTTAACGATAACACTTTATCTACTTCTCAGTGCTTCTAAAGCCCACCTGCCCATTTGCAAATGCCTAAGTATAGTCTGATACCATATGGGGATGAACCGTACCTATTCCAGAGTCCAGCACACAAAGGAAGTGTACAGCATGCAGTCTACTCAAATGTAGAACGTTAAATGGCATTCAACGGAATTATCAGCACCAAATGTGGAGGGATGTGATCCAAAAACCAGGGACTGGGGGAAAGAATCTGTTTATACTGCAAAAAAGACCTCAAAATGTCACAATAGTTGCCACATCTTGGTTCCTGCCTAACCCTGAATCGCCACCGCTTAGTCAAAAGTTGCCAATCTGTCTCCTCCCAAGATCTTGTAAACAGAAGGCCATTCACTGAGAAGAAGCAGTCACACCATCGCTGTGCTAAGCTTCATTGATTCGGGACTTGTATTTCCCCCACCACTACCCTGCAGTTTTCTGTTCCTGTTAATGATCATTTAGAAATGACTGAACATATCATTTTCTATCCAGTGAAATTAAGGGAGGCAGCGGAAGGCACAGCAGCAGAGCCAAATGAACGGAAAAACTCCAGGACATTCCCATGGTGGAGCAGTGACTGGTAACCATGTTCTTCTGAAGTAACCCAACGTCCAAGCGATGTTGCCACAAGGTGAGTGCATAGTAACTTTCCACTCTGCTGTCGACCTAATTTAGGCCACATCCTATCAAATGGTTCAATAAACAATGCGAGAAGCATTTTTTTCTGTTCAATGCTGACGATGATTTTGATGCCGATGGAATTTTTAATGCTCCTTCAGTTTTTCAGCTCATGCCGTGGACCTAGCAGCTTTCCTGTCAACGGGGTTGGAATGAATTCTGAAGCTGAGAGCTTGTGGGAAAGGTGACTTGATCCAGCATCCACCAAAACAAATAAAGAAGAGGAAGGAGTCCTGAGGAAAACCTGTCCTGCAGTTCAACTCCCAGCCCTCTGTTCTGCCGTTAAGCTTCTGGCCAGCTCACTTTCCTTCATTTCAGTGTCTGCCAGGGCCGTGCTGCATGTATCATTGTACACTTCTGAAAAAAAAAAACCACACACATGTTATCACTACAGTAATATCTCAAGGACTTGTAAGCAACAATATGGAGGTTTGTTATTAATATCCCAGAGTACACAGCAGTAAAATAAAATTTAAAAATCCTAATCTCAACCCTCATGCTTCATGGCATTAGCTGATCATCAGGTAGGGTCAGGAAGGAATTCCCTTGAACAATTGGCTTGGTACACCATGTGCTTTTGGTTTTCTTCTGGAGCATCGGTTATAAGTTAGTGCCAGCAGCAGGACATTGGTCTAGGTGGAACACTGATTCATTAGGATCCAGCTTTAACTACCAGGTGTTTCTCTTAAACAGCAGCAAGAAAATCTTGTTAATTTTCAAAAGTGCTTTCCTAAATCTTAGCAAATTGAAAAACAACAACAACAACAAAACCATCATTAGCTCTCACTTTCAGATCTCAAGTAAACGGCTCATGACAGGTTCTGCTCTCAGTTACATCTTGCATTGGAAACAATATGTAACTGAGGGCAGAATTCAGCCTGATATTATAGAGTTGGGCCAAAACTGTGCTCAGATGCAACTCTCCAAATCCAATCACTGCCCTACGGTTTGGGTGTTGGGTCAGATCCGAAACTGGAAAAGGACTATTTCTAGTTCTGGTTTGACTGAAATCTCACCGGGGCAGCCCTTCTTGAAAAACGTTAGCCCAAAGTGGTGGAAATATTGTGAGAGCACCTGCTCCGCAACAACAGCTCATGGGATTTTGGTGTCATCAAATCCAAACCTGAACCGAAGCCCTGATCGTGGGTGTGAACCTTGAACTCCAACTGGGATTGAAATGCCACCTCTAGCCCTGCTCTAGTGAGACAGTTAGACTGAATACATATGGTACTATCATGTGTATGTTTGATCAGGTGCTAAAGTACCTTTTCATTAAACAAAAAGGGAAAATCAGGGAGCTTTTAAAACACCATTAGAAACTGTCTTTATTACCTGCATTGTTCTTCCTAAGGATACTGTTACTATCGCCTTCTGCTGGCTGTAGCACACTGGAAGGAACCCAATCCCTTTTCTCAGAAGCCAGCTTCTTTACTAACCTGGAAATTCAGAGTGAACAGTCAATGCATTTCGCCACCTCTCTTCCCAGTTCTTCATGAAAATGCACGTTATGGGGGTAACTCCTCAGCTATGGCCAAAGGGCAGCAGGGGTGGGAGGTGTAGATTGCTAGGGTGGCGATGTAAAGCTCACCTTAGCACTCTTCCAATTCTGGGGCAGCTGTGCACGGGGCCAGTGCTAAGTGACAGCAGCCTGAGGGTGTAACTGTGCTACGGGGTCTCTGAATCTGCTCACTGCAAAGACACAGTGTGTGGCACTGAAGCTCCGGATCTGGCCAATGGTTTTGAGATGGTGGGGCAAATTCAGAGGCGTCTCCAGGAGGTGTCTAAGATGAGGTATCTGACAACTTTGTCATCCCCTTCAGTATGAATGTGACACTGACTAAGCCCCCCTGTATTTACTTAGACTCACACCTGACTCCCAACATGAAACTTACTCCACCCCCATCTCCTACACATCACCTCTGAACTTGGCCCACTGAGTCTGGCTGTAAGGCAGCCTAAAGGAGTCTACATGAATGTAACTCCCACATTCCAGGACTAGTCAAAGAAGAGTGTGGCAGGAAAGGGAACTACTAGGTCAGTGCACGAAGTCAATTATAGGGAGCCACTCTATAACTTACACCATATCCCAGTCTCAAGTTACACCAATTTAGAATTCCTGACAGTCATTCATCAGTAAGTGGGTATAAGGAGGTCTAAGGGCGTCCAAGTCTCAGGGAGTCTAGGGCTATTTCTCCTGTCACACTGCTGTGAATCAGAAAAGTTACTAGTAGGTTACTTCATTAAACTGTGGGGGTATTCGTAGTGACCCCTTTGTTAAAGCTGGGTTGTGATCCATAGAATCCAGGGCCAGAGGGGACCATTGCGATCATCCAGTCTGACCTGCAAACCCAGGCCAGAGAACTTCCCCAAAGTAATTCCTAGAGCAGATCGTTTAGAAAAACATCCAACCCTGATTTAAAAATTGCTAGTGATGGAGAATCCACCAAAACCCTCAGTAAATTGTTCCAGGGATTAATTACCCTTTCACTCTGGAAGCAGGACTCCACATCTGACACATCAACTTTTCAAATACATGTTAACCTCATACTACCCTCAATATACAGCTGATCCAGAGAGGTGCTGAGCCAGTGGACAGCAAAAGTTCTTGACTTCAACAGGAGCTGCAGGTGCTAGGCATACAATGGTCCCATTGGTATAAGTGTACAATGGTGCCAATGTATCTCCTTGGTGCAAACGGGTTATGTGCATGTATCACAGAGAGAATATATCCCTTGTACATAACAACCCATCTTTAGGCCATGTTAGACTCTGCCACAGACCATATAATGGGGGGAGGGGAAGTTCTCTCTATTTTCTGTAGGTTTTCTCCTGCTTTGGGTTTCGTTTCTGCAGATGTTTTCAGATCCTTCTAATTAGTTTTTCTACCTCCTACATGTGGTTACAGCTGTCCCAGCTGCTATTTTCTCTTTTGTACTTACCATTGTCCATTTTCTCCTTCCTGTACAAAATGCACTAAATCTCCATTCTCTAGAGTGAGAGACTCTGGGAAACAGGTTTCATAACTGCCTTCTACCCGTAAAAGACTGGACCCCTAAAACCAATGAAACAATACAGCGTACAGTTACTATGAAGGGAGGAAACAAAAGAGAGACACTTTCTGGTTAACATACTGAGCTAGGCACAGGGCCGGCTTTAGGACCTGCGGGGCCCGATTCGAATATCCGGCGGCGGTCCGGGTCTTTGGCGGCACTTCGGCGGCGGGGGGTCCGCTCCGGATCTTCCGCAGCACTGAAGGGCCCCCCACCGCCAAAATGCCGCCGAAACCCGGAGCGGACCCCCCACCGCCGAAGTGCCGCTGAAGATCCGGAGCAGACCGCCGCCGGGTGAGTAAAAAAAATTAAAAAGGCGCCTAAGGCGCGGGGCCCGATTCCAGGGAATCGGGGGAATCAGCCTAAAGCCGGCCCTGGCATTGCAGAGATTTATTCTTCTGGGACTGTCGTAGCTTTTTCATTCTTTTATTTTTGGTGAGCGCGTGAGGTTAGTGATATTCAGGTATCAGTGCAGGACTCACCGGCCTATTCGAATGCTGCAATTAATAAATCAGCCATCACTCTGACAGTGGGTTTCTGTTTGACTTTACTGAGTCATCAGTTTGGGTGATCCAGATGTGTTTGAATTTACTTATTTTTAAAGTGAATGTGAGGTTCCCAGATGCTACAGAAAGAGGTGCCGTGTAAGAGCCCAAACGAATGAATAAACTTGTACTGTAGTTAAGGGCTTCTTTCTCCATTCCTGGGTTTGCTTCTGCTCTCAGTGATGCTGGTGTAAATCAGGAGTAAGGCCCATTGATGTCAATGGACCAGTACAAAACTGGTATAAGTAAGAATGGAATCAGCACCCTTCACTGCTTTATTTATGGGGTTTATAGCAGGGGCTGAGATAGTTCATAAAATCATAGAAGATTAGGGTTGGAAGAGACCTCAGGAGGTTCTAGTCCAACCCCCTGTTCAAAGCAGGACCAACCCCAACTAAATCATCCCAGCCAGGGCTTTGTCAAGCTGGGCCTTAAAAACCTCTAAGGATAGAGATTCCACCACCTCCCTAGGTAACCCATTCCAGTGCTTCACCACCCTCCTAGTGAAATAGTGTTTCCTAATATCCAACCTAGACCTCCCCCACTGCAACTTGAGACCATTGCTCCTTGTTCTGTCATCTGCCACCACTGAGAACAGCTGAGCTCCATCCTCTTTGGAACCCCCCTTCAGGTAGTTGAAAGCAGCTATCAAATCTCCCCTCACTCTTCTCTTCTGCAGACTAAATAAGCCCAGTTCCCTCAGCCTCTCCTCGTAAGTCATGTGCCCCAGCCCCCTAGTCATTTTCATTGCCCTCCGCTGGATTCTCTCTGATTTGTCCACATCCTTTCTGTAGTGGGGGGCCCAAAACTGGATGCAATACTCCATATGTGGCCTCACCAGTGCCAACTATAGGATGAAACTGACAATATCTGAGCTTGGGTGTAATATTATTGACAACATATTGTTCCAATCATTGGGATGATTTCTCACTTTGGAGAAAAGCAAAATAACTGTTGGTTTTAGACCCTTCTAAGTTTTGGGAACCAAAAAAGGCATAGGGGTGGGGGGAAGGGACGATGCTATTTCCCCCCGTTTCTGTATCTAATGTATTTAAACATAATTTAAATCAGGAGGTTAAAAGTGAGGGAGGCTTTCTGTGATTCTGGCTGGCAAAACAACCTAGGGAAGAATTCAATGCATCCCAAAGCAATGCCAGGGCATGTCAGTATGTTTACAGAGCTGTGGTGCTACCAGTACTGTGAAATACTATAGGTGCAAGCTGGATGGGCATTCTGGGCACTGCTAAATCTTATACCTACATACAGTAGCCGAGCCTTAGATCTTAAGGTTCTTGAAAACCTAAGATGGTCTCAAACCAACACCAAGAATGTGTGAACTACCCTGACCTTCAGGGAAACCTGCACCCTGTTTTAGTTCTGAACTTTTGCACCTATCCTAGAACCAAACCAAACCCCCTAATTAAAACACCCCATAACATCGGAAATGCATGGATCCAAATGCTGCAGTTTATGCCCATTCTGGGCAAGGCTTACAATGACGCGGGTGTGAAAAGAATTACATTGTTAGGATTGGCCTCTTCCTCCATGTCAGAAGAGTTGGAGAGTTCATCCGTGCTGGATGGGATGGCTTCGAAATCCTCAAAGGTGTCTAGAGAGGGCATCTGCCTGCTGGGCCAACCTTTGCAAAGGAAATGAAACAACAGGATTTAACCACAGGGCGTCCGCTCTTAGAGGACTCAAACATTTAAAGAGGCAGTTCATAGATTCCCCCCATCACGCCCCCCACCATATTACATATGTATTTCACATTGCTAAATATCTTCAGTTGAAGAATCACAGAATGCAGGGGACAAGGAGCAGAGAGTTATGGCAAATGGCGTCTTTGTAAAGCCACTGTGGGTTTTTCAGGAGCCTTTCAGGTGGGCTGTGTCTGTTTCAGTTTTCAAGCTTCTAGCTCACCTCCCAGTGTGTCTAGTCTTTGAGGCCAAAGGGCTTTGAATCACAGTCCACCCAACTCCAACCTTCAGCTGATCTTATGCCCAAACAGCTTCCAAAAACTGGCACGTATGCCAAAGGCAGAAGTTGTGAGAGAGGGAAAGGAGTCAGAACAACAGGGGGCACAGGTCTTTTGACACAGCACTGAGATAAAACAGAGCTAAGGTGTCAAGAAGAGCTGGTCTGATTTACATGCCTAATGTGAATACATTTTTTTGACTGATCAGGGTAGGGGATATCTGATATCAAGCAAAATCAACTGAATGGTTCCTTTTGCTTTTATACATGGCAGTAAATATACTGTAATGTCATAAGAGAGAGAAATGTGTAACAGCCACACATCTGCAGCCACTTAGTATTTCACTGCTGTCATTATGGTGCACATGGCCACTTGGAACCTCACAGCTTTGGACTCAGATCTTCCTGTGCAGGCCACTAATAGTTCAGGTAAAGGAGAATCTCTATGAGCAGTACAGAGCCTGTGACACACAGCTGAGCCATTCTAATGCCTTCCAGGGCAACACTCACAAATGGCAAGATGCTGCACCAGGAAAGTGAGCACAAATGCTCCAGCACTCAGCAATTTTTTTTTTTTAATTAATAAAAAAGTTCTCTCCTCGGTGACTTGCTTTCCATTGCAAACTGTGGTGCAAAGGGAGAGAAGTTGCCATGGATTTATACGTATCAAAGAAAAGCATTCAGGCCAGGGCCGGCTCTAGGCACCAGCAAACCAAGCATGTGCTTAGGGCGGCACATTTTCAAGGGCGGCATTCCGGCCAGCTTTTTTTTTTTTTTGCTTCAGGCGGCAAAAGCCTAGAGCCAGCCCTGGCAGCAGCAGCGCGTCGCACCCTGAGGCCGCTGCGGTTCGCGCCGCGGGGGAGCAGCGCCCGCACCTTGTGGCTGGGCCGGGCAGGCTCCTAGCGGGGGACACTCGGGCTGGGGGCCGCCCCTCGGGGCACACGGAGCCGCCTGCACATGCCGCAGTGTGACCGCCCCCCAGCGCCGCAGCCGGGGCTGGGCGAAGCGGCCTGAGCCGCCCAGGGACTGCAGCAGGGCGGCCAGAAGCAGCAGCAGCAGCGGGGCCATAGAGGGCGGGGCGCTGCCGTGCAGGGTCCGCGTCCCGCTCTTCAGGGCTCCGCTCCCTCTGGGGCTACCCTGCTCTGGCTCCTCAGCCCCCTGCCAGTGCGGTCCCCCGGCTCTGCCCTCCCGGGTCCCGGCCGGTCCTGGAGGCGGGAGCCCTGGCTGGAGGGACCCTGGGCTGAGGCACGGCCCGGGAGCCCCGCTGCTTACCCTGACCCTGCCAGCGCCGGACCGGCTGGAGGCGAGAGGGGAGCGGGCGGAATCAGCGCTGATGGGGGAGAGCCCAGGGCTGGGGTGGCAGGGGGTGCGGGTGGGGGAGGGCACTGGTGGGGGTGGGGGAGTGAGAGCCCAGCGCTGGGGCGGCAGGGGGTGCGGGTGGGGTGTGGGGGAGAGCCCAGGGCTGGGGCGGCAGGGGGTGCGGGGGGGGGGAGGGCCCTGATTGGGGGGGGGGTGAGAGCCCAGGGCTGGGGTGGGGGGGGCAGCCAAAAATTTTTTTGCTTGGGGCAGCAAAAAATCTAGAGCTGGCCCTGATTCAGGCTAACATTCATGAGACTTACAGTTGGAACAAGTGAACAGATTCACTGCCTCTCCTTCCCCACCCTTTGTCCAAAGCTTGAACTGAATGACTCTTTCTTGAAACTGTTTCACCTTTCTCTCTGCTATTCATCTGCATGCACCCATGGAAGCAGAAGTACCTATCTCATAGAACTGGAAGGGACCCTGAAAGGTCATCAAGTCCAACCCCCTGCCTTCATTAGCAGGACCAAGTACTGATTTTGCCCCAGATTCCTAAGTGGCCCTATCAAGGATTGAACTCACAACCCTGGGTTTAGCAGGCCAATGCCCAAACCACTGAGTTATCCCTCCCCCCGCCAGATGGAATTCTCTTGGGCTCTCTCCAACACTGCCACAACAAGAAATACCAGGGATCTAACTTGAGAGGCAGATTTCCAGCCCAGACACAACCATCTCGTCCTAGTGCCCTCGGACACGCGATGGGGTGTCAAGACGTCGTGTTATTTTATATCCCAAGAGAAATTCTGGCTCAGTCATCCAGAAACCACCCTCCCTCCCACAGGAGGCGCTTGGGATGTACATGCTGGAGTGGCAAATCTGCCACTCTGGGACAGGGTGTAATGTTCCCCCTGCTTGGCCAACTCTGAGGGCTGGTGCGGAGGAGTGGGCGGGGCCATGGCCAGCCCCTTTCAGACAGGTGTGGAGTAGGTGTTTACTAAGAAGCAGGGACACTACTCTTCACAAGGGCACTGGGCAGCCTCTGAACAGGTGCATGCTGGGGGAGAGGTGGAAGAACCCATGCAGGGGCCCAGCAGACATTTCCTTCATGTTAATAGAGCCAAGAGGTGCAGGTAGCTTGGATGCAGATTCACACTTTTTACAGCTTGTGGGTCATTGCTCCTATTGAACACAAATTAGTCCCATGGCAAAGACAAGATGCAAAGTCAGATGCTCTCACAATATACTTATGCACGACCCAGTCCTGTATGCACACTACATAGCAAAGGCTGGTTTAAAACAATGCAAACCCAGAACCAGGGTTTCTTTATTTATATGTTACTGAAAAAAAAAACCCTTTCCCCCCAAAATAGGTGGCAAATGGGGGGAGGAGGGTAAGGCGAAAGAACAGAAAGGTAAAGGAATGGGAGGGAACACCAGAGTGATATCTCGATTTCCATCTGTTAAAGATTAATCAAAGATTGCGAAAAAGTTAGACCAAATCTTTTCACATGTGTCTGAAGTCTCTCTTCTTCCAAATGTTATTGGCTCTTTAGCTGCTAGGTCAGCCAAGGCGCTGTGCCAAGCTTCTAACCTGTTCTTCCATCATTCGAAGCAACAGACGCCGTTTGGCTAGAAGCACTGCTCTGGAGAACCAAGTTTAGAGAGAGATTTTTAAATGGGGAGTGGTCTGACTTAGAACAATTCAGGAAGGTACATCAGAGGCCTTGTTGACATGGGAAAGTTTTACCAGTTATTCTGATATAGTTACACCAATATAACCCCCTGGGTGGACACTCTTCTTCCAATATACGAGTGGCTTTTTTGGTTTAGCTTAAACCCCTTCCTGAGCTAAATAAACTAAACTATTGATTTAAATTCACACATTAGATTATAGCCACAAAAAAAACAACATTCCTGGGCAGACGGAGCCTTGGTGATCTCATGCCATTGTCATTCACAGCCAAGAGTCAAGATGTTCATTGTAATACTTAAAGACTTCTCAGCAATAAAGATTCCTACAATAACTCCATCACCTTGTCCATCCTTTTCTCTGCTAATTAACATTGCAATGACAGGATTTCAGAGATGGCACATGTTCAGTAGGTTTTCATACGCTGCAGAGATGCTATAAAATAACTCAGGCCAGATTCTGATCTTACCAGAGTTAATTTAAAATAGTTATTCTGAATCCACTAAATAAAATCAGAATCTGGTCCATTATTTCTACATTCTGCAGTGACCTGGGTTTATGGTTACGTTTCTTTCAAAGGGAATAATGTTTCCTTTAAAAAAAGAATGGAGAGAGGAACTACTGAGGACTTAGCTTAAGGTAAAGACTGTTTAACAGAGTCATAAGTATCCGGAGATTTACATGAAGCACTGTGAACATTTTAATTCTGTTTACCTGTCTGTGAAGCAGATCTAGGAACTGGTCTTGTGATGGAATCGGCATTACATTTAGTCTGGGCTAAGACAGTGTTCTCAAAAGCATCTGTGACAGGAAGTAGAATTTTGTCACTTACTGAGATTCTTCTTAAAAGTGAAAAACTGAACATGGACCCACTACCAAATGTATTCCTTTACTGCCAAAAAAAAGAGCAAGTTTTATCTCTTGAATGCAAACCCTGCTGCAATCACGTCGGCATTCCACTCAAACACAGATGCAATGTGAGATGTGCAGAGAGCAAACAGAACAAACCAAAGAGAAATGTGGATGTCATTTATTGTCTGAAAAATAATTGTCAGGTGAATGGTGCAGTATTCCATTCCTCCAAAGTTTCCTTATTTTCCCCTTAACATACTATCCTTGAAGCATTTGCAATACTTCTGTAGCTCCTAGAGTTTGTTTTGGGTAGTTTTTAATGACCATCCAAATGGCAACTGTTATAAAATGGACTCATAAAAACCATAAATTGTTCCTCCCAAGCAGGAATGAATGAAATAATTCCTAATCAATGCAATTTGGTTGGGGAGGTTTAGGGTTTTTCACAGCAAAATCAATCCCTTAATGTTACTAATTGTATCTCACTTGGAGCTTTGGAAGCAGCGGCATCCACTAGTAAAGATGTGACAATGGTCATTGTTTCATGTTCAGAGAGACTCAGTGTGCCGGGGTATGCTACCCAGTAGGGGATCAGGATGATCCTGAACTTGGGAGCTGGAGTCCCCAGGGAGAAGAAAACTGAACAACCCCTTTTTCATCTGTGCCCTGAACCACAGCTCCCTGACTGTACCCAGGACTGTTTCCTCCATCCTCTGCAGTCCAACTTCCTCTGCTGGGGTTGATACGGCAGCTGGCCCCAAATATCGGATTGGTTCCATCACTGACCAGCCACTCACCCCTTGCCTATGCAGATTTCTGCAGAGCAGCACAGATGAAGGAAACGTTCTGCAGTTTACCTCTCCCTGGATAGCCCTGGCTCATGAGTCCTCCCTATCCCCTGACTCTATGACCTAGCTCTGTCACAGCCAGCCATTAACCATTAAAAGGGGACACTGTGCCGTGTGAGCATGTGCTGTTCCAAGTAATGGTGGCGAATCCCTCCCTGAATTGTGAACTGTTTAGCATCCTTTGTTCAATTCAGATCTGTCTCTCCCCAATGGAAGAATATGCTGCGGGTAATAGCCTTAAACTCTGCTTGAATGAAATGAAACACTGCACCTTTAATGGACAAAAATGCCTGAGTCTAGCCTTCTCTCTATGCAGCATGCACGTACCACCTGCTACCATTACGAGTGTGATGTCTGCGGAGAGTGGAAAGGGACAGGAATGGCCAAACTAGAGCTTACAGGTCAAATGCAGCATAGGGATTATCTAATGCTGTCAGTGCCCCTCTCCTCTTTAATGTGACGGTGCAGCTCAGTGAGACTTTATATTAAAACTAAGGCAGAATGTCACTGACCCCACTTAATGCCAATTAAGTGCCATTCCCTTGATACAGTCTCAGCAGGGTTCCCATCTGGGCAGACCTGCAGTTAATTTCTCCTACTTTGGGATGAGATGAAGAAGGACCCAAATGGGATCCAGATTCTGCTTTGGAATAACTCTCTGTCCCCACCAAGTAAGAGGGCTCTGACCCTTATACAGAAAGAAAGCAGCCACAAAATCCAGATTTGGCCCTGGGTCCAGATTCTGGAACTTCACCACCTTCCCAAAGGGAGTTTGGACCTGGGGCTTTGATTCGGGCCCATCCCTAAACGAGACTCTTTAAACATCGCTCAAGTAATGAGGTGACAAGCATAAACTGAGACACCAAACTCATAAATCCTTGTGGATTTTAATGTAATCTACCACCAGTGATGAAGAGAGATGGATGGTGTCAATGAACTATGGAGAAGAATTCCATGCATGATGCCAATACTTGTACCTTCAAACCCCAGGGGAGTTGGATCACTCTTTATTTCATGTCTCTTGACTTTAACTGCAGAACCCAGGGGACCTGTGTGAAGTTTGCAGATGCACAAGATTATAAATATAGTTAGAGGTACAACATGTTTTCCCATTATCTGTTTGCGAGAACCATGATCTGGAATTGCTGGGATTGACCAGTGTAAAGAGCTTAGGATAATGCATTTACTAAACAAAACAAACAAAATCCAAAAAACCAAAGCAACCCACTAAGCAATTCTGTAAAAGGGGAAGAAAACCACTTTTGTGATCTGCACTAAGAAACAAATCCCCTCTTGCAGCTTTGATCATTTACAGTTTAAGTACAATTGAGAAAAGGTAACTGGCTCCAACTTTATGGACTTTCATCTCCTCTTTGTTTGGTGGCATTAGGCCATTCAAATGTCTGAGGGAAGACACAGCTCTGAGACCCACCTCAACACGGCTCTGCCTTGGATCAGTGAATGTAGCAGAGGTATACTCTTGAATAAGAGAGGATGCCATTGTATTCTGGGTTGCAGGGTGCCCCTTGCAAGTTGATTTACTGATAGTCATCCTGTGCCCTGCTTCACGTCCCCAAGGTGAGGTGATATGATGGGGTTAGTCTGTTAGCAGGGAGGATAAGGGAACAATGGCAAATAGTGGCCCTTGAATGAGCAAATGAGAATCTTGACTGGCTCTGTACTTGGGTAAGGGCGAGGCAAAGTTTATGCTTTGGGCATGTCACCCAAAATCTTTCCTTAAAGTAACTGACAGCAATCAAATATGTAATTGAAAATCACTGACTCTGCCTTGCATCTCTTAAAATCATTAAGAATCAGGTTTCATTTCTCACCTTCTGGCCAAGAAACCTGCCCACCAATCTTGTTTTGATTAGAATCTCCGTGACGATTTTTGGATTGAAAACTCTAACAGTGCAACTGATATTTCATTATCGTTTATACACGTTTTCTTCAATAAGCCAATCCACAAAACAATGCTGGGGATATGATGTCCCCTCTCTGCTCTTCTGTGCAGCTATGTTTTCCCATTTCCTCTCTTACCCAGGCACACTGTACATCGCCACAACCTACCCACAGCTAAAACGGCAATCAGGATTCTCACTCCGGAGCCACAGTCCGAATGAGGATAACAGATGAAAAGCTCTTTCTCCACGCCATGCCCATTACATCCAGGGCATAACACAGGTTTCAGGAGCTCATCATCTCTTTGCTCAGACAATGGCTTAGCTCATATTCTCCAATGCAACTCGAAGCCAACTGTGCTAAGAATAAGGGGCTTGATCCCATTTAGAGCTAAGCAAGTAAATTGTAGCAAAGAATTTTACTAAATGAATTTAGCTACTTTTTCTGTTTGCGAATTGCCCGCAAACAGCTTATGGCAGGGGTGGCCAACCTGTGGCTCCAGAGCCACATGCGGCTCTTCAGAAGTTAATATGCGGCTCCTTGTATAGACACCGACTCCGGGGCTGGAGCTACAGGCGTCAACTTTCCAATGTGCCGGGGGGTGCTCACTGCTCACCCCCTGGATCTGCCACAGGCCCTGCCCCCACTCCACCCCTTCCCGCCCCCTCCCTGAGCCTGCCGTGCCCTCGCTCGACCCCCTCCCCTTTCCCTCCCCCAGAGCCTCCTGCACGCCACGAAACAGCTGATCAGGAGGTGCGGGGAGGGAGGGGGAGCCGCTGATTGGCGGGGCTGCCAGTGGGCGGGAGGCGTTGGGAGCAGGGGCGGGACCTGATGGGGGGGCTGCTGATGTATTACTGTGGCTCTTTGGCAATGTACATTGGTAAATTCTGGCTCCTTCTCAGGCTCAGGTTGGCCACCCCGGCTTACGGTTTTCTCCAGTTTCTTCGTTAGCTCTGAATGCTTTCTGCAAATAGCTCTTGGCCTATCAATTGTTCTGGAGTGATTTGTTGTGAGGACTGGGTGACTTGAATGCACCCACACATCTCATGGTGATATGCTTCAGTTTCCTCACTTTTGGGTGAACATGACTCTTACAATCATGTTTCTTGTGCAAACCCTTGCATTTGTGAGCTCAAAACTGACTACTTCCAATCGTATTGTCTATTATCCATGCCTGCTGTTTCTATGAACATTCCTGCCAGGGAATGTGTCTGATAGACTATTCACAAGAAGAAAACGCAAAACGGGTGCAGACTCAGGCAAAGCAAATTCAATTTCTGTGAATATTGGTGGGACTCATTTGAGATACAGTCATCCAGATCGACTATGAAGTCGAGAACAAAACTCCCATTGATTTCAATGGAAAGGGGATCAGGTCCCATATGTATGCATATGTTTCAGATACATAGGCCCAGTTGGGACTCTCTCTCTCTGCAGATGACATATTCTGGCCCTGATCACTCTCCCTCTGCAGCTCTCTGCATATATCAGACTTGAGCCTGATGTACAGACGTATTCTTTAAACATAAGTGTTTGGCAGTAGATGTATCACAATCAGCAGGAAGGGGAAAGAGGCTCGCTTAGCAGGCAGCATGACCGTACCTTTGGTCAGAGCAGATGTGGTGACTGTGGTGCTGATGGAGGAGGCAAGGGAAAAGCGACGGGTAACTTCTCTCTCTTTAGATTCTGGATCTGGGAGAACAGAGAGATGCAGTGCAAGGCAGGGTTAGAGGTTAGTAGGCAGGAGAGGTTATACAGGTCCAAAGCAAAGCAGCAGTTGAAAAAGGGGAAGAAGGTCAGTTGCCAAGAAATGTACAATCTAGTAAGTAACATGCATAGAAAAATATATTTTTAAAACATTTGCCGTTACACCACCCTGAATATTGCAGGGGGGAACCAGTACCAATTAATACCTTAGCACCAAACTAGTATAAGTACAATTGCAAACCACACAGAGATGAACAGGACAGTTAAAATGGCACAGTTTATTAGATGGGTTATGTGGATTTTTAAAAGAAAAATATTGGAACTGTTCTGCGATGACTGATTTAACGGTGGCTGAAAAACACTGACAAATAAATACTTCTGGGCTATGGGCCAGGTTTGTTAAGGTGTTTAGGGACTCATTGATACTCAGCGGGTGTAAATCAGCAGGACTCCACTGAAGACAAGGAAGTTTCACTGATTTACATCAGCTCAGGATCTGGAGCCCTGGATCTTTTCTTTCAAGGAGCCAAATTCAGTTCAGGAGAGAGGACACAACTTACACAGATTTCGACGGGAGCTGCACCCACCTACCTCCAGATGACTTTGTCTTAAAGTATTTTATAAAATGATAAAATAGACCTGTGGACTAATTAACTGCCAGCTTCAGAAGGCAGGTGGCATTTCTAAACTCACTGAAAACCCCCAAACACTTGTCCTGCGAACAAGTAGGCCGGGGAGTAACTCCGATGACACTGATTTCAATGGGACCACACTTGTGAGAAAATTTGCTCACTTCTTTGTGTTTCTGGATTGGGTCCTTGGGCCCCGATCCTCCAGACACTCAAGCACACAAGTAACTTGACTCAGACAAGTAGTCGCATCAATCAGCGGCGGCTCCAGGCACCAGCGCTCCAAGCACGTGCCTGGGGCGTCAAGCCGCGGGGGGTGCCCTGCCGGTCCCTGCGAGGGCGGCAGTCAGGGAGCCTTCGGCGGCTTGCCTGCGGGAGGTCTGCCGGTCCCGTGGATTCGGCGGCAATTCTGCGGTGGGTACACCGAAGCCGCGGGACCGGCGGACCTCCCACAGGCATGCCGCCGAATCCGCGGGACCGGGGACCTCCCGCAGGCACGCCACCCAATCCGCGGGACCGGGGCCCTCCCGCAGGCATGCCGCCGAATCCATGGGACCGGGGGCCTCCCGCAGGCATGCCACCAAAGGCAGCCTGCCTGCCGTGCTTGGGGCGGCAAAAAAGCTAGCGCCGCCCCTGGCATCGATATCAATAGGACGCAACCCATATGAGTAAAGCAAAGCATGTGCATAAAACCTCAATTCAGCAAAACATTTAAGGCATGTGATTTACTTTAATGGCACATGGCCTATGAGAGATTGTGTGAAAAACATTCTATTTTCATCCAAAACCTGAAAATGTGTTATTTTCAGATTTTTGTCAAAACCCCCAAAACACTCAAAGAAAAATTGAAATGAAAACAAAACTGTTGTATTTGCACTGAAATTTTCCATAGATTCTAAGGCCAGAATCATGGCCTAAGTGTTTGCAGGATTGCAATTGTATTTCAGAGACCTTTTTGTTCCAGGATTCAGCCAATGAGAAAATCGGTGCCCCAGATCTTCTGAGGATGAAAAGGGAAGGAGCTCCTGGCTTTTCTGTTGCTATCCTACTTGTAGCTATCCTAGGACTAGTAGAACATGGGGGTGCAGTACATTTTATGGTGGTTTCTGACTTACAATGTTATAAATATCTCAGTGTGCTATACAGAACTACAGTACTATAGAGATTTAGTAGTGACCTCAAAAAAAAAAAAAAACTTTCACTTTCTTTTCTTTTCTTTGTATTTCCCCATTTCAGTGTTCAGACACTCAAGGGGTTTTTTACGCCCTCATTTCTATTTGACAAACATCATTTCTCACTGCGTCTTTCCCCTGGGACAGAAATTAGCGTGACTGGTTTAACAACTACAGCTTCTGTAGCACCTTTTCATGCCAAAACATCTTATGAGGGACACTAGCACAATGGAGGACCTCATAGCTGCTCAGTAAAAAGCTTAATGCAGCCTTAACTACTGTGGTGTTGCTACTGATGCCTCCGTAATATGCTTGGAAATTTTATGCTTCTGAGATTGTTATATGAATTTACTTGTAAAAGCACAAACACACTGTTCTGTGTCAGGTGTTTCTACACCTTTCTACACCCACTTATAATCCCGAAAAAACACAACAGGCCAAACTCTGCTGTCAGTTGCGACACATAACTATAATTGAATTATTCCAGATTTATGCTGCTGTAACTGAGATTGGCCCAGTATTTAGTATGGCCAGATGCAATTAAAATTCCACTTTCCATTCATGTTCTTAGTTCTTTAGTATTTCCTTTTTTCAGGATACTGATGGTGACTTTTTTTCTCATCCAGACACCAGCATCCCTCCAGATACATGCTGGATGACTTGAAAAGATATGGGAGATCATTGACTTCAGGAGCAGTTTTGAGGGTGGCAGGAAAGCAGAACTGGGACCTAGAGAGGTCAATGCCAAGATACCTACTTGCGTTTAAGTAGGACTTTTCCTTCCATGAGCTATGCAACCTGGTGAGAGTTGTTCAGCAAAGGTGTCCGCACAGTAGCCACACTCCTTGTATTGCCCAGGTCAAATCCATTGAGCAACACAGACTACCCGATATAGTCTTGTCACTGTTATTGATCAAACCCCCTCTTCTAATGTGTACTGTATCTTGATGAGCCATTCTTTATAGTACTAGCAGGAGCACAAAAAAAAACCCCATCACTACACAGGGGAATGATAGCGTTCTGCAGGACATCCTTACATATATACATATTGCAGTTATCATCATGGGTTTCGTCCACGCCAAGAGAGGATCAAATCTAGCTCCCCTGAGCTCACAGAACAGAACAACAAACTGAAATCAATAAGCACATGCATGATGTAGCATGTTTTAGATGTGTCAAAAGAATCATAAGTCAGAACCAGATCCTGCAAGTCAACGATTTGAGGGTGCTTAGCATTTAAAGGGAGTGGACCTTAAATCAACAAGTTTGAGTAATGCCTATGCTCCATAGGGATAGCACCATAAGTACTACAGTATTCTCTTTTGCCCGGAAAGAGAATGGAAAGAGAAGACAGATCCTACAAGGACTGAGATGATTGCAGACAGAGGAGGGAAAAAGGCCCAAAACAAAACCAAGGGTTCAAACAGCCCCAAACTGAATTGCACTCTGAACCTGAATCTGATTTTGACTTTTGCAAATGTTTCTGTAATTGACCAAACCAAATCTGAAAACTGCCATCCTCTGGAGTAGGGTGACCAGATGTCCCGATAAAATCGTGACTGTCCCGATATTTAACCCTTTGTCCCGTGTCCCGATCAATGTACGATCGGGACGCCATTTGTCCCGATATTCGGGTAAGGAGGCGAGCGGGAGGGAGGTGCTGACCCGTGGGTGCTCCGGTGCTGGAGCACCCATGGGGAAAAACTGCAGCCAAGCTCCCCACTCCTCACCTCCTTCTGCCCTCCTCCCCCCAGTGTGCCACGTCCCCTCTCCACCCCACCCCCTCCAGCGCTTCCCGCCACCTAACAGCTGTTTGGCGGCGCTTAGCGCTTTCCGGGAGGGAGGGGGGAGGAGCGGGGACGCGGCGCGCTCAGGGGAGGAGGTGGAGAAGAGGCAGGGCAGGGGCGGGGACTTGGGGGAAGAGGGTGGAATGGGGGCAGAGTGAGGGTGGGAAGAGGCAGGGGGTGGGTGAGCACCCACCCGGCAGAGGAGAAGTCAGTGCCGTAGGGGTGAGTGGTGGGCAGGGGGGTGAAGAGGCGAGCGAGCGAGCGGCGGGTGGGGGGGTGAGGAGGTGAGCGAGTGAGCGAGTGGCGGGCGGGCCAGGGGAGTGAGGAGGCGAGCGGTGGGTGGGGGACTGAAGAGGGATGCAGCAAGCCAGTGGCGGGCCGGGAGATGAGGAAGGGCGTGGGGGCGGGATCTGGGGCAGAGTGGGGGCAGAGCCTGGGAGGAGCGGGGGGTGGACTGTGGGTGGGGCTGATGGCACCCCAATGTGTCCCAATATTTTAGTGTGGTGATCTGGTCACCCTACTCTGGAGTCAAAATCCAGAACTGGATTTTGAAGCTTAGACCCTCTCTCTTTAGTGCTGCCTTATCTTAGCCGAAAGGATTTTGGGGCTGGTTTGGTTATTGGTGTGTTCTCCTCTGTTATGTCACTTTTTAAATGTAATGCTTCCACTTTGCCTCTTTCTATTCCTTGACATTTTCCTCTCCTGATGCGTCCACTCTCCATTATCCTACACCGACCTTTGGCCTCATGGTGCACTTGGAAAGAAAATGTCACTTATCAGAACAGGAGAAAAGCAAAACACATCATACAGTCAGAGGTTCTGTGGCCTGCAATGTGCAGGAGATCAGACTAGATGAGCATGATGGTCCCTGCTGACCTTAAAGTCTATGAGTCTACGAGTCATTTCAGAAAACTGTTTGCAAATTTTATTGCCCGTTTTCACTGTCCAAATTACTTCCTCTTCCTCCTGCTGGCATAATGGCCTCAGAAGCATGCAGCACTTTCCTTCCAGGGATCGTAAATGCTTTCCAAACATTCATGAGTCAAGACTCACAACACCCCATTTCACAGATGAAGAAATGGAGGAACAGAGAGGTGAAGGAATAATTTCCAGATCTCCTGAATACCAGTCCCCTGACATAACAACTAGACCATGCTTTCTTAACCACTGACCACAGTTTCTTACTGAGCCTAAGTGATCCCACAAATGATAATTTAACACATTACACCAGAAAGAGGAACATTGCAGGGTGGCTGGGTGTTTCCCCCACCCCATCAAGAAAGGGCGGGAAAAGTTATTGTTGGGTGTGTGTGTTTGTTTTGTGGTTTAATAGAATCTTTCACAATTAGGTTCCAGTGAGAGGCTTGAAAGCAAAAATGAACGTTTCACGCCAAGTCAGTTACGCTTTCCATCACCACACTAAAGACACAAACGTTGTCGATACTGCCATGGGAGCAATTTCGTAAAAAAAGGATTTGATCAGAGGAGCATGTGCGTGCGTTTGGATGGGATGCAGCAGCACTTTAGGAGGTAGTGATGGATGGCACCATGGAATGGAGAGAACATCATGGGATTGTACGCAGGAGACAGATGGTTGGAGACTGAATGCTGCATGGGGTGATTTTACCTTTAGGTGGAGCTCTGCGGTTGGAAAGACCTTGTAATGTGAATCGCTTTCTAGCAAGAGCTGAGCACTCAAGGTTAAGGCTGGTGGAAGCATCAGCTAGGAGAGAGAGGCAGAGGGAAAAGAAATAAGGCAGGAAGGTTCACCCTTTCACCTTATTGGAAAGGACAGGGTAGAGCTGGATGACAACCAAAAAAAAAAATCCTTTAGATTAAGTCCAAGCTTGTGCAACAGCTGAAAAGGTGACATGAAGCCAGGTAAATTAAACTAGCTGGGCCAAGCTGATCACTGGTATAAATCAACTGAGTTGCACCAGGGATGATTTTGGCTTGCTGAGTTTCCACGGAGAGTAAAAACAAAAAACTGGGGAGGAATGTGGCTATTTGAAAAGGAAAATAAATACAGTTTAGCAGCAAGCTAATTAAACACATAACGTGGTGCCTTGTGCCGTGAAAAAGTGTCACTGTGATTTTAATAGGCAGCAGCTCCTGGCTCCAGAGGGAAATAAGAGATGAAGCATTATCATGCAGGAAAAATATTGACAATGAGTATTTGTAGCCTCAACTCACTAGGCCACTGCTGTGGTATTTCACTTGGAAGTCTAAATCAGTTACTCAGATGCTTGGTGTGATTTAAGCCTTACCTGCTAGCATCTTTCCAACAGCCTCCATGCAATTCAGCTGGCATACAATGATGCACTGTATCACTTGATTAGCTGGGATATTTTCTATGCATTCACATGCCAATAAAACTAACAAACCAATCTCCTAACTGAATAAACAGTCAAGCTCCCTGATAATTACATTTACTGGGAGAAGTCACAATCACCCACACTTATATTAATAAAAGAAATGGACCTGAACCCAGGCCCCAGATCCGAACACAACTGCCAAACTTTGCATCTGTCTTCTATCTCTATAATGGACATGTCACACAGGAAAGTCTATGGCAGAGCAAGGCCTATAAACCAGGTCCCCTCACTCCAGGCCCTGTGTTTTGACCATTTGACCATACATGCCCTCTGCCTTACACTGTCACTATTTCACTGCCAATTGATTATCACCAAGGAGACGCAAATGGAGACCTGAAGTACCAGGGAAACACAGAGAGACAATGCATCCAGATAATATCCAGACTGACAAGCGACAGACAGATACACTGTGATTCCAAAGAAAAGCACATCCCATCACTTCCTGGTTTGCAGACAAGCTGCTATACAAAGGAAACGATACATAATTGTGTGTGTGTGTGTGTGTGTGTGTGTGTGTGTGTGTGTACCAGCATTTTGCAAGGAATGTAAAAGGGATAGGTTTTAAAGATGCCAAGAACAGGGAAAATAAGGTTTATGTACATTCCAACCTTTTAAAGCAAGGGACATTTGTTCATGGCATTTGGTCACTAAGGAGTCACAAGGAAAACTGTAAGACGTGTGTGTGTCTGGGGGTTTCACCCTAATTTTGAAGTGTTTATTCACATGGGGAAAAGGAGAAAGAAATTGAATACTTAACTTCAAGTCATATCTCTGCACAGATGGGTGCACTAGAGCGTTTTGACCACAAGTTCCCATTGTTTCCCAATGTTCTATGTTGCTTAGAAGTTGGGCTTTTACATGTTGTGCCACCTTGAGTTGCCTTTGAGACCTTCACTTTCTTCTGCAGCCATAGTGAGTTGCAACAGGCCAGGTTCCCATACTGAATGCAGCCTCTTGGCCAGCTGATGTTGGCACTTCTGGCTGCTGAAGTCATTTGGGCTACAGTGTGTGTGTGTGTGTGTGTGTAGATGTAGGACTAGAGTTTTCAACAAGTCAGGTGCACAAATGTATGCCTAATTTGCAAATACCACAACTGCACGTGCAAATCAGGTAACTGCCTGCAGAAACGACCATATTTAGCTATTTGCATGCACAAGTATATGATGTGCGGATACAACTGCATGAACAAATTAAATGCCAATTGCACATGCAATAGCACATATGCCTGATTTAAAAATCAGGTCTATGCATAATACCTAGGCTTGAAAGGGTTAGATTTTTATCAGTAAACGCTGGTAAATGTTGACCAACAAAAAAAATATTTCCATTGATAATAATCAAGATTTACAGTTAGGTAAAGTAAGAAAAATGCAGCTTGAGAACTTATTAGAGACTGTCATTAAATAATTATAGTCTGAACCCTGTTAGCTTATAGTCCCCGGCTAAATAATCAGCCAGTTCTCTTCTGAAGTTTACTTTAGCTTACATTGGGATTTTAAAAAATAACCATGGACATAATTGACTACGTTCCGACTGTAAGTTTTGTAAAACTTTGTTTTCAATGTTAAGCTTGATTCATCCCAACAGTGTCCCTTTGAAGAATCCAGAGGTGGGTGTGCAGAGAGATAAATATCAGCGCCATGGGATGGGATAACATTCCATACTGCCGCGGAACCTCCTACCTCTCTTTTGTCTAGTGCTAGGACTCGAGTTTCTGCTTCTGTCGTTAGATGTTTCCCGGTTTGTTGGCTCAGATTTATTTTCATACACACTTGATGACTTCCTGCTATATCTTTGGACAAAAGAAACAAAACCATCGTTAGGTTATCACACAGTGACTGAAGGTGCACTTTTATGTTAATGTCATCCTCAGCGGGCTACCATGGTGTTGTAGCTATGGCATAACCAATCATTCCAGCCCCCCGTTCCCCACACACATAACTTGAGCACTGACGCCAGCCTTTCATATTACATCCTGTTGGTGGGAAACATTAATCAGAGACGGAGTGCGACTGGAACCTCAGAGCGGAACCAGTTCAAATTCGGGGGGGGGAGGGGTTTGGTTTGGATAGAAATCCTTAGCTCCAAAACCACCCGTATGCTTTTGGGGAGTCAGCTCCCAAACTAGAAGGGACCCATTTCTGGCTCAGATATGGCCAGAATCATTCTTGCCAGATTTTGGCACAAAATGGTGGAAATCTCAGGAGAGCAGCCAGTCTTGTGAGATTTCCACCATTCTGGGCCAAAATTTCATCAAAAGCAGCTCAGGAGATTCTGGTGCCACTGACCGCAAGCTCAGGCTCTGATTTGGCCTATGAAGCTGTCATAGGTTTCACCCCCACTCTGAACTTTAGGGTACAAATGTGGGGACCTGCATGGGAACTCATAAGCTTAATTACCAGCTTAGATCAGTATGCTGCCACCACCCAAATATTGGAGTCATTTGGGAAACTCTGTCTTCTCCCCCAAAAACCTTTCCCTCCCAAGTACTATAACCCTTCCCTGGGTAGTTTTGAGAGACTCCTCCACCAATTCCCTGGTGAACACCGATCCAAAAATCCTTGGATCTTAAAACAAGGAGAAATTAACCATCCCCCCTCCTTTTCCCCACCAATTCCTGGTGAGCCCAGATCCAACTCCCTTGGATCTTAAAACAAGGAAAAATCAATCAGGTCTCTAAAAAGAAGGCTTTTAATTAAAGAAAAGAAAGGTAAAAGAAAAACCTCTGGGAGATAGCATACAAGCTGATCTCACAGACAACAAATTTAAAACACAAAGGATGTTCCCCTGGGCAAAACCCTTAGTACATCAAAAAATAGCCAATGTGATTATACCTATAATGCCCAAGACAAGTTACAAAAGAAAATAAACATAAGCTAATTCCTTCACTAAATACTCACTACCCTGTTTGATTCCTGATTCCTTTTCCTCTCGGGCCAGAACTGAAACTGACTCAAGACAAAGGGAACTTCCCTCCTTCCTTTTGAAACATCTTGTCCCCCCATTGGTTCCTTTGGTCAGGTGTCAGCTAGGCTAGGTGAACTTCTTAACCCTTTACAGGTAAAAGAGGCATTAACCCTTAACTATCTGTTTATGACAGAAGCCAAACCCCGAATACCAGACCAAACCTAATCCAGATCTGGATCCAAATCACCCCTTCTCACCCTATTAACTTCTGCAAGCGACAGCAGAGGGGCATGGTTGTCATCATTTTTAAGAGTGTTTATTAGTAGCAGAATGAGAATTCTGCTGAGAGAACAGAGCATTTGGGGTCCCCTCTCTACACTATGCTCTCTGCTAGGACACTTTTTTCCCCAACAGTGGCCAGTCCCAGCTGCTCTGGAGGATGGTGTGGTGGCCTTAAGAGTGCCCAATTCTGGAATAACCTGCCCCTAGGAAAGTTTCTAAATGACGTCAGTTCAGTGTTGGCTTACGCTGTGATGCATGAGGGGTTATACCACTTCTAAACACGTCTTATCCCACCCAGTGTAACTGTGGATATTCTCATTATCCTCACTATGATTTTTCTACTCCTACTAAGGGCTTCGCCCCAATGATGTCTAGCAACATCACATGCCATCTGTGTGCCTCAACTTTCCCTTCCATAAAATGGGGATGATAATAATTACCCACCTTACAGGGCCTTTGGGAAACATAGCGCTTTCCAAATATCTGCGCTTTAAGACCCACAGAGAAGGCACAAAGTGTTATTTAATATCCTTATGCTTTTGAAGTATTGGAGATAAAGTGAATTTACCGTATTTCCTAAAATGCAGCGCATTCTGAGATCCACTTTTTTATTTAGAACATCTGACCTGCTTTCTATGGAATATCACCCAAGGTTTATGAATCTCCTTGGACTAAATTTGAATCTGTTCTTGAAACTAGATGTAGGGGAATTTTTTTGAAATCAACAAGGAAACAAATCCAAAACATACTGACATTTTTGCATTGTTCTCTTCTAACAGTTTCTCTCTTGTTATGCTGAGATAAGCTGTAAATGTGCAGCTGATATAGGAAGAGGCCCTCTACTTCCCACTCTGACAGTGGGAAAGAGATCGGTGAACATTTTATTAAAGCTAATGTTAAAATTATATAATATACAGGTTGAGAAAAGAGTGTTTGTACATCTGGGTATAGTGCTTAGATTATCCACAAATACAAACTTTGTTTTTAAAGTCAGAAGATACATATGGTGCATAATCAGCAATAACCCAAATTTGGGTGAATGAATTTAAGAATACAGTTTAGATACTTAGCATCCAAGTATTCGGGTACATTACTCATGAAAAACGTTATACAGAGAGTTGGTGGCAGAAAGCAAAATATATCAATGAGTGAAGATTGTCCCTCAGTAACTGAGAATTTAGGATAGGTTGTCCATTTAGAAAAAACAGTCCACCAGGAAAGTATTTGAGTTACATTCCCGACTGCGCTTACTACCGCACTTATGTCTCCAAACTTCATCTCCGGGGAAATAAAATAGTGTTTCCAAGGAGAGATGCTTGGTTTGTGTATCCACCTGTCTTCATGTACAGTGTATGTATACATGGATGTATGACTAAACTGTTTGCAAAGAAGCAGAAAATGAAAATAGTAATTCACTCATTTAAAGTTATGGCCCATTTAAGCTTTATAAACTGAAATGGATATAAAAATAAATAAAGGGATCGTTTCACCATCACTGAAATGCCGTACCTCTTGGATGAAACAACTACTTAGCAATGCACAAAAGCAGCACATAACTGTCCAGGATAGGAACTGAAGCTGTGGGATGAATTTAGATAAGCAGAATTTAAATGAGCAGAGTTGCAATTTACCCAAGACACCAAGGTTAACACTATTCCTCTTGCAAAAAGTGTCCAGCGATCTTTAATTACCACAAGCATCCAGGATAGGGGTTTTGCATGTCTTTCTCTTCTGAAAGAGTAGTTACAGCATTTGACTACAATCCTGAAGGTTGCTGGTTTGAGTCTCACATGATCTCATACTGAAAGGCCATCTCCAATTCTCCCAGAAGCTATATGGGTACCTAATCCATCAGGTTAGGGAAGTCACAGGCAGTTGGATGCGATACTGGTCACGTCACTCCCTTGTGTACTGGTAGCTGTGAAACTGATGTTCCTTTGCTGTATCAGCCTGATGAGCCACTGCCTTGGGGAACTCTGACTTTGACTACTTCCTGCTGAACACTGGGTTTTCCTATGAGGTCTCTGCTCCAAATACTGACCCAGCCCAACTCTGCTTTATCTTGTGGAATCACAGCACAAAGGGGGTGTGGCTGCATATGACTAGATGAAAGAAAGCTTACTGCATAACAACACAGAGGTGGCATCATCCCGTCAGACTTCTCTGATGTTGCAATGAAGGTTTACTGTATTACTGTAAACAACATAACTGCTGTTACATTTTATGTATGAGCAACCCAGGATGGACTGTATTTCCGTGGATGAAATGCAGTCTAATGAATTAATTAGTTTCTAGTCACAGCTGGGGCACTAGTGATACTGGTTGTTCTTCCGACGATACTGTTGCTGAATTTGAATTAACCACTGTATCTTTTCCAATCACAGGGTTGCTCAGGCTTGTCACAGTCATAGGGAGATCATCCTCTACATGGGAGCAATCCACAGGGTGTGGCTATCCTCTGAATCCACGTCTCCTTACCTCTGGGTCCACCTGTGAAAATCCATGGAACCCCGACCATGCAGAATGGCTATTTATGGACGTCAGCAGGCTCAGGGAAAGGTTCACTCCTTCTCTTTTGTTGGCGTAGGACATTTTGTACCCTAATTCCTGTGTCTTTAATCCCACTGAGCCACATAGTAGAGAGGATCATGGTCTCCTTGGTTAGGATAGCTGGCGGGGCAGATCGTGTCAGTGTTCCTACATAAAGGCCTCTCCTTCTCCCCACTGCCCATATAAGCAATCACCATACACGGGCCTTGCACTGTTGTGACAGTTTGGACAAAGGGTGTCTTGTCCAACATCCTCTTTCTCTAGGTAGTCAAGACAGTAAGATCCTTGTTTTTCCTTCTGTTTAATCTGCTGTAGGTTAAACTAACATATGCAGCCAGTGGTTCCTCGAGTTAATTAACCGTTGGCTGTAGTATTATACCTAGTATTTCTGCTTTGGAAACTCAAGCATTTTACATTGCCATGTCATAGGGTTAAATATCTGGCTTGGTTTGGTAAATTTTTCTGGTTGCATTTTACTTTCATTGGAATTGTTTTCTCTTTCTGTCCTCTGGACAATTTTACCCAGAGATCTTCAGCATGGTTAAATCTTAAACAAAGAAAGCACCATCTCTGGAATACTTCCACGTCTTCCAAAACTAAGGAACAGGAAGAACAAAGCCACTTCCATTTAAAGTCTCCTAAATGGTATTGCAGAGCACTAGCAAGTGAGCCGATAGGCTGTCTGTGTCCCACAGGACCTTTGGGTTTGGTTGATAATGTTAAAAACAATCAAAAGCTGCAGAAAACATTCACACAAAATCGGCCCCGCATCCCCTTTCCAAACTCAGGCCATATTTGTTGATGACTTCATTTAGGCCAGGGTGACCAGACAGCAAGTGTGAAAAATCAAGACAGGGGGTGGGAGGTAATAGGCGCCTATATAAGATACAGCCTCAAATATCGAGACTGTCCCTATAAAATCGGGACACCTGGTCACCCTAACCTTATTAAAGTCCATGATCCTTTTCAATGGGTCAATTTCAATTGACTCTGGTACTGATCAAATTAATGGGTGCCTGTGGTTCTTTTGGAGAAGCAAATTCCAGTCTGTTGAGTGCATTTTGCTTTGAGATGATGGGTTTGTACAAACGCAAAATCTTTGTCTGCATTTATGTGGGTATGCCTGGGAAGCAACATAGCACACTCAAAATTCATCTGCACCTAAAGATACTGAGATTGGAACATGTAAAAGATATTCTGATATCAATGCTAGGGCAGGTCACCATTAAGTCTGTGATTACCTGGTTGAGTTGAAGGAATTCATCGGTGCATGGTACACACTCTCCGTGATTCTTTGGTGTAGCTGGCTTGCTTCTGTTAGAGAAAGAAAAAAAATAGCTCCAAATTGCACTAATCATTTCCTTTTTGTGGACACATCAGAGAACATGGCAAAGAAGACTGGACTTGAATTAATAACTAGAGAAGGATCCAAACCAGATCCCTGGATCCAAATACACCTGAAATGTCACATGTGCTGCTCAGGTGAAAATCTTCAAGTTAAAACACAGGGCACAATATTTTGGGAGCATCACTAATGAGTTCGAGAATCAGTGAGATACTGCTTGAATCATGGCTTAAACCTAAGGACATTTTGATAAAACAGGCAGCAATGGCTCTTAGCACCACCCTCACTCTACAAATCGTTCCAGCCCCCCTCGGTTAAAGGCAACAGTTCGTAAGGAAGAACTATACAAGATCTCACTGGACAGTCTGCACTGCCCAGAGAGTTACAAAGCCTAACATATTAATGCTTCTTTATATATATATATATCTCTTAGGTACTTAAATGGGCCATTACCACAGTATTTGAGCACCTCACAAGCTTTCCTGTATTCATCCTCACAACACCCTGAGAGATAGGGAAGTGCTACTACTCCCCTTTCAGAGATGGGAAACAGGCCCAGAGAGATTAAGTCACTCACCCAAGATGGCACAGAAAGTCTGTGGTAGAGCAGGAAATTGAACCGGGATCACCTGAATCTTAGACTAGCGCCCTAGCCACTGGACTATGCTCCCTCTCATCGTCATGTTTTATGAGCAAGGCAAAAGACTGATGCTCACTAGTTTAATAAGGGTCAAACTTCAGTCATGTATTTCACTTACAAACAATTATGTTGATTTTCAACAGACTGGGCCTGCTCTTGCTGATTTCATTTGGCAGCACACACCCATTCAATAACTCATTTTAGCTGCTCCCTGTTGAATATCAGATACAGAGCCAATGCAACACCACAAAGATCACACACTGTGTCCTACCTCTGCATGCTTCCAGTTGTCCTGTCAGGACTTTTCTAATCTCAGAAACCCAGATGTTTTTCAGCTCAACAGAAGATGCCTGTAAACATAGGAAAGGTGCAAAGCAGATATAGTCCAATGACATTGGCAATCCTATGGCTGCTTTAACCTAACATTTACTTTTAGCCCTTCCTTGTGATAAACCTCTATGACCAGAACTGGGACCAAAAAAGCAAAATGAAAAATGACATTGGCTCTAAAAGTTCCCATCATTATTTTTCTCTCTGGACTCCCGAGTCGTTTTCCATCATTTCATTTTCTTTTTCATCCACACTGAAGTCATGACAAATTTCCTCAAAGACAAAGGTGACGTTAGAACTTCATGAGCAGCACGACTAGGCAGGCTCAGAATCACTGCTGCTCTAATAATGTGCTTATTCTGAGAAAGGGAGTAACGTTCAAATCACAATCTAGTTTCCTTTATTCTCTCTGTCTTCGCCACTACAGGAAATTACAACCTGGCTAAAGGAAACATTGCTGGAAGGAAGCAAACTCCTTTATAAAAACCATTGACTTTACCTGAATGATATAGACCTCTTCTCGGCCATTATACCAGATCTCAAACTTCTTGTTATCCCCCTTTACATTTTCTGTGATGCCAACAGTACTCATCTGTTGCAAAATAAAAAAGGAAAACTCGGAATTTAATATTAACTTACTTTTAAATGATATCCCCTCTGAAGGGCACTATAAAGGACGTGTCCTATTCTGGATACCTTTACAGAGTGCATAAAATATGTTCGAATTATTTTTTAATCAACATAAAATTCATCACTGCGTCCTTTTAACTGTCAGTATTTCTCTCTAACAGATTCCAGGAAGCACTCAGCAGCAGCACATTTGTTAAATTCAAATGTTGACCCTGTGAGGTACTGATCACTGTGGTCCCAATCCAGCAAAGAACTTAAGCACGTGAATCGTCCCAGCGACTCCATCATCAAATGTATGTGCTTTGCTGGATCAGGACCAAATCACACCCCGTGGCCCTGTGAAATGATCTCTCTTCCTGTGTGCAGGCCTGTTGACTTCAGTGGTGTTCCATGCCCAGGAGTGCCACCAGCTTTTCCGGCGCCCTAGGCGGCGGAAGGTCCCGCCCCCAAAATTCTGCGGACGGCCGGCGCGCCGGCGCCCCCCAAATAGCAGCGCCCTAGGCGACCGCCTAGGTCGCCTAATGGGTTGCGCCAGCCCTGTCCATGCCGATGCAGGACTCTGCCCGCACAAATCTTATTGGGGAACAGGGGCCTAAGATGCTTGTGGTAAGGATTTGAGTGCTCAGCACCCACAATTCCCATTAGCTTTCATGTTCAGCATCTCTATGGATTAAGCCCTAAGGCTGCAGCTTGGCAAATCATATCACATAAGAATCTGGAGGCCAAAAAAAGGATTTAGGGGCAAAACTGTAGGGACTTTTGATAGTTTCCAAACACATGAGGACAAAAGACTGAAAATATCAACACAACAAAGCTAATGTCTATAATTCTATAAAACTCGTATATTGTATTTCTCATCTCCCAGATCATCAGGCTGGATACAGAGTCTGTATTACACACTGCACTAATATAGTCAGGTGTCTACTGAGGTGTTCTCTATAAAAGGTTGCCTTAGAAATTCCTGTTTGTACACTTGTTCAGATTGTATTATTTGACAAGTCGAATGCAATGACAGAAAGCAAGGCCATATTTTAAAATATATGCATGGGGGGGTACAGCTAAAGTTGGGTGATCAACCTTAACTCTATATTACCTGACTTTTGAGAGCTTGGTTGCTCAACCTTAACTAGACTGTTGCCTAGCAAGTAAAGGCCTACTTGGGTGACCTTACTAATGAAAGGAAGGGCTGTAGGACTGGGTGCTTGTTTTTTATAGTGTATATACAGCAAAACTAGCGGCTCTTCACCTCTGCCCCTCAGCATGGAGAGGGGAAATTCTTTATACGTAGGCTTGGAAGGATTCGATTGTTATCAGTACGTATTGGTAAATATCAATTTCACCGGCCACATACAAACCGCCGAAAAAATATTTCCATTAACGATCATCGAAATTTACAGACAAACCCTTAGCATTTGATTTAAGGATATTTACTTTGTATATTTTGACATGTGACGGGGACAATTTGTGTTTTAATGGTTAGAAAGCTTGAACTTTTTGAATCTCAATGTCTAGTATCATGAAATAATTATTAGCTGGCCTCCCCCAGTTTTGAGCAACTGAACCATTGAAGTAGATAAAAATCTAAAAAAAAAGGCTTAAAATACACACTGATATTATCTGTCAAAATTGCACAAAATAAAAATAGGATTCTGCCAAGTGTACTTATAGGGAAGAGACCCTCCACCTCCAGATCCAAAGAGCAGGAGCTCGCTCACATGCTATAACATAAGACAAATTGGAATTCTTATCCAATCTTACATACCATACACACATACTCTAGTACTTTTAGGTTTTTGAACAGCTGATGCCTTCATAAACAGACATGGTTAATGGCTGGTGTATTGCGACGTCACACACACTGAGCCAGATGTTGTCCCAGATGTTGCCAACTGAAGTCCAAAGGATCACGCCATTGTACTCAATGGGAGAATTTGACCCCCAGGAGTGTAACTAATGCTAATAAACAATGTCAGGATTCAGGGGTTGGAACATCACCCCAGTGAATTTCAAGAATCATCAAGTTTTTGGGGGGATTCATTTGCAGATATTTTTGTAACAGAACATAGGCTGGAGTTCACGAGCCCAGTCCTGCTCCACTGACATCAATAGGAAAACTCCCAGTGCCTAAAACTAGAGCATGCTGGGGCCCTCTAGCTAGACCAATGAGAGACGGACCCAAAAACTGCTTATCCCTGCTCCTCGCTATAGGATCTAGCCAGTGCAGAACACTTAAGGCTTCACTCTGTACTGAGCTAACTAACTTCCCCTGGAATTGGGGGCCCTTTCTGCTACAGAAGTAATGGAGTTCAGATGAAAATTCAGATCCAGATGAAAAAATTCAGAGCCAGACCTGGGTTTGGATTTCAAAGACGCCTGAAGTTCCAGGGTTCACTGGCCCATCTCCAATTGGTGTTTCACCCAATTCAAAATGAGACCATTCCCAGAGCTGCTGCCTTATTCAACTTGCCGCCATAGAAAAGGTCTTTCCTACTTCTAATCTTGTCTTTAAAACGTCCACCTCCATGCTATTTTAAACTTGCTTCAATAGTGGATATATACATCTCCTCTCCCTCTGTACCATGCCCGTTACCTTTAATGAATTCTTAAAGCTGTATGAAGGAGACTTCTCGTGGCCATCTGTGTTTTCATCCCGTTTCTTGCAGAAGAGCAGGATCTTTGTGTAGAGAAAGAGGTGCCTCTGCATCGGTTTGAACCTAGCCAAGTCCTTCACCTTGCTATGACCCTTCTTGTGATCAGTCCAGACGTTGAAGGAGCCCTGCATCAGCAGCTTACCAAGCTCATGCACGTCTCCCTGTCGGACAAGAGTGGGGAAAAGAAGGGTTTTTACGTGGGTGACGTTCAAACCAGAAAAACGCAGGGCAGACTCATTTTCCCCACTGTTTAAATCAAAGGATTGATGAGTGTGACTAGGGAACTAAAGGTCCCCATTGTGGGCCACAGCACTGGCCTATCTAGGGCACTCGGGATCAGCGTGCAGCCAGGGCTAAGGAGTCAGCTGCGTGCTTCACTGTCCAGCTCTACTCCCCAGCCATAACCTCTGTGGCTCGTAATGGGGTTCACAAGCCCAATACTGGGCATAGGCAGAAGGGACAGGAGCAACTTCCCTGCTTACAGGTGACCAGACTGACCACACCCCAACACAGCTTCTAGAGCGGCTGGTCATGGAGACATGCACCCACAGCTGCGACCAATAAAGAAAACAAGCCCGGCTACACAGGAGGGAGAACAGGATGGGATAGCAGAGGGGCAAGGTTCCCAGGCCCGGCTGCCTCTAAGACACTGACACGGAGACAAAGGAGGCCTGCAAGCCCTGGAGTTTAAGGGCTGATAGACTCAATTTAGGTTAAGAATTTAAGGACTGGTCTAACTGTAGGTGCATTAAAGGGGACCAGTCAGGAGAAAGCTGGGGTCCCTAGAGAGACTCCCTGGGATCAGCTGACAGGCTCCCTCACTTATCCATTCCCCCTGCCATTTTCCATGCCCACAACACCTAGGTCGCACCCCTCCCAGTTAAGACAATCAGCTCCGGCCTCTCTGAGGGACTTCCTCAGCTCTGCCAGACTGGGGCTCCTGTCTGATGACCCACACGAGCTTTATGAGAGGGAGAAGCTGCCTCTATCAAAAACTGACAACCTGGGCTCCAACGTCCCTCCCCTCCAGAGCCGTGGTAAGGGGCCTTAGGGCTTGTCTACACTGCCCTGCAGTGTGGACCATCGGGGGACTGAACAGCAGTGTGCCTCCAAGTGCTGTGCAGTAACTCGCCTGTGTGGATGCCGCAGGTGCAAAGTAAATGGTTCCTAGCTCGCGTTGCTGTAACCCTGTTTGAAGAGGACAGTTAACGCGAACTAGGAACCTTTCAGTCCATGCCCACCGCAGCCGCGCAGGGGAGTTACAGGGCAGCACTTTGGTGTGCACTGCTATTCCGACCCATAGTCTGAACTGCGGGACAGTGCAGATGTATCACTAGTGTCCAGTAATTTGAGCACGAGCCTGCGCCGTGGGAGACCGCGGTCCAACTCCTGCTCTGTCACAGACATCCAGGCTGACCTGGGTATGTCAGGTAGGGCCGGATGTGTAAAGGTTTTCACCTGCCTATCTGCATCTCTAGGCACCTAGAGTCTGGCCCTTAGTCTCTCCGTGCCTCAGTTTCCCATCTATAGCCTGGGGGATAAAAGCCCTGCCCCATCTCAGAGGGGTGTGCGAGGATAAATACATTAAAGATTGCGAGGTGCTCAGATACTATGGGGATGGGCGCCAGACATGTACCAGAGAGAGCGAGAATAAGCATCAGACCTTCTGCTTTAAGAGCCTGATCCAAAGCCCACCGATGTCAATGGGGGAGTATTTGTATCAATTGTAATTGACTTTGGATCAGACCCTAAGAGCACATGACATGTGTAAAATATTTTAGGACTAAAGAGTGTACGAGTAAAATGGGTGAAAGGAGTGTCAAAGCTATGTGTTAATGGACATTAAGAAACAGAGAAGGACCCCATTATACCTGCAAACTATTTTATAAGAAGTAATTTGTATCTGGTTTCAGAGTGGGTAGCTGTGTTAGTCTGTATCAGCAAAAACAACAAGGAGTCCATGTGGCACCTTAGGACTCCTTGTTGTTTCTTTTAATTTGTATCTGTGATACAGGATTATAGAACAAGCAATGATTACTTTGACAAGGATAAGTTTTGGCCCCAATCCTAAAACTTGCACAGGGAGTCAACTGCAGGATCGGGGCACTGGTTTGCAATGGAGGTGCTTAATTTTTGGCAACACTGATCATGGGTGCCAAGAGAGAGGCGATATCTGAGATCTCTTGGGCCAATCCCACAGAGGGCTTCGAATATCAGGACAGAGACCTTGAACTCCGTGTCTTCAATGGGGAGCCAATGCAGAGAGGGGAGCAAAGGGAAAAGTGTTCATGGGCACCTGTATTGCTCAGCAGATGGACTGTGCCCAACGGAGCTTGTTTGGGGTGCGTGGTTTCATTCTGAAATGCAACTATTTCCTGATATTACAGGACATCGTGTCTCTTGTTTATGGAAGATTGGAGATACGTTTGAACTACCATTGCATCTCACTGCCACGCAGAGAGTATACTTAATCTGTAGGGTCACGTTTTTATGCAAAGGGCAATCCAGTAACAAGAAATGCTTTTGAACATTTCTGTTCTCCGAACCATCACCCCGCAAGTCATATTTCCATGATGGCTTCCTAATAGATGTTTAGATTCCAGCAGCTTCTCACACAGGAGTTCTGCCCCTCAGCTCTGCACATGCAGATCACCAAAAAGTAGAATAACCTACACAAGTCAAGGGCTCAAACCTGTTGCTCTATTAGGATAATGCCACCCTCAAAAATCATGTTAGGCCAGGCCAACTAGGCATGTCTACTACACCTGTGTGCTTGAAGAGTCCCATCTCAAATTGGGGAACAGTTTGACTAGAGGTGGGAGGTGTTGGCCCTGCAGTTCTCACTAATTATCATAGCCTACTATCTGAAAAGGGCGCATTGGGAATGAATTTATTGAGTGCAATTTATTCCATAACTTATCTCCAATAAATAAGCATGCATGATCCCCCTTAGAAGTGTTGTCAACACAGATCTTGTATGGCTACGTTGTGGGCATTGTGGCTGGCTACCTGTGAGACTTTACACACAATTTTTAGCTCGCTCAAGGAAGCGAATAAAAGTATTGTAGCCCTCAGGGATAGCATGTGGGTTTGGTGCAATTCCCTGCAAGAGTTTGGGGCAAATTCATAAATGGAGGTGTGAAAGAGGTGTTAGTTGAATTCACAGGTGTAAATCTGACATGAGATTCAGAGGCAAGAACATGCAAATTAGATTGTGGGGAGGTGGTCTTTCCATTCACAGATCGCGCCAGTGTCAGGGAAGGGATGTCAGCTGCCTCTGCAGTAGCCCCCCATCCCAACCCTTCCACACTCTGCAGCATTTTATGGAGCAAAGAAAAATATTGTACATGTAAAGGTGGTAGAGGGAATTTCAGGAGATAGAATGTTAGTACCTACATTTAAATTAGGCTAAGACAGTAGAAATGCCAATCCTCTCTTTTCAGGCTGGACCAGAAGTACTGTGCAAACTGGAAAAGTAATCAGAAATGCTGTTCCCATGAGATTGCCAATCCAGTTTTGCAGACCCACGAGGTTCTGATAGATTGTATAAGCATCTGAACTTGTGGGTGCTCATCCAACCCAAACATGTGAACCTGGTGAGGTTCAGCCATTGCTCCTATGGTTTGGGGAGCTTTTCATAAGCCGATGCCCCTGAGACATGGGTCATTGTAGGAGAATCTCTTCCCCCCCTTGAAAAGTGAAGAGTAAAATACAAGAACGCAAGGAAATCCCTGTCTTTTACACCGACACAACTAAAGTCTTCATTCTTTCAATATTATATATAGTAGACAAATGCAGCAGATTCAACAGTGTCACAGTTCCACCAGGTGTCACTGCAGTCACTGAGAACCGCTGTAGGGATTTGAGAGGGTTGTAACTTCAAAAAGTTACAACGAAAAATAACCAACTCAGTTTGAGCAGCAGCCAGCCTCAGGTCAAATCTGACCCCCAAATTAAGATTTTGTTAAAGGTTTTGCAAAAGCTGAAGCCAGTAGAGATGTGTCCAGTTTTTTTTATTTTACTACAATGGAAACAGCTTTTCACAAATCCAAAAATGTTTCTAGTAATATGTTGTTAAAGTGAGTGGGAGCTTTGCCATTGGCTTCAATGAGAACAGAATCAAGTCCATAGTGTATGAAAACCTGAAAGTGAAATTTACTATTCAAAAGTAAAACTGACTAGGTTAGTTGTCATTTACTATTTCAGAGACATACAAAAAGTAAACAAACAGCATAAATGATTTTTATCATTTTACCATTCAATTTTAATAATCTAAGACAGGGATCGGCAACCTTTGGCACGCGGCTCGTCAGGGAAATCCGCTGGTGGGCCAGGATGGTTTGTTTACCTGCAGCTTCCGCAGGTTCGACCGATCGCAGCTCCCACTGGCCATGGTTCACCGTTCCAGGCCAATGGGGGCTGCGGGAAGCGGCTTGGGCTGAGGGATGTGCTGGCTGCTGCTTCCTGCAGCCCCCATTGGCCTGGAACGGCGAACCACGGCCAGTGGGAGCTGTGATCGGCCGAACCTGCGGACGCAGCAGGTAAACGAACTGTCCCGGCCCGCCAGCGGATTTCCCTGATGGGCTGCATGTCAAAGGTTGCTGATCCCTTATCTAAGGTGTTATTAATAGCATTGTTTAAGTATATATGGACAAGATCCTGCGCTGGAGTTAACTGGTAGCTCCACTGAACAAATGGCCTCAGAATCTAGCCCTATATATTTAATCATGATATGAATGATGAATCTGATAGTGTCCCTTTAAATCCTAAAACAAAATTAGAATGATGGGAAAGATGTAAATCCCCTTCTGTAGGCTGCTGTCACAGATTATATAGCTTTTCCAATGAAGATTCAAAAGTTATGTAATATATTTATTTGTCCAGTCAGAACAGGATTCAGTATTGAAACCCATTTTAAAATCACCCTTTCAGTTTGCAAAGCAGAGACATATAACAAAACATCAGATCTGCAGCTGGTTGCTGGAGAAATCTTATAATTAACAAACTAATTCAGAGGTAGTTTTTCTGTCAACAAATCTGAATACATTGGGTATCTCCAGCTCCAGTAATGTGGGAGAAATCCATAACTAAATATAAATTACCCTGGAAAACTTCAACTTATATATAGCAGGAGGCGGGGCAATTCCCATTTTGTTACTCATGTCAATGTTGTTTTTCAGCCCAAAGATGACTACTACAGTACAGTAATTAGAAACTATTCTTATTCTAATTGCTCAACAATGAGCTCAGATCTGTTAATCAACTGATATTGGGTGAAAGTCACCCATGCACAGGGCCACACAAGGCATCACTGAAGTCCTTCAGGCTTTGAGGGCTTATGTGGGACTTAAATAGTGCATAGGCTTTGTACTGGTCCTTTGTACAATGGGGGAATTTGACCCATTGGAAGAGACATTATTACATAATGTATGTGTTTGCTACTATTGTAACAAATCCATGGCAAGGTAGAACTTCACTATTGTTGCTGCACCTTGTACACACCCTGGCCAACTTAAAACTTTTTTTGCAACCGCAGGGTTAGCACTCAGATCCTCCTGTTCATAAGCATTTGCTCCACTACATGAGCTAAAGGACCATCTCCATTAGGTGTTGACGGGACATTATCTATGACACACTGCTGGGCAGTTCTAATTCCATCCTGTAAAGAGCAGCATTGATGGTAGTGTTTTCTACATACTAGCTAATTCATTACAATATCATCTAGCGCTCTTAACTACCAGATACATATATAATTGGTGATCTATTATGAATCACAGAATCCTAGAAATTAGAAATTGTTAAAGGCATATTAGGAACCTAGTTCATCCCGTCACACAATGAAAGATTACTTTTCCGATCCAGACATTACAGCATATCCTCCAGTGTTTTGTCCCATTATACATGACACTAATAGGCTTTCCACCACTTCCTTTTGGAGACTATTCCACAACCCAGCACAGCGTCCTGTTTTTCCTGATATTCAGCCTAAATTTTACTTTAATGTCCATCCCGTTATTCCTACTTATAAATTGCTTGAACCAGACTAAATAAATTCTTCCTTAGTGTTTACATCCTTCTGATATTTCTAAATGGTGAGCACATCCCCATCAGTCCACACGGGTCTAACAATGCGTTATTTAAAGTCGTTCTTTTAATAGTCATTCTTTTCTCGTGCAGTAATCACTGCTACCTCTTAATCAGCGACTCATTTCTCTTTGTAGATGAGGGCCACATTCATCCCTGATAAAAAGCGACAAAGAGTTCTGTGGCACCTTATAGACTAACAGACGTTTTGGAGCATAAGCTTTCGTGGGTGAATACTCACTTCGTCAGATGCATATGCAATGCTCCAATACGTCTGTTAGTCTATAAGGTGCCACAGGACTCTTTGTCACTTTTTACAGCTTCAGACTAACAGGGCGACCCCTCTGATACATTCATCTCTGATGTAACTCAGCTAACTTCAGTGCAGTTACCACTGATTTGCACTGCTGCTATTGTTGCCATCAATATATTTGAGGCAATAAGTGTAGGCTTCTATTGCCCAATTTATACACCAACCAGCTTTTCCTGGCCTATAGCTAGTGCCTTGGGATTTTGGGGGGTCTGTACTGGGGTCACATACAGCTTTCAACCACTACCTTATTCTGGACCAGGCAAGCCTGCATCTTCCCATTTACAAACTTCAGTGTCAGACCCAGTGCTCAAAGGAGCTGCATCCTGCTGTCACATCCACCTACCCCCACCCCCTGCACATGTTGCTCAGTTGAAATTTTGTCATTTATATTTGATCACTGCTACATCTCATCCTGTGTCTTTCTGTTAGAGACCTGTGTCACGGAGTGTGGGGGAGTCAGGGCCCTGTACCCTCACTTCCTGCGATTCACCGTGACTCTCAGCCAGCCAGTAAAATGGAAGGTTTATTAGATGACAGGAACACAGTCCCAAACAGAGCTTGTAGGTACAACCAGGACCCCTCAGTCAGGTCCCCCTGGGGGAGGGGAGGCAGGGAGCTTAGACCCCAGCCTTGGGGTTCCCTCCATTTCCCCAGACCGCTCCAAACTGAAAATTCTCCCCCAGCAGTCTCGCCCAGCCTTCCCCCAGCTCCTCCTCCAGCCTTTGTCCAGTTTCCCGGGCAAAGGTGTCACCTGGCCCCAACCCCCCTCCTGGCTCAGGTTACAGGCTCAGGTATCATCCCTCAAGTGAAGTCACCCCCTGCTATCCCATCCCCCATGCAGACAGTCCCAGTAAAACTCCCCTGTGACATCCCCAGGTCAATCCTCCCCACTCCCTGCTCCGTCACAACCTGTCACCTGGGCTGGCTCTGAGTTAGAGATCAGAAATCCGGACTCCTGCAACATGCAAAAGTGGTGTGTATGTCGTGACTGGATCTGGCTGGAACATTGCCCGGTCCATGACTAATAATACAAATAAGACATAATACAAATAATAAATCATAATAATACCTCATATCCCGTGATGGCTATTTGATGCATGGAATCATTCACTGACTTGATGATATCAAGCATTGTGGCCAGCGCCTCTTCCAGTTCGGCGGTGCCTTCAGAATTCTTGCTGCATTTCAGCATTTCCTATTTAAACAACAAAGACAGCCATATCAAGGGACATCTCAAAAGTCCATATCCTTGATCAGAGAGCTATGACAAGACAACTACACATGCTGTACACACAGAGGAGTGCAGTTATAGGAGTGGCAGGAGAGTCTCTTTAACTATCATCAGAAATAGACCCTTTTAAGCTTTTGGACATTTGTAAGTTTCATGGATTCATTTATGACAAAACAGGGCCATTGTGATAATCTAATCTGATCTCCGGCTTTAACACAAACCATAGAATTTCACTAAGTGGTTCCTGCATCAAGCCCATAACTTCTGATTGACCATTTCTTTTAGAGAGACACCCAGTCTTGATTTAAAGACTGCAGACGATGGGGAATCCACCATATCCCTAGGTAGATTGTTCTAATTATTAATCTCACTGTGAAAAACATGCATCTAATCTCTAGTCTGAATTTGTCTAGTGTCCAGCTTCCAGACACTGGATCTTGGCTTTGTCTGATACATTAAGGAACCCTCTCTATTATCAGCAATCGCTTCCATCAATGTACTTGCAGACCATGACTAAATCACCTCTCAATCTTCTTCTTGATAAACTAAAGCCTGGTCTACACTAGGGGTGGGAGGGCGAGCTAAATCCGTCTAAATTACGCAACTTCAGCTATGAAAATAGTGTCGCTGAAGTCGATGTACTTAGAGCTACTTACCGCGGTGTCTTCACTGCGGTAGGTCGAATGCTGCCACTCCCCCATCGACTCCATCTACGTTTCTCACTCCAGTGGAGTACTGGAGTCGAAGGGAGAGTGCTCAGCGGTCAATTTATCGCCTCTTCACTAGACGCAATAAATCGACCCCCGGTGGATTGATCACTCCGGAGGTAAGTGTAGACATGCCCTAAGTAGATTGAGCTTCTTTAGTCTCTAACTAGAAGGCTAGCTTTCCAGACATTGAATTTTTAGTAGGAGCAGGGAAGATGCAGAGAAATCTTCCAGCTCACTTAAACCCTCCTTCCGCCCCAACTATTGAACTAACTCACAAATGGAAATGGGAAATGTCTTTTTAAAGGATGATCATTTCAAAAGGACAACGTTAATCTCCAATCAAAAATGCATTAAAATTGTACTTTAAAAATGGGCTCATTCGCTGAGATAAGCCATCTCCCCTCTGTATGTTCCCAGCATGGGGAATGAGGGGCAAAGTTCTAGCCCTGCTGGGGAACAGGTGGCCACAAATCAGGAAAACAAAAATAAAACAATTAAAAGGCCAAAATGTGCAGTCTCTCCATGTATGGATCTTCTGCTTTGGACCCCAAATATCTAGGGTACACAGTGCTCACAGGGTCCCATACAAGCGCCTCTCTCCTGTCTTTCATTCTCTAGTCACTGGTTATCCCTGAAGAGTTCTAAGGAAAGTTTGGGGCTTAATTCTCTTCTCACTTATTTATTGCAGTTACATCTCTATACAAGCTGAGAGGAGAATCAGGCCTTTTGATTTTAAATGGCGCCTTCTCCCATATCAACCCTTTGCTCTTGTACATGTGGAAGCTGTAACCCCAACGCTGACGTCATTTATTCCAGTTTTGCACCAGTGCAATTCCATTGCAATTAATGGAGTTGTTCCTGATTTACACCCATCTGAGATCAAAATCAGGCCCTCTCTGTCTTCACTCAAAGTACCTAAAAAAGAAAAAGTCGAATAGATGGAGCATTTTAAAAGATTTTTTAAAAATTGGCAGGGTCAATACTGAAATCTTGAAGCTCAAAGGTGCTGGAGGCTCTTAACTCCACTGAGCGTCCGCAGCAACCACTCAGCACCCCATAGGATTGAGCTGATAAAGCAAAATTGTTGTATCCCATGTTGCTTGGGGGATTCACCTATTAACCTGTTGGGTTCCAGGAATATGTTTTTTGGTTACCAAGTGATGAGACAAAAGTTTCAGTGACTCACCTTATTTCTAGTGACCCCCAACAAGCTCAGGCAGGTTCCTGTTTGGTAACTCTTCACTGGTCTTTATGAGTTTATCACTATGACATAAGCGCTTGGTTGAGTAACTGTAGGCGTCATTTCAGAAGCACAATGGAATGTCACAACACTGTCTGCACTAAATATTATACCAGTAAACAAACAGCACTTCCAAGGAGTTCATCCAACTTGCCAACTATAAAGCCAGCAACAGTACAGTCCGTGCTGTATCTACTAAAGCAAATGGGAATAAAGATTCTGGTTGGTCTCAGCAGTGTTCTTCACAGCTGCTGAGAGCTGACGTGCCACTGGGAAGTCCCCCTGACAAAACCATGACCTCATTGTTACTTCTGAAAATCCGCCCCCTCCCTGCTAATTTTTGTTTACTAGGTAGGAGACGGACTCCTTCACCAGAGCTGTGTGAACCTTCACCTGGTTTAGTTACAAACCTGAAATTCAGGCCAGACTTGTGAACCTTTTGCCGAAACAGGGTCCAATTTCAGCCAAGTCTCAGGTGAGCAGAAGTAAAGTTGTGTGTAATATGGAGCTACATTTTAGGTGGAAACCACGCAACAGTCAGTTGTCTCACCTAGTTTTGATTCAAAACTTGGCAAAGATAAGCCACGGATGCAAAGGCTTGAACTAGAATCCCCCTCTGTGGTTTTGGTTCAGGCTCATGCCTACTTCCCAAACGCGGAGCAAAATGCAGCTGAAATTGTTCAAACCCCAAAACTCCAGGTGAAAAGGAAACTGAAGAAAGGGGTTCACACAAATCCCAACCTGCTGACATCATATGGCGCAGCCTTTAAATACGTGGCTGTCCATGCCTCAGAGGGAAAGAGAAAGATGCACTTTATGTTACCTGTTGTGGAATCCCTACTATTATGAGCAATCTCTACGACCATCATCTCGTTAGGAGGCTGCCAAATAGAGTTTAAAATAAACGTGATCCAGGAGATAAAAGCTGATCAGTCCATTGCTCACCAAGACTAGCCTCCTATGCATTGCCTCTTCCTCACTATCCATTTTTTAATTGTGACAGGTTTCAGAGTGGTAGCCGTGTTAATCTGTATCAGCAAAAAGAACGAGGAGTCCTTGTGGCACCTTAGAGACTAACACATTTATTTGAGCATAAGCTTTCGTGGGCTAAAACCCACTTCATTGGATGCATGCAGTGGAAAATACAGTAGGAAGATAGATATACACAGAGGACATGAAATAACGGGTGTTGCCATACTAACTATAATGAGAGTAATCAGTTAAGGTGGGCTATAATCAGCAGGAGAAAAATAACTTTTGTAGTGATAATCAGGATGGCCCATTTCCAACAGTTGACAAGAAGGTGTGAAAAAGGGAAAACACCCAAAATGATGTCTTTTTGGTTGGAGGAATTTATTCACAGACAGGAAGTATAGTAAGTGTGAAATCCTGGCTGCACTGAAGTCAAAGGGAGTTTGGCTGCTGATTAGAATGTGCTCAGATGGCTAGACCTTACTTCTCTCCAATGAAAGGCTCATGTAAACTCCACCCTGGCCAGATTTGTACCCCAGAGCCCTAAATGCCTCCTCCTCAAGGATTGAACTCCCAACCCTGGGTTTAGCAGGCCAATGCTCAAACCACTGAGCTATCCTTCCTTCCCCCCCCCCCGCATTAAATAAGATCAGATCATTTCTATTCTGTTGTGAAAACTGAAAAGTGACTGTTTATAGTGAAACAGTGCTGAATCCAGAACCATGCTGCACTATGTACGCTCTGGTCTTCAGTGCCTGTTTTAGGGCATGATCTTCATGGTCTCCAGTGCCTGTTTTAGGGCATGATCCTATAAAGTACCCTTAACTTTCGCTGACTTTAGTGAGAGTTGCCAGCATGTGGACCCCCAAGATCAGGCTCTTATTTTGGTTCAACAAAGAGTCCTTACATTGACCATGCTTGTTCATCTACCTGGTCAACTTAACATTGCAAAAGTATTTATTTAAGGTGTCGCCTTTAAGTGGGTACTGCTGTGTCATTTCTTAAGCAAAACAGGCAACCAATAGGTGAGTCAAAGTGCAACAACAATCAATTGCCTTGTCACAGAGAATGTCCTTTAGATTTATTTACCTTTAAAAGCAACTGGTACTTTGTGATCCTCTGGACTGGCTTTAAGAGATAAGCATCTAGTGAGAGTTTATGATCCAGTTTACGCTGGCATTCCTGTAAGAGACAAAAGAGGAGGAAATCATACTACAACTCTTAGAAATAGAACAGGGGTACAAAGCCTGGAACTAAGGTTTAAGATCATTTGAGACTGAAATGTCTGTTGATTCAACAAGACATATATTCTGTTCCTCGCACACCAGATTTCACTAGCCAATTTACAAAGGGACTTTCCCAGCTGTTCTTTGTACAATACAAACATCTCTGAATGAAAGCCAAGGTCTGGATTCAGATTAGATGGTGTTGAAATCCTGCAAGATCTTCTTAAGAGATTTCAATCAACCTGGTTCTGTGAAAGAGGTCCCTTCTGGTACTAGATCTGACCTGGAATCAAAACTGAAGAGACAGGTTCATATCCAGAAATTCTATCTACCAGTCTATTGAATCTCTGATACACTATTCATTGACATGTTTCAGAGTAGCAGCCGTGTTAGTCTGTATCAGCAAAAAGAACAGGAGTACTTGTGGCACCTTAGAGACTAACAAATTTATTTGAGCATAAGCTTTCGTGGGCTACAGCCCACTTCTTCGGATGCATAGAATGGAACATACAGTAAGAAGATATTTATACTTACAGAGAACATGAGAAGGTGGAAGTAGCCATACCAACTGTAAGAGGCTAATTAATTAAGAGAAGCTATTAACAGCAGGGGAGAAGTGTCAAGTGCCTCCCAGAATTATAAAGTGTACACATAAATATATTTTCCTCTATAATTTTTTTTTAAATGGACATGAATACAGAAACTTTCTAAAGAGAGATGGATGGGAAAAGGGGCTCTAACAGATTTGCATTGCCAGTTTGTAAATAAACTCTACCTGAAAGAAGAGGCTATCTCCACATTGTCTCCAGAGGGCTTCAGATCTTAGCTTGTTCTGACAGTATTTTTCATATACTTGGAGATCCTCTTTCTGCAACAAAAAGAAAAGCTTAAGTAACTCAGGAGGAAACAATTCATTGAACATGATCATTAACCAGATCTCCTCTACATCTTCTATTCCAAATACATGAGATCGAACCAGTTCCTGGTAATAAGTCTTTATGGAAAAACCTATTGTAGAAACTATATTTACTCTTTCAGATTTCATTACACTACTAAGATTAGCTTGGGTGGATTGCTTGAGAGGCAGAAGCTACAGCCTGGGGGGATAGGCGCATGAGTGTTTAGAATAGAGGGCTGGGAGTTGAGAACTGTCAGTTCAATTCCTGGCTCTGGCACAGTCAGACTCTGTGTGACTTTGGGCAAGCCAACTAGGTTCACATTTTCTCAAGTGGCCACTAAATTTGGCTTCCTCAATTTTTGTGTTCTGAACCTGAGACAGCTGCCACATGAGCACCCACAGCTCCCATTGACTTCACCTGTGAAAAAACTGACCCCGTGAGTCTCACATTGGGCACCAAAACTGCCTATCATGAGTGGACATTTCTGAAAACGCTGCCTTGAATTCATGAAAGTTTGTGGTGTGCTTTGAGATCTTTGGAAGTGCAAGTATTACCATTATTTGATACAAACCTAACAATCTTGGCCAAGATTTTCAAAAGCAACTAGTAATTTTGGGTGTCTCTGTTTTTGGATCCTTAACTTGACGTACCTGATTTTTAGAGGGCAGGTGTTCAGTACTTTCTGAAAAATTAGGCTCCCTTATGTTCTCTCAAGTGGGGCATCCAAAACCACTGCACACTTTTGAAAATCTTGACCAACTTTTCTATAAGTCCCTAAAAGGGAATTGCCATGACGATCTAAATGAACTAAGCAGCAACATCTGAACACTGCAGGAAATCTAATAGAGTTTAGTTTAAATCCACAAGGGGGCTTTTCTTATCAAGAAACTTTTCCCGAGGTAGCCTTCAGAATTCTCTACCCTGAATGGTGCTGGAAGAATCCATCCTTCTGGGATTCAAGGGGGGAAAAGATGGATAATTACTTGGACAGCAATGTTATTTTGCAGTATACAGGGGATTAGATAATCAGTAATGCAAATTCATATACACAATGCACATAGTTCAATGGACTGGCACATAATAATACTTAGTATTTATCTAGGGCTTTACATACTCAAAACATTACAGGGCCCAATCCTGCTCTCAATATCGTCAGTGGCAGGCCCCTACTAAGCTCAATGAGGTAGGTAATTCTTTCCCAACGTCACACAGGCCAGGTCTACATGACAAACTTTGGCCGTCGCAAGTTACGTTTGCATAAAACAGTTGCAGTTAGTATATCATTTGTGAGCATGCAAACTCGGCTCCTCGGGTCAGCGCTGCGCATATTCACCAGGAGTGCTTATTTCGATGCACAGCGTAGCGCACCATAGGTAGGTGTCCCAGTGGGCAACTCTGCACCATCCAGCGCCCTGTCGTTTGGAAAGTTTTAGCAAAGCATTGTGGGGCAGAAACAAGTCACGCAGGGGTGATTCGGACTGCAGAGTTAAGTTCTCACCTTGCAAGCTTTCTCTACCCCATAATACCGTCTCTACCCCATAATACCGTCTCTACCCCATAATTTTTGCTCCTAATGTTAAGATCCCACAAACCCTTGCGGGACTGGTCACTGTCTGTCATCTCCAACCAGTGGTGGATTAGCCACTGAGCCCATGCCCAGCGGCCCTGGAAAAAATCCGCCACCAGGTGGTGGCAGCCTGGAGCCCCGGCCACCACGTGAGTGGGCCAGGGGAAGCCCCCATGCCCCAACCCCACTCCCTGGCAGCAAAGCAGGGCAGGAAGAGGCGGGGCGCAGCAGGGGCGGGAAGAAGAGGGGCAGGAGCTTGGGGAAAGGGATGGAGTGGGGGTGGGGCCTGGGGCAGAGTGGGGGTCAAGCACCCCCTGGGAACAGAGGAAGTCGGTGCCTATGCGCGGGGCGACAGGGGAAGCCCCTGCACCTGACCCTGCTCTCCAATAGAAGCGCTGGGCGGGCACAGCAGGAGGAGCCCCAGTGCCCCAGCCCTGGTCCGCCGCAGAAGCGTGGGGCGGGGGGGGGGGAGGGGGGGGCGGTGGAAGCCCCACCATCCGGACCCCTGCTGTGGCCCTGGGACTGGAGGAGCTCTCACTCCCCACATGCCCCGGGGCCATGGTGCACGGACAGAGCTTCTCTGGTCTTGGGGCCAAAGTGGGGGAGCGGAAAGGAGCAAAAGGGGTTGCGGGGCAGCAGTGGAGGGGCAGGATGAGGGGGCTGGGTGGAACAGAGGTGGGAACCAGGGAAGGGGCAGAAAGGGGTGGGGCTCTGGGCGGGGCCACAGGCAGAAAGGGTGGAGTGGGGGCGGGGTCGCAGGCGGAAGGGTTAGGGAGGGGCCCCAAGGCCAGAGGAAATCTTAATCCGTGGCTCCGCCTCTGTCTCTAACAGAAGCTTGGAGCCTGCAAAGCTCTGCACTATTGTCGTGAGCATTGCAAGTACAGGGCGCACAATCCTGCAGTATTTGCAGGCTGCAAGAACCACCAGATCAGTGGGGAACATGACGATTTCCTGCAGGGCAGATTGCTGTGGGACATAGTGAGAACCAACACAAGGCTGTTAGTGGTGCTCACAGAGCAGCTGAAAATGGTGGAGCACCACTTCTGGGCCCAAGAACAAGCACTGACAGCTGGGACCACATCATGACGCAGGCTTGGGATGACGAGCAGTGGCTGAGGGAACTTTCAGATGGACAAGGCCACATTCCTGGATCTGTGAGCCAAGCTCGCTCCAGCCAACCAGTGCAGGGACACCAAAAGGAGAGCTGCACTGACAGTGGAGAAGCAAGTGGCGATCACACCGTGGACACTTGCAACACCGGATTGCTACCTGTCAGTGGGAAATCATTTTGGAGTTGGAAAATCCACTGTGGGGGCCATTGTCTTGCAAATGTGCAGGGCCATTAATCATCCACTGCTCTGAAGGACTGTAATTCTCAGCAACATGCAGGACATAGTGGACGGATTTGCAGCAATGGGGTTCCCAAACTGCGGTGGAGCAATAGACGGCATGCATGTCCCTATTTTGGCACCAGCATACCTTCCCACAGAGTACATCCAAGAGAAAGGACTACTTTTCTATGGGCTGGTCCACACTAGGGGCGGGGATCGAAATAAGATACGCGACTTCAGCTACGAGAATAGCGTAGCTGAAGTCGAAGTATCCTATTTCTAATTACCCGCGCTTACCTCGCGTCCTCGCAGCGCGGGATCGACGTCCGTGGCTCCCCTGTCGACTCCGCGAACTCCGCTCGCCCTGCTGGAGTTATGGAGTCGATGTGAGCGCGTTCGGGGATCGATGTATCGCGTCCAGACGAGACGCGATACATCGATCCCCGCTACATCGATTTCTACCCGCCGATCCGGGCGGGTAGTGTGGACCTAGCCTATGGTTATGCAAGCGTCGGTGCTCTATGGGATGGTGGTGAGGTCTCCTCTAAGTCCAGCACGTCACTCTTTGTTAAAGCAGCAGGTCTGCGGCTCAGCACTGGAATGACTTCTGATATGCCTGCCACCGTTCCTTCACTTTCACGCAGTACTGCCACTGATCCCTGTGGCACCCCTTCTCCTGCATCTCCCGGGCAATCTGCTTGTATATGTCCTCATTTCTCTGGCTGGTCCATAGCTGGGCTTGCAGAGCCTCACCTCTCCACAGGCCCAGGAGATCCAATATCTCCTGCCTACTCCAGGCCAGAGCGCATCTGGAGCGTGTAGCTGGCATGGCCGGCTGGGCAGTTGCACACAACCGTGGAGAGCCGCTAGGTGCTTGCCAAGATGGACAATCAGGAAAAGGTATTTCAAAAATTCACAGGTGGGGGGGGGGGGCTTCTGGTCTCCATGACCCCTAGTCAGTGGAGTTCACAACTGTGACCAGAGCAGTCAGTACAGGGCATTGTAGGACAACGGCTGGAGGACTGTTAGGGTCAACATAGGTCACTCATTGTCTACATACATGCTGCATTGACCTCAGTACATGGACCATGGCTCCATGCCGCTCGGGGAGGTGCTGTTACTATGTCAATGTAATGGAGAGCCATGGTCCAGAGATGGGAGACAAATTTAAGTGTAGACGCTCACATGCACAACTAAGTCAATGCAAGGCGGCTTACGTCGGCCTCACTTTGTAGTGTAGACCAGACTACTGTGAATCAGAGGCAGAAGCAGGAGTAAAATGCAGGAATTCCTGGCTCTCTGTCCTGTACTTAGTCCACCAGACAATGCTGCCTCTTTGGGGGTGGCAAGGAATTTCTCTCCGAGGAATAGTTTTGGGCAGGGATGTTGTGGGATTGTCACCTTTTAAGCTGGGGTCACCCATTAGGATCAGATACAAAGGGGATGGGAGAGGACAGGGGAAGGCCAATGCCACCCTTCACTACATTTCTATGATTATGCAATTGCAACCAAAGCAATATTAGTGGTGCAATTTCAAAGTGAGGTGCAAACTTTCCTGTGCCTGAATAGGACTGTTTACGTACGTTGCCATGGAGGGAAAGTGGCAGTGGGTAGAGAACACAGAACTGAAAGGAATCAGAAAGGGTAATCAAGCATGACTACTTGCCCCTTGCCTAAAGAAAACAGATACGCTTCAGTGAGGGTGATGGTCAATTCAAAAGCAGCAGCAGAGGGACAAACAAACAAAACAAAACTGTTCAAACTGGAGAAAGGTTAATGATTGCTTTCCCTTCTATCGGTCACTTGCCCTGATGTAGCAGCCCTCTGTGTAAACATCATACACAGCGCTGCACAAATCAAGGGGACCCCAGCTCAGACAAATGTTCTGTGTCCTTAAAACTAGCCTTTCATTATGGCAAGGACTGAGAGTCGCGTAGTCAGAAACGGGATTCCACAGAGGAATAATTAGGGCTATAGATGCAGAGCCAGATAATAATAACATATGGAGATATACCTATCTCATAGAACTGGAAGGGACCTTGGAAGGTCATTGAGTCCAGTCCCCTGCCTTCACTAGCAGGACCAATTTTTTGCCCCAGATCCCTAAATGGCCCCCTCAAGGATTGAACTCACAACCCTGGGTTTAGCGGGCCTATGCTCAAACCACTGAGCTATCCCTCCCACCCAGATTTTGAACATCTCAAAGTTCAGGAATGTTCAGCTCCAGGGTTTCCAACTCTAGATCTGCCTATATATTTATATAATGCTCAGGGCCGGTGCAAGGATATTTTGCACCCTAGGCAAAACTTCCACCTTGCGTGTCCCCCTCAGAGCATCGCTTATTATAAACTTTAAAAAATGAATACTGCATAATGTGGCATTGTTCATTAGAATTAATACACGTTTGGCTTGAAAATTTATTAATTTCATTATTTAGTCTACATATCTATCTGCCACGAGGCTGCATCAACTGAAAATGAAAAAAATGAAATTTTATTCCTATCAGTTCTTTTTCTTGTTCACTATTCAAAGTAAAGGATAGAGAGTACATGTCACTTAGTAACTATGAGTCACTATTTGAATTTCATCAACTGTTTCATGTAAACATTGATTAAGAGATCAAGATGACTTTTCCTTAAAATTAACCAATGTTGATTGTAATCGGAAATACACCCTTTTTAGTCACGTATACTTAGAATCATAGAATATCAGGGTTGGAAGGGGCCTCAGGAGGTCATCTAGTCCAACCCCCTGCTCAAAGCAGGACCAATTCCCAATTAAATCATCCCAGCCAGGGCTTTTAAGCCAGCCTGACCTTAAAAACATCTAAGAATGGAGATTCCACCACCTCCATAGATAACCCATTCCAGTGCTTCACCACCCTCCTAGTGAAAAAGTTTTTCCTAATATCCAACCTAAACCTCCCCCACTGCAACTTGAGACCATTACTCCTTGTTCTGTCATCTGGTACCACTGAGAACAGTCTAGATCCATCCTATTTGGAACCCCCTTTCAGGTAGTTGAAAGCAGCTATCAAATCCCCCCTCATTCTTCTCTTCTGCAGACTAAACAATCCCAGTTCCCTCAGCCTCTCCTCATAAGTCATGTGCTCCAGCCCCCTAATAATTTTTGTTGCCCTCCGCTGGATGCTTTCCAATTTTTCCACATCCTTCTTGTAGTGTGGGGCCCAAAACTGGACACAGTACTCCAGGTGAGGCCTCACCAATGTCCAATAGAGGGGAATGATCACGTCCCTCGATCTACTTCCTTCCTTCATTCTTTCATATCAAAATCTACTACATTTTATTCTACCTTTAGAATATCCAATTGTTGTTATTAATAAAATTTATAAAATTAGAATGGCGGATACTCCGTCATACAACAACTGACAATATCAATATGACAAATTTCAACAACCTACACACGCATATTCGCACACGATAAACATGTACACTCAAATACTGAACATACACACACAGTTGACACAAAGTATTAGCGAAATGATGCAGCAGCAATTGCCAGAGTCTTAGATCTGAAACAACTCAACAAAAATAGTCGACAACCTCCGAAAACTAGTAAACTTAGCATTATAAACAGCCTGTCAGAGCGGGTAACGGCTGCACGCGACAAGAAAAATGACGTCATTGCCACTTTGTACCGTAGTGAAGCAATACGCTTGTGCCCACAACGCAGAGCTGGCGTCAGTAGGGTTACCATATTTGGATACAATGTGATTGTCAGAGAGGGAGGATTTGGCCCATGAACCAATAACTATTAACATGCAGCCTGTGAAAAAGTTGAAAAACCTTGACTTAAATTTCTTTGGTGACATGATGTAATATTCAGTATTGCCAACCTCAAACATTCAGAACTCATCAGTTGGGCCCCCACAAAATCACTCGATATCTGCCCTATCAGTCCTCATCCTCAAAGGAAACCTGCAAAACACTTTTCAAAAGATGAGCTTGAATTCAAAACGTTGCTAGACATTAAAAAATCATGATCTTCATAAAGATACTGGATTTATGGATAATTACAACAACCTGCAACCCACTAATCTCCCCTTTTGTCCTGGGATTACAAGGGAGTTAATGGGCTATTTCACCTTGAATGGTCCCCTTGAATATGTGCTAACTACTTGTGCTAAACTATCTGCTAGATTTTTGAGGGGGGAGGGATAGCTCAGTGGTTTCAACATTGGCCTGCTAAACCCAGGATTGTGAGTTCAATCCTTGAGGGGGTCATTTAGGGATCTGGGGCAAAATTCGTCCTGCTAGTGAAGGCAGGGGGCTGGACTATAGATGACCCTTTGGGGTCCTTTCCAGCTGTATGAGATAGGTATATCTCCATATAAAAAAAAAAATACTGTTAGTACCTTTTCAGACCTGTGTAGCTCGTAAAACTTGACCCTCTCACTAACAGAAGTTGGTCCAATAAAAGATATCACCTCATCCACTTTGTCTCTTTTAAATAAGGTGACAGCACAAGGGATTGTATAAAACCATGTGTCCCTGTAGCTAAACCCCATCACCCTGGTCCTTTTCAAGTGTTCATAGTAATAAGTTCAATAACGGATTTGCAGACCTTTGACATCTCTACTTAAAAATGACCTGACAACTTTTCAACAACTGCTGAAAAGTGCTTTTTTGAAATGTTCTTTATAAAATAGGCCCCTCCCATATAATTTCATATTGTAAAGTTTGTCTTTAAGTTTAAACTAATATTTACTGAAACTTCTGTTTCTATTTGACATTGACTCCGCTTATGCATAATATGTGTTTCTTACTTTCAGGGCCAGCGCAACCCATTAGGCGACCTAGGCGGTCGCCTAGGGCACTACTCTTTGCGGGGCGCCGACGCCCCGTCCGTCCGTTGAAATTTGGGGGCGGGACCTTCCGCCGCTGCTGTTGGGGGCGGCATTTCGGGGGCAGGACCATCCGCCGCCTAGGGCGCCGGAAAAGCTGGCGGCGCTCCTGCTTACTTTACTAATCACTTCCTTATGTGGGAAGTGTGAAACCAACAGTCATGGCATGATTTTCCTAGTTTTGTGGCTGTGTTTTATAATCAGTTGAATTACTTTTTAAAATGTTGCTACATTAATTTCTTTGTAGGCTGTGGCTTTCTGAACAGTTTAAAGAGCAGGATACATCATTGCAGCTGGAATTGTTTTCTGGATTTAAACACTGCAAACAAAAAAAGTTGGGGCATATTTTTGAAAGTTAGGTTAATGCAAATATCAAGTATTTAATCATGTAACTTTTTAAATAGGTTGTTTTCTCATAGATATCCCAGATTAATCCATACAGGGAAATACAACTAGAAAGTCCAGGGTTTTTTTTGAGCTGTGGAGGCTTGGCCCGTGCGACATGAAGGGAAGGGGACCCCAAGTGGCTGCAACTTACAACTCCCAGGTTCAGGTCATCGGCTGTAGGGGTCGGCGCCGCGAAGGTTTCCTGCCAAGCCAGCCAGACGGTGATGGTCAGGAACATTTCCCGGGAACCCCACTCTGCCTGGTGGCCACGGTCCACAGCAGCATCCCTCCTAGTCCTGCGCCGCCTCCCGCCGCTGCTCCCAGGGCAGGAGCCAACGCTGGGCTCCGGCGATCTGCAGGGGACAGAGGCGGCGGCAGGGCCGGTGCAACCACTAGGTGAACTAGGCGGTCGCCTAGGGCGCCAAGTGGTTGGGGGCACCAAAAAGCGGTGCCCTGACTCGGCAGGGAGGAGCCGCCTTCCGGAGGCACCAGAGAGCCAGAGCGTCGGCTTGTGGGGGCGGCGAGCCCCAGCCATGGAGGAGCCTGCGCGGGGGGGCAGCAGCCCTGCAAAGGCGGCGGTGCCACTGGTGGGGAGCAGCCGCACCCCCCGCCCCTTCTGCCCAGGCTGCGGCCCGGCACCCCTGCCCTGGGGGCTCCTGCAGGCTGCAATGGATGCATGCGGGCGGTGGCCCCCATGCGCCCCCCGGCTCCTCCATCACTGCGCTCGGGCTCTGCGGCTCCCGGGCATGTGAGCCGCCGCCGCTGCCCCCAGGGCACGGGGCCCTGAGCCTGCTCCAGGAGGGGCGGCGGCTCATACTCCCAGGAGCCGCAGAGCCCAAGCGCGGCGAGGGGGAAGCCAGGGGGCGCACAGGGGCCGCTGCCCACATGCATCCGCTGCAGGAGCCCCCGGGGGGGGGCACCAGGCCGCAGCCTGGGCAGGCACGCCCCCTGGGTCCCCCCTCACCGCACTTGGGTTCTGCGGCTCCCGGAGCAGGCTCAGGGCCCTGCCCCCTGGGACCCCACCCCCTATCCAACCCCCCTGCTCCCAGTCCCCTGACTGCCCTGACCCCATCCACACCCCCACCCCCTGACAGGCCCCCTAGGACCCCACACCTATCCAACCACCCCACCCCCGTTCCCTGTCCCCTGACCCCTATCCATACCCCCACACCCTGACAGGCCCCCTGGGACCCCATGCCTATCCAACCGCCCCTGTTCCCCGTCCCCTGACCGCCCCCCCCCCGAACCTCCACCCCATCCAACCGCTCCCTGTCCCCTGACTGCCCCCCGGGGCCCCCCGCCCCTTATACAACCCCCCGGCCCCAGCACCATGCCAAGCAGAGCATGCAGATCAGCATGTCTGGCTGCCGCACCAGCCGGAGCCAGACACGCTGCTGCTCTGCTCGGCAGGAGCACACAGCTCTGCCGCCTAGAGCGCTGCCCGGGCGGCGGCATGACTCTGCAGGGGAGGGGCCGGGGACTAGCTTCCCCGGGCAGGAGCTCGGGGGCCAGGCAGGACGGTCCCACAGGCCGCATGTGGCCTGCGGGCCGTAGTTTGCCCACCCCTGACCTACAGTAAAGCTTTTAACCATGGAACCCCAAACTAGTGGCATGGTTGTAACGAACATGGTTGTAACGAACTAGTGGCATGGCTGGCACTAAACATGTGTCCAAACATGGTTACCACGCAGTAGTAACAACAGCAGTTCATTGTGTTTCACCCCTTCCAGAGGTTCTGGCTGGCACATGATTGCTGGATGGCTTACACTCTTTTGTTTTGGGTTTTTCTGCAGTACAGACAGAGCACTCACCATGTCTGTGGCTTGGGAATCCCTCCATCCTCCCAGCTCTCTTTATGGTAGGACATCTATCATATGATAAGCAAACCCTTACCCATTAGAGGAATCCCACTGACTCTAACAGCGTCCACGTGCTATTGATACTGCTCTGTGGGATCAATCCTGCACGGTGTTAACCACTCTGGCCCTAATCCAGCAAAGCACTCCAGTACATGCTTAACTCTAAGCATTTGAGTATCCCCATCCCAGACTTAAAATTAAGCACATGTTGAAATGGTTTGCTAGGTCAGGGTCAGAGTGATCAGCACCGGAAAGGTGCATGACTCTGGAGAATTCTATCTCAGGCTGGCCTACTGTGGGACCACATTTCCCAGAATGCATTGATGCAAATGCAGCCGGGCGGTGGCTGCACAAACACCTTTGTGACGGCAGAAAGGCAGTTGTGTGGACACAAACTCAGCCGTGTTACTCGTGACCCAAGTTACAAGGTGATCAAGCCTTTAACCAGTTACAAAATCAGGTTAAAAGTTGTCATGTGATCAGACCAGGCCACAGGGAGCATTCGTAAAACAGTGCCAGTCAAAAAAACACCCACAACAGGCTGTATTCTAATCATACGCTCATTGGGCTTGATCCGCTACTCAGTAGTGTAGCTAGGGTGGGAGCTGGGGGAGCGGCCGCTCCCCCACTGAGCACAAGTGGCGCCTTTTTAATTTTTGCTCTGAACGGGGGGGGCGGACATAAAAAAAGGCGCCACCCACTGCGGCGCTTGTACTCACTGGGTGGCACTCCGGGTCTTCGGCGGCACTTCGGCGGCGGGTCCTTCACTCGCTCCGGGTCTTCGGCGGCACTTCGGCGGCGGGTCCTTCACTCGCTCCGGGTCTTCGGCGGCACTTCGGCGGCGGGTCCTTCACTCGCTCCGGGTCTTCGG
>QXTE01000343.1:160909-345265 GCA_003942145.1 Platysternon megacephalum
TAAAAAAAGGCGCCACCCACTGCGGCGCTTGTACTCACCGGGCGGCGCTCCGGGTCTTCGGCGGCACTGAAGGACCCGCCGCTGAAGGACCCGCCGAAGACCCGGAGCGCCACCCGGTGAGTACAAGCGCCGCAGCTGGTGGCACCTTTTTTTATGTCCGCCCCCCCCGTTCGCTCCACCTGGCTACGCCACTGCGCGCTACTGTTTGGCTCCCGCTAGAGCTCCACTCCTCCTAGAGGGGCTTCACCAGTGTAAAGCTGGAATAAGTCACTGGTGAATCAGCACGTTGTTTGCTGGGCATGGACTATGAACCATCTAAATAATCTGCAATCAACACTTTATGATCAGCACCTGTTGTGTTTTATTTGTCTGTAAAATGCCATGACAGTGTCATATAAGTATGATTTCAGAGGGAATAAAGAATAGTAGCTGGCACGTTGAACAAATCTAATGAACTCTTTACTTGATTGAAACCTCAGTTCTATTATATACACTAGCTGCCCATAATTTGGGCCCCAGTCCTGCTCCTTTTGAAGGCATTGTGAGTTTTCCCATTGATTTAAGTAGCGCAGAATCAGACCTTATGTGTTGTTTCACATATGGCTAAGAACAAGTTTTGTTTCCACTCAGAAGGAGCTTCACCGTCAATAGCAGCCCTTTCTAATTTTACCCTGTGCCAAAGCAAACACGGCTGTAACTACAGAAGCAAGCCAGAAGCCTTTTCTCAGTGAGAAGAAGCAGAAAGCTGCCAAATCGCAGGGAACACAAACACACAGCCATGTTTCTGTCTGCGCCTCTCCCCGGGCACAGACCAATTTTCTTGGAGCTGCTGTGGCTCCTTCTAAAAACAGCCCAACACCAGGGAAAGTCCTTGAATCAGAAGAGTTATTGTATCAGAAAGGAGATCCCAGGGTGAGGATTTTGCTCTTAGTGAGGGATTTGAATTATGAGGTGAAGAAAAAGTCTGATCTGACCTCTTATTCAATAGATTGTTTTAATGATTTATTTGATTAGTTCATAGAAGCTGACAGATAGAAGAGACAAAGGGTCTGATTTTCTTTTCACTTTACACCAATTACACCCAGGTAACCCCATTAACATCACTGATTTATGCTGGCGTATGTGAGAGGGGAATCAAGCCCAAAGGCTTGTTGTTCACAGAGAAGGGCCCCAAGCTGCAAAATTTAAATCCAGATTTTGCGGTTTGTGGATCTTCAGACCAGAGCTTTCGCTCTGGCCCATTGTAAAGACAAGGGGCATTTGCAAAATTTGGATTCTTTGTTGGTTTTTGAACACCTCAAAGTTCTGGCCTGTTTGGACCTGAGGTTTGCATTAGTCCCATCTCTGATATCGACCTCAGTAGGAGTTTTGCCCAGTTAAGATCCAGACTGACACGGCTACCCCTCTGATACTTGCCCAGTTAAGGACCTCAATCTGCCACTGACAATATAGATTGTTTTATGCTTTAGTGGCTGTTTTCATTCATTACAATTAACACTGACTATAAGAAGTAGCTTATAAAAACAGATATTTTATTGATTTTTATTACTAAAACCCTTTGGACCTGAATATTTGTCATGAATCCAATAATGAAGGGCCTAATTAACTTCATTTAATTATAATTAGGGTCTAATTATAGAAGTATAATAGTCCCATTAGTACTATTCCCCTCATCCCAAACAACTTTATAAATTATGGGCCTGCTTTTTAGAAGTGTTGAGTACCCACAATTCCAGTTGAAGTCTTTGGGAGCAGAGCGTGCTCAGCACCTTTGAAAATTAAGATATGTATGTTTCACCCACACAGATATCTATATAGTCCTTAAGACAGGAATTCCTTCATATACCATGGAAATGCAGCCATCCCTGGGGTGGGACGCAACAGACGGTCAGACAGCTGGATGATATTAGAACAATGGGAGAAGGAAAGGTTATGACCAAAGATGGTAGGACAAAACTCATCTCTTATGAAAAGTGGCGTGAGATCTTTAATGGTTACTTAGAGCAGACAAGAGCGTGGCTTTTAACATCCCAATCAAAAGAACCAATCAGAGTAAACTGCAGGGAACTAAATCTGGGTACAGTTTTGCAAACCCTTACTCATTAGAGTAATTCCATTGTCTTTAATGGAAATACTTTAAATGAATCAGCATTACTCACGTGCATAAATGATTGCACAATTGGGCCCTTTATCCCAGAAGGATAGAAGGCTAAATCAGCTCTTAGAATTTGAACCTGTAGCTCTTGAAAGTCCAGCTAGTCTAAAAGCAACGTCTAACACATTATGCTAATTTTCCCAATATAGCCCGTAGAAAACTGGACCCAGAAAAGGGAACTGCTTTGAAAGGCAAAATCTTGTCATGGTTTTCAACTCCTTTTTCTTGGTCAAACCTTCTATTTTTAATAAACTAACATGTTTTAAGACCAGTGTGTCTTAATCACGTTAACTACTTTTTAATTTCCTTGGAGTAGAAGGCAGGTTGTTTTCCCACACACATAATTCCTGATTACTGTGTAGGGCCATGCACGTCAGCCTTAAATATTCAGTAAACGGCAGTTAGTGGCTTGTTAAAAAAAAATTAACAGCCAGATGGCTTTAGGAACATCAATAATTCATCACACATGGTTTTGCCTGATAGACCCCACTAACCAAGGTAATGGAAAACCCAACTGACAACGTTGTGACACAGAACTGCGGAGCGTGTCACAATCTTTTGTGGTTAACAGATGCCAGTTACTTTCACAAGCTTCCTATTCTGAACACAATACCCTGGTTTTGTGAGTTAGCCAGAGCAAGAAAGTATTCAGGAGGAAACCGGCAAAGCAGCTTTTTGGAATAACTGCACTGCAAGCACCATCAGCTTCTGACGTGTCACTTACAACAATAAGGCTGTGCTAAATGAGGCAGGACTTGGGAAAGCTGGCAAGGGAGCCGGAATTACAGGTGGTTACCCACAAGGAGCCATTTTCTTAACTTTCTCTGCACTTTAGTGTGTACATCAAGCAAAGGCAGACGTGGCTATCTGCATGCTGGGCTGCCCAGTGCAGAGAAACAGCACTGCCTGGTAGCCTTGGACTTTCCAGTGAGTGGGGCTCACTCCACAGGCGTAAACCATCAGTTACCACCACAATACAAAAGTACAGGAGACCCATGCTGATGGGTAGATTCCTTGTTTATTCAGCTGGGATATTGTGTACAGTTCTGGTCACCCGTGTTCAAGAAAGATGAATTCAAACTGGAACAGACACAGAGTAGGGCTAGTGGGATGATCAAGGCAATGGAGAGCCTATGCATATGTCTACTCTGCAATTAAAAATCTGTGCCAGCTGACTCGGCCCATGGGGCTTGGGCTGTGGGGCTGTTTCACTGTAGTGTAGGCTTCCGAGCTCGGGCTGAAGGCCAGGCTCTAGGACCCTGCATGGTAGGAGGATCCCAGATCTCGGGCTGCAGCCTGAGCTGTAATGTCTACACTGCAATTAAACAGTCCCGTAGCCCAAGCCCTGCGAGCCCGAGTCAGCTGGCATGGGCCGGCCACATGTTTTTAATTGCAGTGTAGACATAGCTTAAAAGAGGTTGGCTTGGTTAGCCTAACAAAACAAAGGCTGAGAGGAGCTATGATTGCTCTCTGTAAATACATCAGTGGGTTAAACAGCAGGGAGGGTGAAGAGCTATTTAAGCTAAAGGACAATGTTGGCACAAGAACAAATGGGGATAAAGTCATCATGAATAAAATTAGAAGGAGGTTTCTAACCCTCAGAGGAGAGAGGTTCTGGAATAGCTTCCCAATAGGAGTAGTGGGAGCAAATAACCTAAGTAGCTTGATACATTTATGAATGGGATTATAGGATGGGGTTTTCCTCCGATAACAGGGGACTGGACTTTGTGACCCAAGAGGTCTCTTCCAGGCCTACGTTCCTAAGGATTGCTGAATTCTGTGAATAAGTAAGAACCCAATCTCATCTAAATTAGTGGTAAAACTCCCATTGACTTCAAAGGGAGCAAGCCAAAGACCTGATACAGTTCCAGTGCCTCAGGGAGGAGGCAGGATTCCAGGGGTGGCCCTAGGAGGGTGAGCTTCCTGTACCCTGTGGAGCTCAACATCTTTGAGCTTGACGGGATAGGGCCTGGGTGGAGCCAGAGGATCTGCTGCTGAGCCATTCCCTTACCTGTGGTGGGGCTGTGTTTGGGGTGCACAGGGCTACTGTGACCACGGAGTTGCCTGGGGCCAGTGTCAAGATCCCTTCCTGTCACTAAGGCAACCAAAAGGCTCCAATTCAAAAATCTACATTAATTAACAGCATCAAATCTTTTCTAGACCCAGGCTCAATCCAGCAGCATTTACTCATGTGAGTGTGCCTCATTCACACAAGCAGTCCCATGGATGCGAATGGGATGATTCGCGTGAGTGCGGGCCAAGCCACTTGTGTAAGCAACTGCTGTAGGACCAGATTCTCGGTTTTATACAAACCCACTGTTTACTTACTCTTTTTAAAAAGCACCGACCGAGAAGCTCAGGGTTCTCAATGCAATTTTCCAGCTCCTTAAGGAAAATTCTGAGAGGGAGAGAGGAAAGGCATTTCCAAGAGATCAATACATTTACACGGTGTGGGGGATATGACACTCTGGAACCCCCATAGTCACCACTGTGATATGATTATATGTTTTGTACAAAGTATGCCCTGGTGAGGTAAAGTCATGATTTGCTGAAACTCATTCTTCTGTCAACAGAAGTGTAACACCATTGTACATAAAGTTATAAGATTTTGCTATATGGTTGTTATTGGAATATGTTGTGTCTGGGAGACATCCACAGCTAGCTCTCCAATGGCAACAAGGGAGGTGGCTCACACTCAGATGGGTGTTAAACGACCATCGCCAGCCATTGACTAGCCACGGAATTGTAAACAAGAGATTTACAATTCAATACGAAACAGTTGCTCAAGCGCTACACAATGGGGATTGCTTAACTCCGTGACTCAGCGAGGTATCAGGACATGTGATGCTTGACTCCATGTTTGAGCCAGGATTTTTCTGGGCACATGAACGGAGTATAAAATAAGAGACAGTGGCATCATGAGCCCACCTCTCTCCTCTCCCACCTATTCTGAAGGCAACAAGAACGTTTGGAAGAAAAGACTTTGAACTGGGGAGATTGGTCCCAGGCTGAGCAGGGAATTCAGCCTGTGTATTAAGAACTGTGAACCGCTTACAACACCTAGTGGGGTGAAAAAAACGGCTTGATTCCCAATCTTGCTTAGTCTGATAAAGTTTAGGATTTAGACTGTGATTTTACCTTCTATTTCTTATGTAACCAACTCTGTCCTCTACGCCTCACACTCAGAAGCACGTAAAAATCTACCTTTCTGTAGTTAATAAACGAATTTTAATGTTTCAACTTTACCAGTGAGTTTGTCTAACATGCTTGGGGAATCTGCTCAGATTACAAAGGCTGGTGCATGTCCACTATCTTTTGCAGAAGTGGTGAACTAATTAATGAGCTTGCATGGTTCAAGAGAAGGTCTTGAGCAGTGAAAGACGGTACATTTCTGGGGAGTAAGGCTGGTGTCTCCCTGTGTATAGTTCATGAGTGGCTTAGAGAGCACTCACGCAATTTAGCTGTATGTTGTTGGCTGAGTGATCACAGCCCCTGGAGGGATTTGCTGCTTGTCCCTAGCATAGCGTTGCAAGAGACAGCCCAGGCTGGAGAGTTAAGGGGGCTCAGCCATCCCACAGTTCCAGGTTGTACCCGGGGGTCTGTCACAGGAGGCCCCATCTAAACCTAGGAATAGGTGCCATGGTTCCCTCGCAAGGGAGATTGTTGAAAAACCATGAGGTCGCTGATCCAACTACTGGAGATATACATTATTGGGAGTGGGGTGTGGAGGGGCCCTTTGGAGAAATGGGGCCCTCTTCAGAGCTTGGTGTCTGAATCAGACAGTTGTTGGACCATGCTTTAATCTGCTAGTAATGGGGTTATGACCTGTCTGGGTCCCATAGCCCTTGGGGGTCCAGTTCCAGTTAGGTGGCCCAACCTTCTGCTTCTCAGTTGGTTCTGAAGGGATGTAGGAGCAGACAGGGAGAGGGCAAAGGGGTGCAGAGCACATGCAGTTGGACTCAGTAATCCACCAGGGCCAAAATGCTGTATATTAAAACAAGGAGTGGGAGTTTAGGGCCAGATCCTAAACCCATTGAAGTCCGTGGGAATCTTTTCACTGACTTTGATAGATTGTAAATCAGGCCTTTAAGTGTGGGGAGAGACAAGGCTTAGGGGAAGGCTGAATGTCTCTTTCCTGCTTGAACCCCAGAAAGGGAAGAACTTTCATTTTAAAAAATGATGGCTAAAGCTGGAAAACAGAAGGACTTTTATTGGAATAATTATTATACCTTGGAAAAGGGGAGGGACTTTTCTTGTTTTGTTCTGCCAGTTGTTATACCTTACGCATGCCTCCTCTACGCAAGGGAATTTTGAAATCCCTGCTGTTGCTAATGTCAGTTCTGCTGCACTGGGGTTAGCAACAGTAGGAAATTTTGAATACGTTTCCTCAATCTCCTGAAAGAACATTGAACGTACTTTAATCTTGTCTATTAAATTAGGGTTTTCAGCACGAATTCAGCTGCACTGATTGCTGACAACAGATGTCAGCAACAGGTATACTTCCCAGTGTAGACAAGGATTTTGGAGGGGGCATCGTAGATGAACATTTGACAGATGTAAACACCTAGCAAGGAGTGCAACAAATCGGATTATAGCTACCAGTAATGGGAAGACATAAAGACAGGAAAAATTAGGCTGAATATTAGGAAAAATTTCCTGACAGCAAAGGAAAATGAGAGTCTTGTCTAATAAAAGGCTGCAGGATTTGGGTCCACAACATCTATTATGTTCCAAGGAAAGGGGTAAAAGACTTCTCACAAGGGACATTTAAAACCACTGAAGTTACGACAAACCATAGTACATGCACAACAGGGTACAAGCCCACGCTGACAAGGAGATGAATTAGATGACCCCATGGGTCTTTTACATTGTGCATGATTCTATAGTGGGAAGTGCACACACAGGTAAGGTGAGGACTACATTTCTTGGATGCTTATTTGTGGGAGTGATAAAGCATTGTATGTAACAGCTTATTCATTACTGTAGTACATTAAAGTGTAGATTACTAGACAGAAAGCACGTGCCTGTTGTGGAATTCGTAGATTTCCGCGAGGTTGCCAAAAAGAACTTCCTTTTTGTTCTGAAGAGCTGACGGGATCAGATGAATTAAGTCAGGATTGTCCATTTCTGAAGCATAGCCCTGTGGAGAGTGAAAAAACAATAGGCCAATTTTCAGTAGGAAAAATAAATACTGTGCTTGATCCACTGAGACATTTAATATGGTGATACTATCGCTATGTACCGCTCATAGTTGCACAATCTGACCCAAATCCTGTTTGCTCTTTGTTCTCTAAGTACGGCAGGGGTCAAATCGAGCCGGTTCATGGTGGCTTCCCATACCAGCACTTATCTGGTGGCCCGTCAGTTCCTGTTGATTTTAAGTTTCCATTGAGTACCTAGCCCTCAGAGTTGTGATGATACTGTTCCAACCCTGAACAGAGGTGGTGCTGAGTCTACAGACAGAATGAAACAACAGTTCTGAGGGTACAGCTATGATTCGAGCTGGAGGTGTAATTTCCTCCTTGAGGAAACATACCCAGGCTAGCTCTGATCAAGTTAGTACACTAAAAACAGAAGTGTAGCTGCAGCGGTGGGAGCAGCAGGAGGGGCTAGCCACCCTAATGTGATCCCATCCAAGATGCCAGGTACGTACCTGGGCAGCTATCCCCTCCTGCCGCTGTGATTGCCATGGCTACACTTCTATTTTTAGTGTGCTAGCTTGATCAAAGCTAGCAAAGGTATGTCTCCTTGAGCTGGAAATTGCCTCCAGCTCGAAGCATAGATAAAACCTAAAAGTCAAAAGTTGACCCTGCCCTGTGGGAAGGGAAGGCCTTAAGCATAACAGGGTCCTTGTAGTTCTGCAGCACAGGGCTCTCCACACAGAGAGAGGTTATGTTTGTTGGGGTTTATTTGGATTTTTACAAACTATACAAGAAGAGGACTCTGGGAGCACTTGACGGGCCTTTAAAAATACACTAATAAACCAATAAACAGACCCGTCAATTCTCCCAGCTCAAATCAAATAACGAAGGGACAACATAGGTATGAAAGAAGTTAGTCAATTCCACACACACAGTTCCCAAAGTCCCACACAACCACCACCACCAGCCCTACCCAACACCTATCTTCTCACAGACCCTGGAGGACAGGTGGGCCTTTCAGTGTGCTCTGAAGGCCGCCAAACTCAGGCTGTTACAGACCTAAGGAAGACATGAGTTCCAGCTTCACTGCTCAGAAGTAGCCAGTACGTAGCTCTGCCACTGTAAGTGGACCACAGACCCAAGCCCCACACAGAGGGAGCACACAGGGGCTTTAATAATAGCTAGGGTCCATGTCTTGTATTAGCACCAGAAGAATGGCTATACAGCTGCTCTATGCCAACACACTGGATTGGGGGAAGGATTTTTTTCCCCTCAGCCATTCTTAGATCCTCTGCGCAAAGCTCATTTACTTAAGTTTGGCGCAATGAAGTTTAGCATTTGGTCCTAAGGCAGGTGTGAACCACCCCCATTCATCTCAACAGAGATGGTTTTGTAAGAGAGATGCTCTAGTTCTCAAGGAATTATTCTGGGGAAGTTCTATGGCCTGTGTTATACATAGGCTTGTAAGGATTCAATTTTTATCAGTAAATGTCAGTAAACATCGATTTCACTGCACACATAACCACAAAAAATATTTCCCTCAATAATAATCAAAATTTACAAATATGCAAAGTAAGAAAAATGCTGCTTGAGAATTTATTTAGAGTCAAAATCCAGTGATTTAGACTTTTGAATTGGGCTTAGTACAAGCGTACTAGCAAATGAATAGTAAACAAAAAAGTACCATTTGTTGATTTAAGGAACGTACTTGGTATATTTTGACATGTGACACTGACAATTTGTGTTTCAGTGGTTTATAAGACTCTAACTTTTTGAATCTCAGTGTCTACTGTCATTAAATAACTGCCTGAGCCACCCATAATTTCATGCAACTGTGAACATTTAAATAGATAAAAATCTAAAAAAATGCTTTAAAATAAACACCAATATTATCCATCAAAATTATTTGAAAAAAGAAATCAAATTCATAGAATCATAGAATATCAGGGTTGGAAGGGACTTCAGGAGGTCATCTAGTCCTCAAAGCAGGACCAATCCCCCAACTAAATCATCCCAGCCAGGGCTTTGTCAAGCCTGACCTTAAAAACCTCTAAGGAAGGAGATTCCACCACCTCCCTAGTAACCCATTCCAGTGCTTCACCACCCTCCTAGTGAAAAGGTTTTTCCTAATATCCAACCTAAACCTCCCCCACTGCAACTTGAGACCATTACTCCTTGTTCTGTCATCTGGTACCACTGAGAACAGTCTAGATCCATCCTCTTTGGAACCCCCTTTCAGGTCGTTGAAAGCAGCTATCAAATCCCCCCTCATTCTTCTCTTCTGCAGACTAAACAATCCCAGTTCCCTCAGCCTCTCCTCATAACTCATGTGCTCCAGCCCCCTAATCATTTTTGTTGCCCTCTGCTGGACTCTTTCCAATTTTTCCACATCCTTCTTGTAGTGTGGGGCCCAAAACTGGACACAGTACTCCAGGTGAGACCTCACCAATGCTGAATAGAGGGGAATGATCCTATAATTCCTATAAATTTATCCTATAAATTCTGCCAACCCTAGTTATATGGAAGGTCAGACCTGATAATCACAGTGGTTCTTTCTGGCGCTGGAATCTATAAAAAAAACCAGGATGTAGACTCTGGAGCCTGATCGTGATGTTTCCAAGTTAACATTGTTAACTATTTCACTGATGATCCTTTTATGAGAAACTTTCTGCTCCCCAGTTTTGGGGACAGAACTTGAATAGGGCACCATGACTGCCCCCCTAACCTAACTCCTGAAGTAAAATATGTAGAATAGCCTTAATTCTTCACCTTCTTGGCTGAAGTGCCTTATAATGGAAAACCTGTGCCTTCTATACAAGGAATAGGAGTTGTCAGTGCTCAGCACCTCACACAGAGGGTCCTATCAAGGGTAAAAAAAATCACTGCACAGAGTAAGCTTATTACTCATTCATTAATAACTCAGAAGAAGATAAATACTGGAAGTTTGCACAGAAGCATTCACCTTACCTCTATTATACTTTGAAGTTCTTCTACATAAACCCGCTCTGTTTCTATCAGTTCATTTATTATGTGGCTAAAAGAAAAAGAGAGACAGGGGGTTATAATAGTTACCAATGTTGCAAAGCACAAAATATCTGTTCCTTTTATATCACCACCTCAGGGCTATCCACAAATAATCTATGCCATCAAGGGTTACCCTACCCTCACTTTTCAACACCAGGTGTGGCAGATAAGCTTAGAAGGGCCAAGTATCCCATTGGATTGGTATATTTCTCCAACTCAGTTTTAATGTCTCCTCTGCTTAAAATGCATCTTGATTATTTCTGTCACTTTTAGATCTATCTGGGTCACCCCGAGGTCGCTCTGGTGGGGAGGAGAGGAAAAGAGATTTCCTCTGATATTGCCTATTAATATATGGAGATATACCTATCTCATAGAGCCAGAAGGGACCCTGAAGGGTCATCGAGTCCAGCCACCTGCCTTCACTAGCAGGACCAATTTTGCCCCAGATCCAATTTGGCCCCCTCAAGGATTGAACTCACAACCCTGGGTTTAGCAGGCTAATGCTCAAACCACTGACCTATCCTTCCCTTCTCACTGAAACTAAGACAGAGGACTTTATCTTCCTAGGTTAGGTTTATTTAATTTCTGTTTTGTTTCCTTGTTATAAAATAAGAAGAGAAACTAATGATGTTTTCCCCCCGATGCACATGGAAACAATTACGTCAACATAAGTTTGTAATGCAGACATGGCCTCAATGGAGAAAAGGCACTTGTGGTGTTAACTGAGAGGTAACTAGGGGAGGTCAGCACTTTATATACCCTGCGCCCTCCCACCAACCATAGCTGACCTTGCCTAGTTTACCTTGCAGGAAAACAACAATGCTCTGTTTCCATTCTGTTTACTTCAGAGAGATCGCTAACATGCGATAGATATCCTACCGTAAAAACACCTCTCTTTTTTAATCAATGAAGACATACCCCTAGCCTGGAGAGTACATATGCTGCTGGCTGCCAGTGGCATTTTATGCACTGTGTTGATTTGACCTTGTGTTGCCATCTCTGAGGTATTTAAAAAAAAAATCAAAACATCTGGGATAATCCTGAGCCCACACAACTGGACAGCTGGCACTCGGTACCGAGCGACCTTACAGATTTCCCAGGACAGCTACCTCAAAAAAGGGATGATCCTGGCACAGGTGGCAACCCTAATTTCACCTGCTCTGAGGAGGATTAGATCACAGTGCTTGAAATGATGCTGGCCCATCTACACTAGGCCTCCCAACAGTGAGGACACTAGTGGGGTTGAACCAGCGTTAGCAATACTGGGACTTTTTTTTGACTAATTTCACTAGTATAGACAAGGTTTATGGTGGTTCGCACAAATAGCTGTGCAAATAAGATACAAAACACACTGTGACTCTCACATTACTCAGATTGTAAATAAAGCATAACTGGATTTTTTTCCAAATAAACCCATATTGTCACAGTCAGGTCGTGGGCAGCCAGACCTAGTAGTCAGAGCCAGCGGCTGCGGTCACAAGACTGGAGTCAAGTGGGTCTGGATGCCAGGAGGCACAGGTGCCGGCTTCCTCCTTTCTCCAGGGGTGCTCAACCCCAATTCAGCCCCAGGCCCCTCCCCCACTCCCCCCCTTTCCCCAAAGGCCCAACCCCCATCCTTCCTCTTCCTACCACTACCCCTCCTCTTCCCGCCCCGGTCCACGTCCACCCCTGCCCTGCCTCTTCCCACCCAGTTCTGCCCCTTCCCCTGAGCATGCCCCATCCCCGCTCCTCCCCTTCGTGCCTCCTACATGCCGTGGAACAGCTGATCATGGCAGGCAGGAGGTGCTGGGAGGGAAGGGGAGGAATTGATCAGTGGGGCCGCCAGTGGGTGGGAGGCACTGGGGGATGGGGGGAGCTGGCTGCTGGTGGGTGCTAAGCACCCTGGAGCACCCACGGAGTCAGCGCCTATGCCAGGAGGTCAGAGTCAGGGGACAAACTGGAGGTCAGGACCACAGCTCAGATGCCAGGAATCACACCAGGAAATCAAGGAGCGGGAGCGAGAAGCACAAGGCACACAGTCCAGAACAGGGTGGAGCCCAGTTGTTCAGAGAGCTTCCTCTTTCTGCTGCTGGCTTAAGTAGGGCCAGCAGGCCAACCAGCTTCTCCGGGACTCCACCAATAGGACTGCAGGGGCGGAGCCTCAAACCGGGGCTGAGCTTCATGGGTCCCAGGTAAGCAAGCATCAGCAGGCTGCCAGATGGAGGGTTGGAGCATGTCTGCTCCTGAAGACCCATTTTTGAGACCCATGGGTCATGACACATATGGGTAACCAGCTCTATCTGAGCAATCCCATATTTGTAATAGCTTTATTGCTGCCTCTAATTGACGTGGGACATGCCCAGTATACCAGATCCAGCCATGCTGAAGTGCCAGGGGGAAACTGGCATTTAAATAAGACAACTCATTACTCACACCTGATCAGATACACATTGGAAATTATTAACATATCTTTTTACTTCTGCTTCAGTTCTGAAAGTGTCCAGTGTTTGTAGGTTTATTACCTGTACTGATATAGTATGCGTGCAATGTTAAGACAACTATGCTGCACTCTGATGCCACCTTTAATACTGCAATCTCCTGCAATGTCATCCTACGTATGGTGGTATCTCGATCATGTTTGTTTGCTATTATTGGTATTAATAAAAAGCGCCATTTAAAAAACCCAATGCTGCAATGGAGTTCAGCAGAGCTCAACAGAGCAGAGATTGGGAATTGAGCCACTTGATCTTTTACACACAGTGTGGCTCATCTGGCCCAAAATCCTGCAGTGGATGGGACGTGATGGGCCACCTCTTCTAATCTCAACTGGCTGCATGCTGACAGCATATGGATAGGTCCTGGAGACAATCATTAAAGACAGGTCCAAGCCAAAGGCTAGTAATCCTAATGAATATAAATTATAAGTCTCAGAGGACCAGTTAAAATTCAGCTAAGGTCACTAGTGGCTAAAAGCTGTTACCATCTGATGGCTGTTTGGTGGCCTATTTGAAAGGAGTTGGGTGGTCCCTGTTTTGTTCACACTGGACCAGCACCACATTTGGCACCCTTGCTAGCAGTCTCAGCAGAGAAGCTAAGGATTACATTGTCCATGAAGACTGAACTAGTAATACAGCCTGGGAAGAAATGCACACACACATCATGTGCATGGATAAATGCATGTGCAAACCCCATATTTGCATGAGTAAAATGGTGCTTGCATATGCAAACTCCTATTAAAATGCACACTCACACAGTTTGTACACACAACTATGGGTTTTGCACATCCAGTCACACACATGAATATGTTATAAGTGGGCACACTTTAGAGGCCACGATCCAGGGACTGTTCTCAGTTACATTTGTGTACATCTAGAGTAACTTCATAAAGTCAGCAGAATAATGCCGAGTTTATTTTAGTGGTCTTTTGAGAGCAGAATTTGAACCAAGTTTTTGAAACATGCCCCACAAATCAGATTTTTGAAACATTGTTTCTGAATCAGTTTCTAAGACTAACTCATTTTAAAGAAACCTCTAATTCTCTCCACTTCTCTCTCTCTCTCTCTCTCTTTTAGGGAAGGCCTAAAAATAGAATAAAAAGTCCCTACATGGTAAAGAGCGAATCAAGCGCCTGGGTCTGTGAAGCAGCATTGGGAGCTTCAGGGGTTTTATTTAATATTCACAATATAGATTTTTAAAGAACTGTTGCACTGTGTAAAGATATCAGTGCATAAATGTGTCATTTGGGAAGCCGGATCAGGTAATCACAGATGAACTTTATGTATTTGCATACTGCGTGCAGTGATGCTGATTTACCTGAAAACAGGACGCAGATTTTCCATACATCATTTGCCCTGTTACAGAGCAGGTTTTACCAGGTCTGAATCTTATGCAGACACAGCTTACAAGTGAATCTGAAAAGCAAATTATTGGTCTGCTGGTTTCCTAGTAACCTGCCATGATAGACAAACAATAGTAGGCTGCCTTTCAAAGACACAAATTAGAAGAGTCCAACCAGGAAAGGAAGCCTTTAAAACATGTTATTGTCTGACTATGTATAAATGATTAAACAGAAGAGGATGGTTTGAAAAGCTTGACTCTTTCCTGGATCATAGTTTATGTAGAGATTGTCAGCTCTTTGCTTCATTCTTTTGAATATTCACTGATTTTTTTATATTTACCTATTATTTTCCCTCTAATCTTGTTTGGAGAGTAATCTCCATGCAGAGCATTTAAAACTACAATTCTTCACATGATGAAATAGTTGCATTAGTGGAGATTCTGCAGGGATGCCTGGGATACGTCCATTAAAATTCCAGGGACCTCACAGAATCTGACAGACTTTTCTTTAATTAGATTTAATTTTATTATTTTTATTTAATTCTATAGGTGAAACATTATAGAACATTACAAATAATAAATACTTTAATATTCAAAGTGTTATACACAACTTATTTAACTAATCTTTACATCACCCCATAAGAGACAAGGTAGGTGAGGTAATGTTTTATTGGACCAACTTCTCCATTTTGGGAGAAGTGAAGGGGAATTTTTTTGGCTTGCTCCTGGCTGCCCAACTCCTTGGGCAGCTCCCTCTCCATGCTGCCATACTTCCTGGAAAGCCCAGAAACAGATGACTCTGTCCTTTCTCCTTCAAATACGGGTAAAGTGAATACCATGTAGGTTACTCTGTGTGTGCTCTTCATGCACAGATATCAACAGGCATTCTCTATTAGAGGAGAGATTTTCCTTGTTCGCTTAGCCAAAATTTCCTACTCTCTCCACTGCAGTGCTATATGGTCATCCCAGAAGTAGACATGTTTAAGTGGTTTTGTGTGCATTATATATAGTCAATGGGAGTCTCTCCATTGACTTCAATGGGACTTTGTGATTGTCACACACCCAGGTGTAGGTGGTAAGACCTAGTGGTCGGAGCAGGAGTCTGGCCTAATGGTCCAAGCAGAACCAGAGAATGGAACTCGAGGTGTAGTCAGGAGGCAAGCCAATGGTTGAAGCCATGAGTCAGGAGCCAGAACAGAACCAAAGGGCGGAGCTGAAGGCATGGTCAGGAGACAGAACCAGGAGTTAGGAATCAGGAATTCAGAGGCAGGCAGGGATTAGGGCTGGAGCGGAGCAGGCAAGGGGTGGAGCAAGGGTGGACAGGAAGTAGGTCTGGCTCAGCTGCGGGCATGGAACGCATTGAGCAGCCACGGTGCAGCTGTTGCTACAGGGCTTAAATGATGATCTCTTGGCTCTTGTGATCAATCAGGAGCACAGTCCATTAGTGCAGGTTTATTGGGCCCAGCCAACCTCACTGGGTTGCTGGTCGACTGAGCCCAGAGGTAGCTGAGTTCCTGACAGTGATCAGCATTTCTTTATTTCATCTTCTTGATTTTTCTGTTATGGTCTTTCAGATCTTCACTGTCTGGTCTGCTTAAACCTTCAATTAAATATATAATCTCCAATGATAAAAGGCTTGATTATGTCCCTGTGCAATAAGAACAGCCTTACTAAGTCAGATCAATGGTCCATTTAGCCCAGTATCCTGTCTCCAACAGTGGCCAGCACCAGAGCTTCAGAGGGCATGTACAGAACAGGGCAATTTTTGGAGCGATTGCTCCGTCATCTCTTGGCTACTGGCAGTCAAACAGTTAAGGTCACCCTGAGCATGGGGTTACATCCCGGATCATCTTGGCTAATACCCACAGATGGACCTATCTTCCTGAACTTATCTAGTTCTTTTTTGAACCCACTTATACATTTGGCCATCATAACATCCCCTGGCAGTGAGTTCCACAAGTTAATTGTGCGTTGTGTAAAAAATATTTGCTCTTGTTTGTATTAAACCTGCTGCCTATGCATTTCATTGGATGACCCTGGTTTTTGTCTTTTGGGAAAAGGTAAATAACACTTCTCTATTCACATTTTCCATACCATTCATGATTTTACAGACCTCTATTGCAGTGGTTCTCAAACTAGGGCCGCCGCTTGTTCAGGGAAAGCCCTGGCGGGCCGGGCCGGTTTATTTACCTGCCGCGTCCGTGGATTCGGCCGATCAAACTGCAGGCCCTAGTTTGAGAACCACTACTCTATTGTATCCCCCCTTAATGCCTCTTTTCTAAACCGAACAGCCCTAATCTTTTTAGTTTCTCCTCCTATGGAAGCTGTTTCACACTCTTGATCATCTTTGTTGCCCTTCTCTGAACCTTTCCCAGTTCCACTATATCCTTTTTAAAATGGAGCAACCAGGACTGGACACAGCACTCAACGGCAAGGGCCCACCATGGATTTGTAAAGAGAGATTATGATATTTTCTCTCTCTTTCCTAATTCTTCCTAGCATTCTACTAACTTTTTTGCCTGCCACTGCACATTTTGCTGAAGTTTCCAGAGAACTCTCCATGATGATTCCAAGGTCTCTTTCTTGAGTGGTAACATCTAATCTAGAACTCATCATTATATACGTGTAATTGGGATTATTTATTCCAGTGTAAGAACTGTGTAGGGGTCAGGCAACCCCCCAGTGTTTCCTTTCACTTAACATTCTTCTGCTATTTCTTCCATTGTGATTTGGCCTTGTAAATAAATCCTATAATGATAATCCTCTCTGACTGCACAATTTAAGAGAGTTCACTCTTGGCCTTTTGAAGTCACATTAAAGGTGCATCTGTTAGTCCTCATTAGCTGGTATGTCTGAATCATACCTCAGCACCTAGGGCATTCCTGTGTTTTAAATTTAAGATAATCCATGAGCACACTCTCTGGTATTGTGAACTGGAGAGTCCATAACAATTTCAGCCTATAAGATAAAGGCCATCCTCAAGCAGGGGTGTGGTGGGGAGGTGTCTGGGAAAGAAGTCTATGACAACTGGATATGCAACGTGCTGAAATTTATTTAGGAGGAGTGGTCACCAGTGAATAGCACAGTCACCTTCTTGCAATTCTTTTATTGAAGAAGCCCATTCTTTCCCTATTCAGCTAACAAGGCAGGTCCACTGAAACCAGTCATGCATTTACTGAGCATTTGTTCTAGTGTTTGCCATATAAATACATTGTTTTCCTTCATCAGAGCAGAGATAAACAGGATTAAACAAAGCTGATGCTTTCTCTCTTTTGCTATCCAAAGGCTCCATTGGTTGTCACCAGACTGGACTCAGAGGCTACATGCATTACCACCTGCTTCTACAGGATTTGACACTGAAGGTGCTAGTTACAGTATGTATAAACAAGCTCTGGCATGGGACAATGTGAAATCCCGAAAGTTGGATTTGAGAAATTCGTGTTGTTTATTCAAAGGACAAATGAACCATTCAATTTATTTGATCCAGTTTATTGGTAGAGGTATCATCTAAGGACTTGAACCAACAAGGAGCAGTAGAGACATCATGTGCTTCAGCAGAGCTAGAGAATACTCTCGTACCGGGGAGTCCTTACTTTGTTAAGTTCCCTGTACAACGCGTACTAGTCCACTTTGGGAACTGGAGGATCAAGAAATCTGCAAGTTGAACTTATCTCCACTGGGATCAGGAACGCCCAAATTTTATTCCCAGGTCTGACACTGACTCCCTTTGCAACCTTGGACAAGTCTCTTAACTTCACTTTGTCTCGATTGTCTGGTTACGTTAGAGCTGCCTAGTCCTCTGCCCTCAAGAAGGAGATGGGTAGAGCATAAGCATGCCGGGCGAAGTCCATTGTGCAGTTGTAGATATGTGCAATTTGAAGATGAAAGTGGGAGCATAGTTAGGCCAATGTTGAATATTTAGCTTTAGCGTTAGGTTTTAAATACTGAAAATGTCAGGATGCAGACATTGCCAGAACAAGGCATATAAGGCCACACCATTTGAACTGGTCTTATCCATCATCTCTGAATTGTCTCCTCAGTTATGCAGGGAGTTTTTCATATGGAAGCATATATCAAGTAGACAAGCCTGAACGACAATCCATTAAATATGTGGTTTACATAATAGGGCCGAGGAAAGCTTACGTCACTGTAATATTCAGCACAATAGATATTTAAAGTCAATAAGTAGGACTTTTGATATAATTTCCCCCCTGACTTTAACTAATTAATTACTAAATGCTCAACTACCACAGTGGTGTGTGCGGGTTAGATAGTCAGGAAATATTTTTATCACCATTATACAGATGGAAAAACTGAGGTAAAGAGGTTAACAGACCAAGATCACCGTGTCGAAATCAGGATTAGGACTTAGTAGTTCCTGGCTCCCCATCCTCTTTTCAGGTGATGTAGTTAATTTGGTTGCTTATTACCAAACTATTTGCTGGTTAGGTCAGCTAATTAAGAGATATAAAACAGTTCCCTGTGGCCAGTTATTTTGAGAGCACTGTATGTGGGGCAACTTCTTATATACAAAGGGATCCGGTCACTTTGGAAACGGCAAAGCACTGAGTTTAAAAAAAGTGGCACCTGTGGTGAGATTCAACTACAACAGAGATATATTTCTTCTCATTCGAGTTTCGGTTGCAGCCATGTGTATATCTGTCAATATAATGCTGCGGTTCATTAGGAACTGTCTGTACCAAATAGACTTCATTCTTCAAGAAAATCTCTTTCTATCATTTAGAAAGAGGAATAAGTCCCAGAGAAAGATCTTCAGAAATTCTCTTGGTATTGACACCTCTTCATCAATTATTGGGAGTGGACCACATCCACCCTAACTGAATTGACCTTCAACATTGGTTCTCCTCTTGTAAGGTAACTCCCTTCTCTTCATGTACCAATATATATATATGCCTGTATCTATAATTTTCACTCCATGCATCTGAAGAAGTGGGTTTTTTAAATCTGTTAGTCTTTAAGGTGCCACTGGACTCCTAGAAATTTTCTGTGTCTATAGTTACAAGATACCAAAGTCAAAGTTCCACTTGAATGAATTTGTTAGTAGTCATGAAGATCTTTTACCCCTGTTTAGGGAGAAGATTATGTGGGACTGATCCATGACACAAGTGTCTCTTGAATGTTGGACAGTGGGCAATGTTTTTGAACTAGGAAATGAACTATTAGCACGAGGAGAGAATGCCAAACATCCCTCCTAAAAGCAACTATCTTGGTGGAATAGAAGTTTCCCTCACACAGCAGCTGAAAACATTAAATCTCTCCTGTCCCACATTGAGCAGAGGACTAAGAGTTTTCAAGATAAAACCAATTTTTTAAATTTCTAGTGGCAATTAATACTTGTAAACTGCTTTGAAAATTGAAAGGGCTAATATTATTGGGCTTGATTCTGCTCCCACAGTAGACAATAAGGGCAAGTCTCCACTACAAAATTAAGTCGACCTAAGTTTTGTTGACGTACAGCCACTGCAGTTTTACATGTTCATGCTACGCTCCTTGTGTCAGCGGTGCACACCCTCACCAGGAGCTCTTGCACCGATTTAACTGCCTGAGTGAGGCATGGTGGGATGGTTTCTGAAAGGCAGCAACAGTTTCTGTAAGCAATGCAGTGTCTACAATGACACTGCGTCAACCTAACGACATCAATTTAAATGCTACATCTCTCATGGCTTACATTGACCTAACTCTGTAGTGTAGACCAGGCCTGTGATTTTTGCCATACTACTGCACATAACAAAGAGATCCCTCTGCAAAAGCTCTGACCTCATTTAACTTCATTTGCATCTCAGGATTGGAAACAGGGAGTCGAACTGTTAAAAACTTTGGTTCAGTTCCAGGCCGGGTTTATCAATATTTCTTAACTCTCCTGTTCAGTTCCAGTTCAGACACTAAGTTGTTGGGTAACCAGTTCATCCACTTTGAACCAGTTCAGATACGTTTACTGGAGATAATGTCTCATGCTCTTACGTTTGCATTATAACTCCTAGAAAAAGAATACAATGATAAATATTTCTTTCATTGCAGAAAAACTATTTACTTTCTAAACAAATGATTTGCACGCACTACATCCTTCAGAACTCTGTCAGTCATATTTGCCTGCTAGGGTGACAAAATGAATTTCAGCCCAGAAAATGCCCTATCTACTCTGACTTGCGTAGCAGGAACAAACACTCAGCAGGAAGCGGGAGCAAGGAAGAGTCAAAGAGGGGAGGGAGATGTTCTAGGTGGTTTCGGGCAGTCCTCCACCTGGGCATAACAGACAGGCCACTTACTAATCCCAGAACCACTCTCTTCCTCTTTTCTCATCTCATCCAATGACTTCCTAGGAAGTGTAGTCTCTGCCCCCTCTCTCCAGGATTGGAACAGAGAGACACCCTGCCGCAGCATCCCCAAAAGCCCCCCCTTAGCGCCTCATTATTGAACCTGTTATTTTGAATCAGTTACCAGTTTTTGTGGTTTTGGGTTCAATACAACTGAGAGGTTTTCAGTTCTGGTTCAGTTCCGGTTCACTCAAAAAACCTCTCTGAACCAGTTTCAGGGTAAGGTTCGGGTTCAGTTCGACTCCCCAACTGGAAACCTGAGACCACTTGGTCTGGGCCCTGTTAAGAGCTCTAGATGCTGAGATTTTTAACAATCCACTTGTTGATGATCCCCTGAGAGAAAGAATGGACATTCATTTTTAGGACCAAAGCTGGTGGGTATAGTAGTGTTATGGAGTATTTCCAGTAAACCACTAAGTTACCACTTTAACCTTTTTTTCCTCTGGCCCAACTCCAACCCATTGGTAACATTCGGTTTGGATATTTCTGTTTCTGTTGCACTGGACTTCCTTCCTTTCAATCTTTTGTCTCCCACTCTTTCCTGTTCAGCTCTCAGTTCCAATAGCTGCTGTTGAAGCCTCATTTCTTTACAAGTCAAAATTTTGGTTTTTACCATGAGTCAACAACATGATACTGTTGTAGAAAGAAAAAAAGCAAGCACCATTCTAGGATGCATTAGCAGAAGTCTTGTAAGCAAGACATGAGAAATAATTATTTCACCTATTCAGCACTAAGCCCTCAACTGGAATACCGTGTCCATTACTGGGCACCACACTTAGGGAAAGATGTGGAGAAGTTGGAGAAAGTCCAGAGAAGAGCAAAAAAATGTAAGGTCTAGAAGACATGACCTACAAGGAAAGACTGAAAACATTGGGTTTGTTTAGTCTGGAAAAGAGAAGATTAATAACAGTCTTCAAGCACATAAAAGGCTGTTATAAAGAGGAGGGTGATAAATTGTTCTCCTTATCCACTGAGGACAGGACAAGAAGTAATGGGCTTAAATTGCAGCAGGAGAGATTTAGGTTAGCCATTAGGAAAAACTTCCTAACTGAAAGGGTAGTTAAACTCTGGAACAAATTATCTAGGGAGGCTATTGAATCTCAGTCTGTCAGTCACTAGTCCAGGGGTCGGCAACCTTTCAGAAGTGATGTGCCGAGTCTTCATTTATTCACTCTAATTTAAGGTTTCGCATGCCGGTAATACATTTTAACGTTTTTAGAAGGTCTCTTTCTATAAGTCTATAATATATAACTAAACTATTGTTCTATGTAAAGTAAATAAGGGTTTTTAAATGTTTAAGAAGCTTCATTTAAAATTAAATTAAAATGCGGAGCCCCCTGGACCGGTGACCAGGACCCGGGCAGTGTGAGTGCCACTGAAAATCAGCTTTCGTGCCGCCTTCGGCACACGTGCCATAGGTTGCCTACCCCTGCACTAGAGATTTATAAGAACAGGTTAGACAAACACCTGTCAGGGATGGTCTAAATAATATTTAGTCCTGCCTCAGTGCAGGGGACTGGACCAGATGACCTATCAAGGTCCCTTCCAGTCCTACATGGCTATGATTTTATTTTATTTTTTAAATCTTTAATGCTAAAGTGCTTCCTTAGTACTAATGTCTATGGTTTCATTCTTGTTAATAGAAATAGATTTAATGGAGCATCTTCAGTCTTGCAAGCACAGCTTCTCCTATTCAGCTGTTCTAACTGTTAAACCTATAAGGACTGGTCTCTTTCCATGAGCTGTCAATAACAAAAAAAAATCAAGCCTACATTTTACCTTTTCAAAACCATTTCCTAAAAGCTGTTCATTTTTACTAGACAGGTGTGGAATATCCATCTGTTGTCTGTTTCTGGCTTTACACTGGTAATGGAGAAGGGATGCTACATGATCAAATTTATTGACTTCCAGTGGTGAGTTACATTTGCTCTTTTCTAACCAACTAGTTGGCTATATTCCATTCTGAGGGGATTCCATACAGACACAGGGATCTGTGCCAGCAAATCCTGATGCCGAAACAAGGCATCAAGACAACTAGAAAAGAAGTCAATGGGTTTGCACAGAGATGGCAGATCTGCTTTGGCATCTGAGCAGGCCACTACAGACGAAGCTGTTTTGAGAGTAAGTAGTGACTGTGTGATCAGAAACCCAGTGAGGCTTGGAGACAGCAGTTATTAATTTATTGTGTAGTTTGTAGCTATTTGAATTTTTTTTTAAAGGGAAAATGTACCAATGACCATTGGAGTCAGTGGATACTGATTCCTGCCATGTGACAGGGGTACCGGACTTTGTAACCTGCCCCAATCAGGTGACAAATAAAGTGGGTTTGTCTTTTATCAGCACTCTTGTAAGACATGCTTTTATTACAAATAGGGGTGTTTTTAATAATGTAAAAAGGGCCATGGTGTGTATTCTTTAAACAGGATTCATAAATGCCAGCTTATGTTCGGTGGTTTGTGCTGAACAGACTTTCCTAGCAACATGCTATACCGGGATCCTCTTTTAATTCTCAGTTTGTACAGTGCCTGGCACAATAGGGTCCTGTCTATGACTATGGCAATATAAATAATAATTGCTCCAAGAGGAAGCTAGCGTATATGCACACCCAGTGACACACATTACTAATCCAGAAAACCCAAACCGTGCCAGAAAAGTGACTTGTTAAGATTAATTTATGTTTGATTAAAGCATCAAGAAGGTAACTAGTTGCTATTTATGTAGGCAAAAGCTATATAAATAGCAACATTAAGTCCAAATGTCAGCACAAATAAGTGAACAATCCCATCTACAGACACAGAAATGAACAGCTCGAAGAGAGGGGTGCTGAGAAATGCTGGCGTTTATCCCAGCTTCAAGATTGTATTTATGTCCTTTGTGGCAAATTGCCAGCACTACTATGATGGGTCTCGCGCTTTCTCTTCTGGGGGGGGGTTCAGGGCGCCGTTTCTTGCCCCTGAACCGGGATATTAACTGCCCCACTAGTGTCCTAGAGGAGGGGAGTGGAGAGGGAGGGACCCGGGCCCGCCCTCTACTCCGGGTCCCAGCCCAGGGGCCCTAGGGATAGTGGTAAACCACTTGAACTAGCGGTTCCTTCCCCTGGGCTACTTCCCTCTCCTGCCCTTCAGCTTGTAGGGGCTTCCTGCCCTCCCTCTGCACAAGCCAGGTGTTCCTTTACCTAGGGCAGGGGTAGGCAACCTATGGCACGCGTGCCGAAGGCGGCACGCAAGCTGATTTTCAGTGGCACTCACACTGCCCGGGTCCTGGCCACCGGTCCAGGGGGCTCTGCATTTTAATTTAATTTTAAATGAAGCTTCTTAAACATTTTAAAACCCTTATTTACTTTACATAGAACAATAGTTTAGTTATATATTATAGACTTATAGAAAGAGACCTTCTAAAAACGTTAAAATGTATTACTGGCATGCGAAACCTTAAATCAGAGTGAATAAATGAAGACTCGGCACATCACTTCTGAAAGGTTGCTGACCCCTGACCTAGGGTCTTGGTCTTCTTAGTCCACCGCAGCACTTCTCCAAACTTTCCTCCGCTTCTCTCCAAACTGCTCTCTGCTCCAACACCAATCCACTCTGTTTCTACTCCTTCCCCTGTCTGATTGAAGCAGGGGTTTTTTATCAGGTGCTCTAATTGGCTTCAGGTGCTCTAATTAATCTATAGCAAACTTTCTTCCCTCTACAGGGAATAAGGCTCCCTTCTAACCCTCTCCTGCTGCCCTCTGGCCATGCTGTATCACACCTTGGATAAAATCAATTGACCCAATGCACCCCCTGCTGCCTCTACCCTCACAGTCTGCCCCCTTCAGCCTTCTCCAGCTGGCCCATCCTTGTGGAATGTTTCCCCTGCCTGTCCTATCGTGCGCTCTATTCCCCCAGCCTGCTTCCTTTGTTACCCTTGGACTCTTCACCCCCACCAGCTAGTCCTTTGTGCAACCAGCTGTTTTCTCTTCCTCCTCCTGGCTGCCCATTCCAGGCTGGCTGGATGCCGGCTGGAGGAGCACTGAGAACAGAGGAGACAGTCTCCCTGCCCCCACTGCTGGCACCACTGCATGTCCCAGAGACGAGGAGCAGTAATTGCAGGGTACCTGCAGCCCCGCTACATGGGTGAGATCCCAGCAGGGCTGCAGGAATGGGTGATGGAATGGCTGACAAAGGCACAAGTGTCCAGCCCAGCCTCCATACCAGCATAAGGGTCCATATTTGCAGATCCCTTTGCAGGACTGGGGCCTATAAATGCAGGATTGTTTTACAAAACAGTTCANGAGGCTGAGGGAACTGGGATTGTTTAGTCTGCAGAAGAGAAGAATGAGGGGCGATTTGATAGCTGCTTTCAACTACCTGAAAGGGGGTTCCAAAGAGGATGGATCTAGACTGTTCTCAGTGATAGAAGATGACAGAACAAGGAGTAATGGTCTCAAGTTGCAGAGGGGGAGGTTTAGGTTGGACATTAGGAAAAACTTTTTCACTAGTAGGGTGGTGAAGAACTGGAATGGGTTACCTAGGGAGGTAGTGGAATCTCCTTCCTTAGAGGTTTTTAAGGTCAGGCTTGACAAAGCCCTGGCTGGGCTGATTTAGTTGGGTTTGGTCCTGCTTTGAGCAGGGGGTTGGACTAGATGACCTCCTGAGGTCCCTTCCAACCCTGAGATTCTATGATTCTATGATTCTATGATTCTTCATTTCTCATTGATAAACAGCTTGATGGAAAACTATACCGATGAACAAAAACCCATTTTAGAAGGCAGAAAACTGTATACCCAGACTTTCAAAAGTGTCTAGTGATTTTGGATGCCTAAATTTCTGGCTACAGGCCCAGATTAAGGCATAAGTACATGCCTAGAACCCCAGTCCCTGGGGTCAAGTGTCTTCAGACTCTAAGCTTTCGTTAAAAAAGGAGAAAAAAGTACAAGTTTCTAGTGTTTACTGTTGCAACCAAACAAGCCACAATTGAAATGTGAACTGAATGTAACGTAGTGATGTTTCCTGAGTCTGAAGCCAGCCTGAATCAACAGCTCTGAGAAATGCCCCATTCAACTTAATAGCTTATTGACTGTGAAAACTCCTACTCTGGGGGAAACCCCTGACCACACTAGTGGAGGACTCTGTATGTGTATGTGTGTGAGAGCCCTCACTGTCACGACCCCATCTTAACTCTGCTGTGGAAAGGGCAGCAAAAGCTCTGACATACGAAGTCCTCTCCTAGGTTGCGTGAATCCTCTCTCCTTCAAGACAGACCTCAGCCCACCTGAAGACAGGTAGAGGTGGTCCACAGCCTCATAAGACATAGCCCAGTGCTCTATGCCCCTAAAGTGCCAAAAAACCCATAGAGGGGCAGGAATGTTCACAAACTTCAACGCATGGTTTTTTCCCCCATTTGGGAGGATATCCTACTTGTTTCGTTTGGGGAGGGATTGAGAATACTTTGTGTCCTCCCTAGCAATAAAGATTTAATGGCAATTAGGAGGCCTCCCTTTTGGGATACCCATGAAAGCTGTATACCATCAACTCAGAGGTCTGAACCCTCCACCTAACTGCCTGGACTGCCTGCTCCTCCCACTGCTGCCTGGCCTTCTCAGGAACTGTGCAGTCCCTGCTGTCAGCTGCTCCTGAACTCCCACTCAGAGGGAGGTTTATTGTCCAACCCTTTCTGTCTTATAAAGTCCAAACCATATAGGAGCTTCCATGGGATTAAAGGCAAGAGTGGGATATGCCATAGAAGTGCAGTGTCCACACCCCTTGATGGAGCTCATCTGGCTTCCCTCTGAATATAGTTGCCCAGGGGACACTTGGATCCTTGGTTAGTATCTTGTACCACAGTGCTGAGTCCATAGTTAAGGTTACAAGACCCTTTCTATTCTGAATCGTAATTCTGACTCTACAGGAGGGACCAAAACCAACCTTCTGATTGGTCTGAAATTCCTCATACACCTCTACCCCTATATAACGCGACCCAATAGAACACGAATTTGGATATAACATGGTAAAGCAGTGCTCCGGGGGGGGCCTGCGGACTCCGGCAGATCAAAGCAAGTTCAATATAACGTGGTTTCACCTATAACGCGGTAAGATTTTTTGGCTCCCGAGGACAGCATTATATCGGGGTAGAGGTGTACTTCTGGTAGTCGTGTGTTGGAGGTGATTTTTTGGTGGGTGCTTCCTTGTTGAAAATCTGAAGTGAATTGGCTGAGGCAGTTTTCAATGCGAGAGATCTGGCTTTTGCAGGAAGCGGCTGGCAATTATTTGTCCACACTTAACTTGTCACGGAAGCTTGTGCCAGGTCACGCACAGTGAATGGTTCCATTTCCTTATAGTCATGGCAATGGTGCTATCCTGTCTATCAATTAGCCTCAGTGAGGAGGAAAGCTGAGGGAGGCTGGTGGTGAAGGGGATTTCCTCAGACTAGGTCAGTCTAATGAACAACTGCTCCATTTAAGAAAAGGGAGTTTTGATCAAAATGAAAGCGTGGGAAAGGAGGGGGGTTAAACAAAACAAAACAAAAAAGCCTAAACCTTTCCAATTGGTACAAAAGAATTAGCAAAAGAAAAACCATAAGCAGGTGACATGGGGTGTACAACAAACGACATGAGTAGAAAATAGCATCTGACATAAGGGTTAAGGCTTTAATCATACTTATGACAGAAACTCAGGGCCAATTTCAAAGGTACTGATTAAGATGACATAGCTGGCACATCAGTGAGTGGGTGTGAGTGTGAGAGGATCTAATTCTATTCTATTTGATATAGGTTCCATGCCACTTTCATCAGATAGTATCTCACCACCTCCCAGTAGTGTATTAAATCAGTGTTTCTCAATGACTGGTCCGTGGACCGGTGCCGGTCCCTGAGATCTCCCTGTCCCTGGTATCAAAAAGGTTGAGAAACACTGCATTAAATGAGGTGACTAACATCTGTAACATGTGGTTTGTTCTTTCTCCCATCCTCTCCCCAGGGGAAGAATTGTGTGTGCAGTGTAGGGCTTTGTTAGGGTTTTGTTTTGTGGGTTTTTTTAAGTACATGCTGCTGTTTATGATAAGCTATATCTACACAGCACAGCTTACAGCGCTAACACCTTGCCGTAAGGCACGCAGTGTAGCCGCTCTTTGTTGGCAGGAGAAGGCTCTCCTGCCGACAAAATAAAACCACCCTCAACGAGGGGCGGTAGCTTTGTCGGCGGGAGAGCGACAAAAGTTTTACCGATGAAAGTGCAGTGTAGCCATAGCTTTAGAGAAGGAAAGTTGGAGAAGTGCACCTTCCACTTGGAATGAAAGGTGCTGAGGAGTGTGACCCTGAGAAAGCTTCGTCTCCTGCACAGATGAGTTTTATTATTATAGTAGACGGTTCCACTGTGCCTGAGGAGCGGCGTTGTCAATCAACAGTCTTCATCACAGAGCTTTAGGCAAGCTTTTAGATACCCTGGGCCAAGGCCATTGAGTGCCCTGAAGATAAGGACCAAATCGTTGAACTTAACTCAATAATCTCTAGGAGTCCAAAGGTGTCATTTACATGCCACAAAGGGTGTAGCAGCAGGAAAAATAACTAATAATAGGAGGTCCAAAGTTGTACGTTGAAGTAGGCGGAGTGCTCACTTTACTTTAACTGATTCCTTCTTCTTGGCATGTAAATTACAGCATCTTAGACACATAAGCGACATCCACTTGCTGACATATAGTTTAGGCTACCTTTCACATCACCTGAATTTAGCCCTCAGAATTTAGCAGCAAGCTTAAAGAGGAAAAGGCATCGTTTGTCAAGGATGCAAAGGTATAAGAGGAGTGAAGATTTCTTAAACTTCGAAAATTACTTGAACCAAGCGACCTACTCTACACAGTTAAGGTCCACCATGGATCTGGAAGAATGAGAACAACATAGGGGGCAGGAAGCCTGACTTATCAGGCTCAGAGGGAGTGACAGATCTAACACAAGACTTGTCTATATTAGACTTTTATGAGACATCTCCAACCATTGCACCAGGGCCGGCTCTAGGCACCAGCAAACCAAGCAGCTGCTTGGGGCAGCACATTTGCAGGGGGCGGCATTCGGGCCATCCTTGTTTTTTTGTTTTTTTAACTCACTTCTTCCCCTCTCACAACCCTGCAGAAGCGAAGCCATGGAGCAGTCCAGCATGGCTGCTGAGAACCCACGGGACCCTGGGAGCTGTAGTTCCTTGGCTAGCTCCCTGCCTAGAGAGCCAGCCCTGGAGCAGGGAAAGAACTACATTTCCCAGCAATCCCTTGGCCGCTATCAACAGGAAAGGGAGGGGGAAGGAGTGACGTAGCTGAGCCATGCTGTAGCTTGCTGTGAGTTGAAAGGGGTGGCCCTGTGAATGGGGAACAAGTGTGCCCAGCCCAAGGGGTAGGCGGCTTTGGTGCAGAGATCCCCTTCAGAAGACTTCCCCAGACTGGATTAGGGATACTGGTGTAACCTCACCTTGCAGCCCCCAAAGAAGGAACTGGGTGGACTAAATGGACAATGTACCTCTGTATCTGAAGCCTAGCAAGGGAGGTACGTGGATCCCACTAGAATTTAAAATGAAAACTGAAAGAGGGGAAGCTCTACTAGAGGACTTGGGCAGCTTTAGATACAGTACCAGGCACGTAGGAGGATTTCCACTTCTGAACCATGGAAGCAGAAATTGGCTTTTCCTTTCTAGATTTAGCTAATATTCAGAAAGGGAATCTAGCACCTGCCCTCCAGATTTGAACACCCTCAAAATTCAGGAGTGCTCACGCTCAATTTGGGCAGCTGTTACTTCATTTCTCCCAAATCAAATATACTGATCCACTGTAACTTGCTGTAGATAAAGTAGGATAAAATTGAGCAAGAAACGCTTCCCAGTGGTTATTAGGACTGGAATTGCTATTTTCAACAGCCATTGCTTTTTTTTTTTTTAGTTTTATTTGTTTAAAAGGAAGACAGTGATATTGCATTGGCAAATTCCCCATAGAAACAAAGAGTGGAGCAAAAGAATAATAAAGGCACCTCAACTGTTCCTCATTTATGTAGGACTGTCTTATAATATGCATCCAGATATCCTCCAATCACACAAGCTGAAAATTGTTTCACTTTACTGCAGTTCTGTAACTATATGGGAACCAATCCTGTCTGTGTTCTGTGCACATCCAAAATTCCTGCTGAATGACCCGCCCTGGGAGCGAGTTACCAGTGACCCAGGGCTGGGACAGCAGGAGGGTGCAGGTTGGGGGGGAGAGCCCAGGGCTGGGGCAGCAGGGGGGTGGGTGGGTAGGTGAGGGGGGAGCCCAGCGCTGGGGCGGCAGGGGGTGTGGGTGGGTAGGTGAGGGGGGAGCCCAGCGCTGGGGCGGCAGGGGGTGTGGGTGGGAGCCCAGGGCTGGGGTGGGGGGCAGCCAAAAATGTTTTTGCTTGGGGCAGCAAAAAACCTAGAGCCGGCCCTGCATTGCACTACCAGAAGTGCAGCTCGGGGGAGTAGCAGTGGGAGGACTCAGGCAGTCACTGGCATTTTAACCTTTTATTTAGATAGCATGAGATTAAAAACACCTATACGCTGTCTACTCTAGTTTACCAAACGCTGCTGTCAGCAGTGGAGCTGCATCAGAGGGACATTTCATCATAATTTCTAGTGCAGACACAGATCGTGTGCCTACGCTATGGCCAGCAGAGAAAGGGTTGCTGATGATCTGTGTGTGTGTAAGCTTGAAAGCTTATCTCTTTCACCAGCAGACGCTGGGCCAATAAAAAAATATTACCTCACCTACCTTATCTCGCTAATAGCCTGGGACCAACATGGCTACAATAACACTGCATATTTATTGGGGAGATAGAGTTAAAACCTTAGTGAAATCTAGTGTGTCTCTGCTGGCTGGGTGAAGTACACTTTACTGGAGAACAGTATTATGATTGACGCATGGCAAATAATGAACTGAAGCCTAAGGGAGAAGAGAAATATTTGATGTGTGAAATAGAGTGGATGAGTCTCTGAAAAGGAAATGCAGTGTTATAACCATGAGATGGCTCATCTCTTCCCAGCCCAACCTGGTATGTCCCTGGTTATTGAGTAGCTCCTTAAATCAAGGAACTGAATTCAATAGTGAACTTCATAACAATGCGCTTTATTGATCATCATGTGTGGATGGGACATCCCACACCCCAGGCAGCATATCCCCTACATACTGTGTACTTGGTGAGGTCTCAAATGCCTCTGACGTGTAAACCAAACATTTCAGGGACACAGATTAAAACAAAGTTCTTTTATTGTGATCCTAGTCTCTTGGTGTGACTTCCACAAACAAACAGATCGTCTGATTCTCTGATGTTTGCATGGCAGGCTGCATTCCACAGTGTGCAAGGACTGACCTGGCTTCGGCACATTTGCACGAAAGACGGGCTGAGGAATTTCTGAAGTGTTTTAAAATAACCCTGTTGTCCAGTAGAAAACGGGTACCAGAGTTAACAGCGGAAGTGACAGCTTGTTCTGGATATCTTGATTGAGTAAGAGGTCTGAATAAGAAATATCACGTATGGTGAGACCATCAGTGTCATCCATTGTTCAGACTGCAAACTTTTTTGGGTAACGATTTTGTTGCCTTATAAACATCTAGTACATTCTGGGTGCTACCACAATACCAATAAATAAATAATACTACTACTATCTCCTCTGTGAATGGAAATTCATCCTCCCAACTGCCCAGAACTTCTTGAAAATGCCAGTAAGAATGCAGTCCCATTTTGTTATTGTACACCCAACTCTATCTGCCTCCAGATCTCTCAAACTTGCAGCACATATTTCACTTCAAAGGTTTTCCTAACCCATTAGGCTATCATTAGAGTTGGGAATGCTGGAGTCAATCTGCCTGGCAAGCAAGCTTATCTGGGGGGGAAAAAAAAAATCTGTACCAAAGCTTGCAGGTTTAGCAGGCAATGGTTTGAATATACTATATTTGGTTGTGGGTTTCAAAGTCTCTCCTGCTGGCTGGTCATTGACAGAGTCTCATGAAAGAAGATAGATCTTCAGGTCAAACAACAAAGCACACAGTGCTCTTTTTCCATTAGATCTAGACTCCAAGTCTTTATTCTCAACCAGCTGGATTGTCACAGGACGGGACAGTAGATAGAAAAACAGTACTTTTAGGGCTCAACCCAAAAGCTTCTGTCTCTAACATTCAATCATCCCTTTCCCAAACAAAAATCACCTTAAATCTAACCAGATTCAAATCAGTATTATATTACAGTGTAAACCTCGTTGCCCCAGATCCTCCTCCCAGATTTGCATGCTGGGGGGGGACAGGACACCTACACAGGGACCTCACTTCTTCCAGGTAGAAGGGGGGGCTCAGCTATCTCTGGCTCAAGCCTAGCTTCTCTCTCCTACAATACAAAGTTAGTAGTGAACACTGTGGTGACTATCACAAGTATTGGACCATAATGCTTCATTGGTCCCTTGCACTAAATAGACCTTTTTTGGCACTGGTCCAGGCCTAAGTTTAGCAATTTCCAGAACTAAGGTCAGTGCAACTTTGCAATCGCTGATTCAGAACAGAAACATGACACAACTGTCTCAGTCTAAAAACAGACCTTTTCTTCCCCCCTGCCCCGCCCCCTAAGAGAATTCTGTCCAATTCACTCATTCCAGCACTCAAAGTTCAGAAATAATACTTAGAAGTTTCCATATTGAGTTACATGAAACCTCTCAAACCATCTTGTGTGGTAGATCGGTGTTATGAAAGATGGACTTGATCCAAAATCCATTCATTTGAGCACCTCTGAATTTAGAGGAAGTTCTATTTTAAATCCAGATCCAAATTTTGCAGCTAGCCCCTATCACTACACTTAAGAGTAAAAGTACGACTAAAGATGAACCTGACCAAAAATCCTGGATCTCAACACTCCAGGGGTTTGACTCTGGATATAAACAAACTTCAGGCCCCTCTCTGTTATCTCCATTTAATAAATGGGGAAGAATAGAGAGCTTACGTGAATTGCCTGAGGACACACAACAAGACAATGGGAGAGGTGAGAATAGTACACAGAAGTCTTGTGTCTCCCAGAACTTATTTTGAAAAGCAGTAATTATGCTGATGGCAGGACATGACAACATAGGGTGCTGAGCTTGTCCCTTGCCCGATAACACTTCTTTACAATGCTCCAGTCTGAGTCATTATTCAATAGTAATGGAATGTATTGGCCTGAACTAATGATGTGATTGAAAGTTATCAACAGAGGCGATCCTAAAATTCCCCAAATACAAACTATACACACATATGTATGTGCAAACACAGTTACAACCTTCATTACAGGGTGTTGCTATGCTCAAAATAAATCAATTCACAGGCCAGAATGGTGGCCATTGGCAGCACTACTAACATGTAGAAAAGCCAAGTTCAGAGCCTAGGTGAGATCTTGCCAATAGAAGCTATGGCCAAAGTAAAAGCAGCATATTCAGAGGTAGGTAAAGCCACAAACCTCTTCAGCAGCAACCTGTGACGCATGGCTAGAAAGGGTTAAACATCCTGCAAAATAAATAACCCATCAAAGACATGTGGGGAGATAATGTTTGTGTTTTTGTAAATTTACCTATGTATGAGTAGGGTGGACAATGTAATCAACAGTCCCAGTCTATGCTGTATTCTGATCATTCAGAGGTCAAAAGAACATCCTATCATTTAAATGAATTGTAAACATGGGATATTTCGGTATTCATCTCTCTTTGAAATGTACTGTGAATGGTGGAGGAACAAGCAAATGGCCTTGTGTTAATTCGTATAGCTAAGTACCTCCTTCAAAGTCATCCTAATTACCCTTTGTTCCCTGAGAAACTCCAACTTGTCAAAAGACATGAAATTGTATAAAAGATCCGTGGGTCCTGATTCTGTCATCTCTGGTCTGCTTAGGCTTAATCAAGGGAAGTTTGAATCGCAAGACTGAAGTCCCAGTTATGCTGGTACACCCTGAATATAATATTTGGACATTGGACTATAACCTATTAACTGAATTCTAAAGGAACTCTTTGCAACTACAAAGCTCACCATCTCTGCTATGAATCTGAACCTCAATGGATTGAACTCATGTCTGTCTGTATATTGATCTATTAACCATACTCTCTCTCTCTTTGTTTTTAAATAAATTTTAGTTTAGTTAATAAGAATTGGATGTAGCATGTATTGGGTAAGATCTGAAACATTCATTAACCTGGGAGNAGGACCCCGGTCACAGGGTGTAGTCATGCTTGGATACACATTACCACAGGTTAATTGGGTTTTTGGATCAGACTTGTCACACACTTGTCAAAATTTAATTTTGATATGGGAGAGTTTAAGGGTTAAAAATCAGTTACCATGAGTGATCCATGATCAAGATCCTGACAGAAAAAGCCTGGAAGAATTGTGCTCACAGAGGGGGTTGTCTTTTAAGAAAAATGCCACAGAGCAGGAACTGAAAAATCTGTTAATTGCCAGTGATAAGGAAGCAGACCCAGGGGAAATGCTTGAAGTGAGAAACCAGCAGCTAGAACTTGAACAAAAGCAAAATATACCTGATTTGGAAGGAGAAGCTGCTGAAAGAGAACACCTGTGTTTTGAACATGAACAAAGAATGGCAGATATTTGATTGCAGGAACTAGAAGCTAAGGCAAAAGGGGACAATTCAAGAGAATAAAGGAACAACAGGAACTGTATCATCCTGAAAAGCCAGCTCCTCTCAACAGCAAAGATGGAGATAGAATCTATCCAGTTTGTAACAATGTTGGTATGTTGTTTGTCTCTAAGCAGTTGTCTGTGTGTAGCCAAATTTACCCCAACACTGCCACCTTTTATGTAAATGTGAGCCCAGGTAAAGGTAACCCCATAACTTGTACAGGGAATGTAAAAATCAATGGTAAAAGCTGTTTAGGGCAAATTACAGCTTCTAACATCACTGTTGTTAAAGCAGATTTTGTCAAAGAGGAAGATTATTTACCAAATCAGAGTGTGAATATCGTAATCCTCTTTGAGTTTACTGTAAGTGTGCCTTTAGCCAGAAGCCATCTTGAATGGAATGGTGTTAAACATGAAGCTACACCTCTACCCCGATATAACGCTGTCCTCGGGAGCCAAAAAATCTTACCACGTTATAGGTGAAATCGTGTTATATCGAACTTGGTTTGATTCGCCAGCGTGCGCAGCCCCGCCCCCCGGGAGCGCTGCTTTACCGCGTTATATCCGAATTCATGTTATATCGGGTCGCGTTATATCGGGGTAGAGGTGTATAGCTGGTGTAAGAAAGTTATTGCCTAAGGATCTTTTAATTGGGGATGATATTAAAACTTTGTTCAGTCAAGTTGATGACATAAACCAGTCACAGGAAAGAAATAATCTTGAACTTGTGTCTATTAGGGGCAATGATTTGCCTATGGAGGGTTTCTCCGAATGTTTGTCTGAGAAAGATAGCTGTTTATCTGTGCAAAGAAGCAGTGTGTATGTGGAAAAAATTCTTAAGTGTCTGTCTGGTATCTGAGAAGTAAACCTGGCATTAGATAAGGCTCAGGGAAATGTTTCTCTAGAGCAAATTAAAGTTGGTAATCAGGTTAAAGCCCTAACTGAGGAAGAAAAGGGTACAGTACTAGTGAGTGATGAATTGTTGGCAAGTAAAGTTTGTGAAAGTAAGCCTGAAAAAGGTAGAAATGATTTGTTTATAGCAGCTCGGTGTAGTGAGACACTAATTGTGAAAAGCAACAGTTTATCTGTTGAAGGAAAAACTGTTTCCAATTGTTTGTCTGTTGCAAATAGCAGTCTGCCTAATGAAGGAGAAAGTACCTCCAGTCTTTTGTCTGTGGAGCAGACAGAAAATGCTTCTCAGTTTATGCTACTTAAGAATTTGTCAGTTGGCCCAGAGTTGTTTCTGGATACAACTAAGGCCAGTAGCGGCGCCAGCTCTCCCGGCGCCCTAGGCGGCGGAAGGTCCCGCCCCCAAAACTGAACGGACGGACGGGGCGCTGGCGCCCCCAAAATAGCAGCGCCCTAGGCGACCGCCTAGGTCGCCTAATGGGTTGTGCCGGCCCTGACTAAGGCCCAGGAAGGGAATGTTCCCAAGTTTGTGTCTGCTAGGGAGAATGACATTGTAACTAGGTTGCAACCAGTTAATGTAATAAATAGCTCCCAGAAACTAAGCGATTCTGGTACTTCTATTTTGCCTGTTGCTAGTGTGTTGCTGGGTAAAGATATGACAATCTTGTCTGATCAGGGTGATATCATAGCCAGTGCACAAGGAAAGCATGAAAGTAATTTGACTGTTACCTACTGACACTGTGGAAACTTGTAACAAGGAAGAGAATGCTTCTAATCTTTTGACTATGAAGTCTAGCAGTTTACCTGAAAGGGGGTTGTGTAAAAATCCTCCTGGTGGGCCAGAGGTGATTCTGGATGTAAGTGAAACTCAGAAGAAGTTTGGTAATTTGTCTGTTATGACAAAGTTGGTTCTGGACATAAATAAAGCTCAGAAAGAATCTGTTGCAGTGCATGATATTGCAGAAGGAAAGGAATTTCTTGGTGAAGTCTTTAAAGTCTGTGAAAAGGAATTGTTTCCATTGACTCTTAATGGGCCATTGTTGATTGTAAACAGTCTCTCTTCTGAGGAAAGTGTGTTAGTGCCTAATGGCCAGAGTCTTTCAAATGTGTATGAATCCACTGGCCTTCCTTCAGAAAGACCCAGTGTGGATAGTTTTGAAAAGATTTCAGATGAAATAAAAATTGTTAGGGAGTTTAAACAGCCCTATAAGCGTAACCAGCTTGTTGGGGAGACAATGTTGTTGGAACATGAATGTCTCCATGTTGATTCTTTAAGTAAGCAGTCTGTGACTCAGGTACTGAGGAAAGATCGGGTTACTGGTTTTTCAGAGCAGAACAGCCTTATAACTGAACCGATAGGCGCAGCTCCCTGCCCAGCTCACCTCTACCTCCGCTCCGCCTCCTCCCCTGAGCGCGCTGCGTGCCAGCTTTCCCCCCTAGCTCCCAGCGCTTGCACCACGAAACAGCTGTTTCGCGTGGCTGGGAGGGAGGGAGAAGGAGGGGGAAACGTGGCGCACTCAGGGAAGAGGCGGGGCCGGGGTGGGGATTTGGGGAAGGGGTCCAATAGGGGCAGGGAGGGGGCGGGGCAGGGGGCGGGGATTTGGGGAATGGGTCCAATGGGGGCAGGGAGGGGGCAGAGTTGGGGCGGGGACTTTGGGGAAGGGGTTGGAATGGGGGCGGGGCAGGGGTTGGGAAAGGGTAGAGTCGGGGCGGGGCCAGGGGGCGCGAGCACCCACCAGCGCCAGGGAAAGTTGGCGCCTATGGCTGAACCCACAAGGATGCAGCGGAGAGCAGGCAAACTTTCATCTCTAGATATTTTGGATTTGACTTGTAGTCTCTTAGTGGACTTGACATCTGATTCCATGTGGAAGCAGAGGATGGGTAATGGAAGGACAAAAGAACTTTGAGTCTAACATGCTAGTGAAAATGGATGGTATCTCTTTAAGACAGAGTCCAGCCTTGGAATTGATAAAGCTTGAGGATCTGAACACTAGTAAACAAGCTAGTGTCTGTGTTGATGCAAATTACCTGACTGACTGGGAGGAGAAAGACTTGCCTATAGCCATTAGCAAAGAGGATGCACCCAGCCAGCCAATGGATTCTGTTACACAAAAGAGTTCAGATTTTGACCCTACTGGACAGGGAGGAAGGGAAGTATTAAATCTTGCAAATAAAAGCCACAGGTTAACCCTAAAATACCAAACCCCAAAGGAAGCAGTTAAACTAAAAATCTATGTTAAGGAAGACCCTGGGGTCAAGAAAAAGCTACAAAGGTTCAAAAGGAATATTGAACAAGCTGACCTAAAAATAATTTTGAATGTACACTTGTAATAAATTTAATGTTAATGTTAATGAGGTTAACTTTTGTGACTGTGGTGCTGATACCAAGAACTGTAAAAATGTACAATGTGCATGGTCTCTTGAAAAAACCCTTCAACACGTTAAGAGTGGTGAATAATAGAAACCCTTATGATTATGCTGTTTGGTTCAACAAGAACACACTTTGTATTAAAAAGCCTAATAATGTTAAGGTTTCACAGCCAATGCATAGACACATTTCTAAAACTTTCCACAGCAGAAAAACCACTACAAGCTTGAACTACTGTCCACAAAGGGAAACTGGGGTACAACACCTCGCAGCCTTCATGTGTGGACTAAGTTTTTAACTTGGGCCAAAGTATGCATCAATAATTTGGCCTCACAAAGAATTCAATGTAAACACAGCTCATATCAATGTTGGAAGGTCCTTAAGGTGTATACAGGAGCTCTAATTTCGCCCTTCCACACCAGTCTCACATTGGGAATGTGACGCATGGCTAGAAAGGGTTAAATATCCTGCAAAATAAATAACCCTCAAAAGATATGTGGGGAGATAATGTTTATGATTTTGTGTATTTACATATGTATGAGTAGGGTTGACAATGTAATCAACAGTCCTAGTCTATGCTGTATTCTGATCATTCAGAGGTCAAAAAAACATCTGATCATTTAAATGAACTGTAAACATGGGTTATCTCAGTATTCATCTCTCTTTGAAATGTACTGTGAATGGTGGAGGAACAAGCAAATGGCCTTGTGTTAATTCATATAGCTAAGTACCGGTGATGGACCTCCTTCAAAGTCATCCTAATTACCTTTTGTTCCCTGAGGAACTCCAACTTGTCAAAAGACATGAAATTGTATAAAAGATCCTTGGGTCCTGATTCTGTCATCTCAGATCTGCTTAGGCTACATCAGGAGAAGTTTGAGTCGCAAGATTGAGGTCTCAGTTATGCTGGTACACCCTGAATATAATATTTGGACATTGGACTATAACCTATGAACTGAATTCTAAAGGAACTCTTTGCAACTACAAAACTCACCATCTCTGCTATGAATCTGAACCTCAATGGATTGAACTCATGTCTGTATGTATATTGATCTTTTAACCATACTCTTTATCTTTTTTTAATAAATTTTAGTTTAGTTAATAAGAATTGGCTGTAGCGTGTATTTGGGTAACATCTGAAACATTCATTAATCTGGGAGGTAATGTGTCCGATCCTTTGGGATTGGTAGAACCTTTTCTTTCCTATGATGAAATAAGATTTTCAGAAATCATCATATTTGACTTAGGTACCTGGATGGAGGCCTGAGGCTGGATCACTTTAAGGGAACTGTGTTGTTTGGACTTCTGCGTAACCAGTGAGGTAATAAAGAAGCTGTTTTATGCTGGTTTGGCAAATCTAAGTATATGAATATCCGCCAGCTTTATGGGGATTGTCTGCCCAATTATTTGCAGTTCACTCTAATTGAGTGACCATAGCTGGCTCCCACTGGGACCCCAGTCACAAAACCCTTGCAGGAGAATCATGGCAGTGCTGATGGCCCCCTGGAAGACCTTGCAGTCAATACAAAAAATGAATGTGACCTCCACTTTCTCTGTCCTCCTTCAAAAATCTTTCACTACACATTTGAATAGCTTAGCGGATGCTCTATTTAAAATATATTTTCCATGGCGCATACACCCTGAATAATTCAATGTATTAAGTTCTCAAAACTGGGAGTGTTTCTTGTTGCTAGAATTAGAACTGGGGGTCAGAGCCCTTGAGTTCTGGTCCTAGTTGCAGGTCTGACTTCTTTGTATTTTTACTTCCTTTCTTATTGCGGAAGCATTACAGGATGAAATGTCAACATTCTGGCCCTTCTTCCAGACACATTTCAGAAGTTCTGTCTGTCTTGGGAAAACTCAGTCTGCCTGAATCATCAACTTTCTGTTTGTCACGCTGACTTGGGGGAAAAAAAGGCTATACATAGAAGTGATTAATGTTGATGACTTCATACTAAGGCCCTGAGGGAAGCTGCATGCCAGATATACCTGACTTGTCACTGAGAGTGTAAAAAGCTAATGATGAAAAGAGTGAGCTTTAAGAAGTGCCTTTGACAGCACTTTCATATAGTCAATTTCATTTTCCGTGCATCATTTACTTATTCAAGTTTATCCCCTTGCTGAAAATAAACATAAACAGGGGAATAGAAAACTCCTTATAAACATGTTTTAAAAGAAATTAACAAAAAAATCAGCACCTAAAATACAAAGGTTTCTCTGTCAGGAACTGAAATTTTAATTTTTTTTTTCAAAATATTCCAGTTGACCGTTTCCCTTTCGATTAAAAAAAAAAAAAATCAAATCTGTAGAACAACCTAGTTTACCATTAGTTGTTGGCATGGGTTCCGACAAGGGATAGCATGCTTAAAAAAAAAAAATCACTGGACTCCTTTGTCATTAGAAAAGGGGAAATTCGGGGGAATATAGAGGAATAGAGACACAAATATGAAAATTTAGGCCACCCCAGTTCTAACCATTTCAAATTGGGAACTAAACTAAATATTAGTTTTGGGAAGTTGTTGCTTCATAATTAAGTCAGCAAGTTTGTCAAAATAGGTCAGTGAATTAGTTATGTGCCTTTTGTAAAATGACACCAAAAACACTCCATTTTTTTCATTTCAATGTTGTCATCATATTGAGTACTTCCAGACCACGACTCTGACCAACTCAATTCCCCTGTCATAACCATCATATATGAACTGCAAAATACTACAGTAATGCAACGTTACAGTAATACAGTTGGACGAAGTCCAGAAATACACAAATTTAGGTTCCTACATTAACTTGGACACATTGCCACCCATACAGTTCCAGAGCTTCAGGCCCATTAAATTGCTTTGCCACCCTCATGGTGCAAAACCAATCTTAACAGGGGCTTTGCCAGCCAGTGGAGGATTTCCCCCTTTGTTAGTGATGTAGGGTTGCTGCAGTGACTTTTACATTCTTCCCTCCCACCCTACAATTTTTATTTGTATTATGCAGTGTTGTAGTTGGGATTACAAGTAGCAATTAGAAATGAGTCACACTGTTTTCACAGTTGAAAATTCCAGCTTGCTGTTTTAATTTATTCTCAGTTTACCTATTTAAATGGAAGGTGAAAATAGAACAAATTGGTGTCCCTAGTGAAGAAACTACTGATCTGAAGCTCTTCAGAAATCTATCACTAAGAAGTACCACTTTCCACAGTGAAAGGAAACAGCGGAGGTGATAGACCAAACCTATGAATCCGATAGCCCATTAAGGAAGATAAATGAAAACTGAGTCTTGTTTTTAATCTTAGATAACCAAACCTATGAACTCTGGCAGAAATCACAAAAAAATAAATTTTGGGGGGTAGAGGAATAGGAAAAGTGTATTTTAAATTATTTATAGATTTTTCTCTATGACTGTTATTTAAACATCACTTAGGTAGCATGGTAAAATGACATAGCACTCTACAAACAAGTTCCCTGGCAGAGAGAGTTAGCCATTACAAAGAATCACATTTTGTATTGCTACAGGATCAGACAGAAGAAAAAAGTGTCTGGGAAGGAGAATACAATGCCCTAGTAATATTAAGAAACACAGCAGAAATAATAAAAAAAAAAAACAAGTGAAAGGTCCTTTAGACCTTTAAAGATTTCCCCTAATAAAATCCACCAAAGGAAAGCAACATAATTTAGCAGGCTGGAACATGAGTTCTCACCCTGGTTCTGCCTGTACCTTGCTGTGTGTCCTTGGCATGACAATTAACATCCCTAGTTGGCTCCATTTCACTATTTGTAACATGAAGATATCACTTATTTCACAGACGTGTTGTTGAGATTAATCGGTTAATGATTGTAAAGGTATATGAGCACTAAGGATTATTATGATCAGTATGAAATTCTCTAGTAAGTTGCTGACGCTGTCAGGTATTATTCACATTCAGTATCATAGTCATGTGAAAGAAATAAAGATAGGCTAACATCATAAGCCTGTGCTCTTATATCTTGGCATTTAATAGCACCTCTCAAATTGCCACATCTATTTCCTTTTAGAAGCACCTGGCACAGTTTTATAGAGACAGTTTAACGTCATCCTAATGAGTTATTTCCCCTATGTATTCTTCCTTTGTGAGAAAATTTGGGTCAGATCTTGTAGTGCCTTTTTTAACAACAAAAATCAGTCTTATGGCTTTATAAAAAAAATCACATCTGAAACATTTACATGTATTTCTCTTTCTTTAAACCAATTACTCCAAATCGATCATTGTCTGAGATTGATTTAACTTTGACCTACAAGAATGAAAAGCGATACCCTCAGGTCAATTTAAATTTAGTTTTTTGTAAAAACCAGGGGGTCAATTTCAAAAGTGCTTGGCACTTACTGTTACCAGCAGCCCGCACCTTTGAAAATGATGCCCAGAAAAGATCAATAGAAATATTTCCATAGGTTTTTAAAAATCAGTTTTAAAACAGTTTTTCTAAACACTCCTCTCCCTCAAATTTCCAACCCAAACATTGCAACACCACGCTGGTGCACAAAAGCCAGAATTAGTTAAACTGGTTTCCTTGTCTAATAAGAGAAATGCGATAAGATACCAGCCCCACCAATGGCAAGTTAAGGAATCTGATTGTCAAAGTCTTACCTCGTAACTGATCTAATTTATGGTCGCTTACACAAGGAAAGCCAATGTTCCCATATGTTTTTAACTTTGAAAAGGAACATTTGATCTTTTAGAGTTCTTCGCTGCTTGCCAATTTTGTTAAAGAGCATAAGGGAAGGGCGCAGGAATAATTTTTATAGCGGAGGTGCTGAAAGCCATTGAACCAAACTATAAACCCTGTATATGATGGAAACCACTTCAAGCCAGGGGGTGTGGCAGCACCCCATGGTCCAGCACCTATGTAAGGGGTGAAATAGCTTTATTGCCTCTCCTGAAAAGTACTTTCAGACAGCACCTGGATTACCAAGCAGGAGAATCCCAGCATTGCAAACACTCACGGGTCTGTGAGAAGAGCGAAGGGATTCGTGTAACGCCATAGGAGCCACAGCTCCATTCAGGAACCGCAATATTTTTGAAGAAAGAGATACTGTCATCTAAATTCCTGCGGCTTGAGTTCTGGAGCAAGCTGATTGGCTAATGACCTCGCTGCTCCTATATGCTGGATCTGTGGGTGAAGTGAATGAGCCAGACTAGCTGTGGATGGTTAAGAGGGTAGGGAGCAGGGGGTTTTGCTCTTCGGTTTTATTTCTATTTGCTCGGGAAGGGGGGAAAGCTAATATCCAGCTTTGCTGATTGAAGGCAGCTGACTCTGTGTTGGGTAAGTGTCTCTCTCTCTCTATATATATATAAAGTTTGCTTGGTTTATGAACGTGATCTTATTTTTAAAAAGACCGCCTAGAAAATATTCCGCCTTTGTTTAAAGCGAGCACTGTTTTAAAACGCTGTTTCATGGAAAACCAGTATCGGAAACTAACTTGAACGCACACTTTAAACTCTTACTTTTGGGGGGAACGACGGTGTTTTAGGCTCATGTTCCACAACTTGCTTGTGTTTCCTTTTTAAACTCTTCCTGTTCTTAACTTCGCAGTGGATATCTGGGTTTTAAAAAAAAACAAGCGTGCGCTTTCCACATGTTAAACAACACGTTCCACTCGGATTACTGCGTTCAGATTAGAGTGAATCGATTCGAACCTTATTTGGTATAGACTTCTAACGTAGAGATGTAATGGACTAGAAGTTAGCTGATCAGAGTGAGCTATTTCTCTTCATTGGTGATCATCCAAACCTCCTCCTAAAACAAAAAACTTTCTATGGCCCCTTGTGGATTTTTTTTTTCTTCCATGGAGGGAAAGTATGTAGCTCGGCAGTGAAACAAGCCATTCAAAGTGGCGGTAGACTAGGGANCCCTTGCTTCCCCCCCCCCCCCCCCCCATCCCCCATCCTCCTAGCTCTTCTGGTTATTTCTGCTGTTACAAACTTCAGCTGCTGTTCCTATGTCTACCCAGTGAAACAAGCAACTCCGGCTCAGGGAGTTTCTTTGCTGCTAGGTGTGTTGCAAAATATAACCTCACGTCTGAGCACTGCTGAAATCTTCCTAGTAAACGCAAGTTTGACTGAGAGAGAGACTTGCCTACACAGAGACTGTTGTATTCCTTGAATCTTTAGAAACGTGTGTCTTTTTCCCGCTTAGAGGGGTGGGCAAAAGAATCCTGCCTCTCAATTTTAGATCAAAGTAAAGTATTAAAGTGGCATTGGAATAAAGCTAAGGAAATGTTTTGTCATTGCATGTGGACGGACACCTGATTTTTTTTCAATCTGAATACAGGTTTCCATTGTGTGTTGTGGATATATCTGTTCCCTAGCTGAGAGGAAGGGTGTTCCCACAGTAACCTCCTTTGTTTCTTACACACACACACACACACACACAAAAAGGGACACTGTAGCTGGCTGGCCACGTGGTTGCAATTTTCTAGGCGCCGTAGCAGTCTCTACTGCTCCCTGCTGATGCTGAGTACACATCCGGAGCTAGCTCAGCAGCAGCTTTGGCCACCACATCAATGGGTGCTTTGCTACCTTGATTGCAAAGTGTGTTGATCCTCCCATGGATGGAACCAATGTGGTTGCTACAGCGCTACTGTAAAAGCCTGTAGAACTTAATAGAGTGATATATTTTCTAGAGGGGTTTTCCTACCATCCCATATAATTCTAGAGCAGTGATACTCTTTCAAATTTTGTAGGACTTTCCCAGTGGGGTGGAGCAGACGAGGCTGAATGAAACTCAGCAGCAGCTCCAGCCAGAGTTGCAAGGACTGGGACTTTAAACTGAAATAGGTGGTTCCTCTTCCTATGAGCGCTAGATTATTATTATTTTTTGACTTGTTCACAAGCTCTGGACAAGGCTTGGAGTTTATGGCTTCAGCTTAGGGGTGGGGGAATTTGTGTGTCACGTTTTGGGGGATGTGGATCAGAAAGCGTGGCGGGGCGGCACAGTTTTCTGCTAGTTTTGAACTCCTGCAGCCCTGTTTGGTCTGGGCTAATAGAAAATGGTGGAAGTTGTGGAGTATCTTTCTTAAATCCTAATCTGCGTTGGGTCTTTGTGGGTTGGAACTGCGGGAAGACTGCTTACACTTCCTTGGGGATTTGAACCAGTCAATGTTATTTCATAGCGCTTTCCCCTCTGCTCGGTGAAATCCTGACTGAAATGGCTGGCAGGGGTCGAGTGAGAGCAGGGTTTCTGTGAAAGAAAGGGGTGCCCTAAGAAGCTATGGAAGGCCTTGCTTTGTTCTTGGGACTGCAGTGAAAGGAGTGCAGGCAGGCTGTGGGACAGGAGTTTTTGGAGAGTCTAATCTCTTGCCCATCCCAGGGGGATGGAAAGCAGAGTTAGGTTTCCTTGTAATCATATGGTTAGTGGGCTAGGAAACTAGTCAATTTAAACTCCCTAGGCCTGATTCTCTACAGGGTTGCATTTCATGGAGTTGATTTACACCAGTGCAAAGTGGTTGTAAAAAGCCCATTATTCTGAGTTAGCCACACCCAGCAGTGGAGGATTGGGACCAGTGAGCTTTCTGCCCCTAATGGGCTTTTCCCATGTGCAGGAACATTAGTTTTGTGACTACAGTACCCTTTATGTCAGATGATGCAGTCCCTCATAGCAGCAGTGTGTGTAAGTGCCCAAATCCATTGCAATTACTGGGGGTGGGGAGGGGAGTTTCTTCTGTCCTATCATCTCTAATGTTTTGTTTTCCCCCACTCTCCGACCCCCACCAATCTTTTTGTTTTTCTCTTTGCAGTTGGAAAGGGTCATCCTAGAAAATGAAGGAACAAACTTCTAAAATTCAAAATTATTCACTCTGTGGGTTTTTAAAAAAATTTGCATAGAAATGCTAGTGCATAAATGAGAACAAAAGACAGCTAACACCTTGCTGACGTGACAGGATGTGTAACGTAGTTTCACACCTGATGCAGTGAGCACAGAAAAATCTCACCAGTTCGTCACTGGTGTCTGGCTGGAGACAAGTTTGCTGCATGGCTGGACTGATTTCAATGTGAAGTTTGGAAGTGTTTCTGCTATTAAAAAATATTAGTTACAAAGACCCTGTTGAAGACACCAGTGATGGTGGCTAGACAAGTGAACAAAAATAAATAAAAAACCTCTGCACCCGTAACTTTTTCAGTGGTTGTACCTACTGCTTAGTAAGGCAGAAAATCTAATTTGGAGCCTCTTAGTGGAACAGAGATGTGACTTAATTGTGCTGTCTTAAATTGCTGTAGAAATGTTTGTTTGTTAGAAGCAAGATGTTTCATGCCAAATGCTGCCCACTGTGGTAGTCAGGACACACTACCTGAGCCTGGCTAAACTGGACTAATGACTACTGAAAAAAATCAGAACAGTAATTACCCAAAGGCTGGGGAGCAGTATGTGGAAATTCCTGAATTCTAGTGTCTGAAACACTGTAGAACACTGGGCTACTGCATCTATTGTTTTTCTACAGCAACCAAAACAAGTTAAGTTCTTTACATATGAAAACAAGTGAGATCCATGCCCTAAAAAAATCTGAAAACTAATCCTAATTGAGGGCCTCATCTGACACCTATCAAACTGGATGTTTTTGACACCATTGAGCTTTTTCTTAAAACCTCCCACTGTTGCATTGTTCCTGGGGTGGCCAAAACTACTGCTTCCATTGATGGTAATGCAGGTGGAACGGATGCACTGGAGCTGCGAAGAAAAGGTAAGTGTAGCAAGGCTTTGGTATCCCTGAGGCCTTGTCTACACTGCCACTTTACAGCCCTGCAGCTGTCTCGCTCAGTGGGGTGTGAAAAAACACCCCCCTGAGCGCTGCAAGTGTCAGCACTGTAAAGTGGCAGTGTAGACAGTGCACTAGCGCTGGGAGCCATCTCGTGGGGGTGGCTTTTTTTTTTTTTTTTTTTTTTAACACCGCACTGGGAGAGCCACGACTACACAGCCACGTTAAAGCGCTTTAATGTTGCTAGTGAAGACATACCCTGAGTATCTTACTATCTATGGCCTGCATAATTGTAGTGTCTCTCCAGTAGCTATGAGTAATCCCATGGAGGACTCTTGAATGAGACACCTTGAACTGAACTCTGTATTCAATGGGGAGTCAGTGCTAGGGTGACCAGATGTCCTGATTTTATAGGGAGAGTCCCGATATTTGGGGCTTTTTCTTATATAGGCTCCTATTTCCCCCACCACCACCTGTCCCGATTTTTCACACTTGCTTGCTGGTCACCCTAGTCAGTGCAGACAATATAGATTGGGTGTTGGAGATGTGTTCACTAAGCAAATGGGCAGCTGCATCTTGTACCACGTGTGTGGCTTTGCTCTGAGTTACTATAACAGAGTCCAGTGCTCACATGAGGACATAGATCACTGTGGCCACATCTGTGTCTGACAGGATGGGGGTGTAATTTTCTGGTTGCTTGCAGATGGAAGTGAGTGCCCAAATAGCAGTGGAAGAGTCCTAAAACAGCAGTTCCTAAACCTTGTGCTTGCATGACCCCATTTCCAGATGTATTGCTTCCTGCAATCCCACGCCACATGGAGGATGCTATTTTACTTTACAAAATGGCTTCCTTCGCACAGCATGACCTTGCACGCCTATGGTGCGTGTGAGGTCACGCCATATGAAGATCACCATTGGTAAAATGGCATCTTCCATACTTGGGATTGCCACAACCCCATCCACTGAGGAAGTGACCCCATTTGGGGTTGCAACTCGGTGTCGGAACTGCTTTCCTAGAGGATTCCAATGCTGCAGATTGACCTAACAGTCTGAGGACACTTTCCCTCACGTGGGCAATGTTCTAGAAAAGGCCGATTTTTGAGAAGCACTTCCCTCTTACCAGCATCACCTCAGGCTTCCCATCGTATCTATATTTTTAGACCTATTGTGCGACATAATATTTGAGTGTGTTCTGGAGCACATATGCTAGTCCTGTCTGTCAACTTTGCCAGGTCAGGCTTGGCTGGCTAGTGGGTCCTTCAGATACTGACTTCTTTACAAAAACTTGGACAAAACCATGATTGTTCTTGTGAAATTGCCAGGGACGCTAAAACATGCTCTTGAAAACATTCAGGGATGTGTGGTCCACCTTCCAAGTCAATCAGTCACTCGGTGCTCAGCATAGCCCCTGCCATCTTTAACACTGGGTCCTATTTTGCTGAGGCTGTGGTAGAGGGAGATGTCCCTTCACTAGTGGCATCTTTAACTTTCCCAGGGATGCCTGGGATATGGCAGAAGAGATCTAAATCAAACTACTGCACTGCCTTAATTTTTTAAGACACTTATTCAGTTTGAGACTTCAGTCTGAAAACACTGTCTCCCCACATGTTCTGTTCCCAGATAGCCTCACCTGTGCAACATCTTGTGAAAACTACCATAAATTATCTTAAAAAATGTAAGGTCCTTTGTTACCTGCATTACTCCTCTTATTTGCTAAAGAACTGCCAATTATCCCACAGTTAATCAAGGGAAGAAATTGCTGTCCTCATCGGATAATGTTTTTACTAGACTCCTGCACTGGTGCCTACATATTACAATGGTGGGTGCAGTATTTATACTTCTACAAACTAGACTAAGGGAATATACCGAAATGAATTTTTCATCAGATTACTGATTCATATGGGAGTGACTAACTTCTCAATGTCTGTATAGCTGCCTTAGTGTTAAGACTTGTCACTTGGTCTTGACTAAATTATATATACTTGAATACATCATTGTTTGATGTTACATTTAATTTGCCAGCTTGACTCTCTCATAACGCACATCTGTTCTCATTTAATCCTCCTCCCCTTCCTGCTGCCTGTCGCCCTCATGCCTTTCCCTTCCCCCATTCTGTATCCTCTGTTCTCTCATCTTTGTCCCTTTCTCCCCTGCGGCTTATATTTAGTGCCCGCTTCCCTGCTGCTTCTCTGCCAACTTCCCTTTTCTATTCAAATCCTTTCTTTAATATATTTCTTTCACTAAGCCTTCCTATAGTGATTCCCCTCCCACATCCTAAAGAGGTGCCAGTATCAATCCTTCCCATAGTGATTCCCCTCCCACATCCTAAAGAGGTGCCAGTATCAACCCATTATGTAGCTTAACTGTATTATCTGTCTGACTTGGATTCAGAACTGCCAGTTTGTTCAGCTCCATACAAACCTGAAGGGAGCCGTAGCTCTTACTCCAAAGAGCTCACAATCTGTATNTCCTGGTTTTGCCACTGACCTGTGTAGTGGCTTTGGGCAATAACCAATATTTGTTGCTTCACAGCAGGTCAGAAATCACTTTGTCCAGTACTGGACACGGGATGTATCTAAGGCTAGGTCCACACTACCCGCCCGGATCGGCGGGTAGAAATCGATGTAGTGGGGATCGATGTATCGCGTCTCGTCTGGACGCGATACATCGATCCCCGAACGCGCTCACATCGACTCCGTAACTCCAGCAGGGCGAGCGGAGTTCGCGGAGTCGACGGGGGAGCCGCGGACGTCGATCCCGCGCTGCGAGGACGCGAGGTAAGCGCGCCTAATTCGAAATAGGATACTTCGACTTCAGCTACGCTATTCTCGTAGCTGAAGTTGCGTATCTTATTTCGATCCCCGCCCCTAGTGTGGACCAGCCCTAACTAACGCATGTAGCCACAAAAATACTGTCTTTCTTTCTCCTTCAGTATTGCTCCACTTAGCAGATATCTAATGTAGTAATGGGAATCTAAATGCTGTGACAGAATAAGCATGATGCAGGAGGAGGTCTAGGAGGTTGTTAATTTATACAGTTACAAGCTATTTCACTGTATAGTGAAGATCACGAAGTCTCCCATTTGTGTATGTGTATAACAATAGTGTGTGTTTGACTCTCCTTGCCTTGTTGTGTTAGGAAAGCTCAAAGGGCCTCTTTGTAATTAGTTGAATATCCTGAATTGAGCCTAAAATGTACTGTACAACCAACCGCTTTATGGGGCACCACCAAGCAATAAACTGCTCGCTGCTTATTAGAAATAATGGGAATGCTGTGGAAAGCTGGAGACTATATGAGAGGGCCAAAACAGGAATTGCAGAATGAGATAGCACGGAGAGTGGGTGGATATGATCAGGCAATAGATCTTAAAAACTCCTGCACCCCAATCTGGGTCTATGCTGGTTATGTAATATGTATATCTTGTGAACCTTGTAAACGACACTTGTAACCTTCCATAACTTAAGGCTGACCCCAGATGTACAGTACCTTCCTTCTTAACTTGTGTAAATTTGATTTTAAACATTAACTTCAATAAAAATTTTAAATCTGTGTAATGGGTGAAGGGAGGTAGGCAGCAGAGAAGCATATATAAAGGTGCAGGAAGAGGGAGATGAGATGACATAGGCAGTATAACCCCTTTCTAGGAAGGACACAGGGCTAGTATAAGAGCTAAATACAGATTAGTAATATTTTCTATGCAAATAACTTCCATGGCTGATACAGGCACATATGTAATGGTCCAGTCTTCCGTGTTGAGCTGTCTTTCCGTGCACAGCTCAACCAGCGGACTTTTGGATTTTTTTTCCTAGCTGTTTATAATTCATTTCCCCCTCTCTCTTTGCTAATCCTTTCCCAAAAAACTACTGAGACTTTTTTTTCTCTGTGCTTTTCCTTCTGCCTTTACTGCTGTTTGCACTTACGCAATTCACGCTACTACAAGCCCACATGTGCTTCCATTATATATGTCACAGTTCAAGGCAACTGCACCTACACTTCCGCTTCAGTGGGGAATAAGCATCTTAATTCCTTCTGACCAGAGTATTTCCAGGCTACACAATTCGTTATTTCCAGCAGAGACAGGCTACCCAAGCACATGCTCTTGCTTTCTCTTCAGAGACTGGTAACAGAGTGATTGTCAGTGTTAAAAGTACCACACAGTTTTTTCTATGCAAGACTTTTTTTTTGCTTAAGGTAAAAGCACAACAGAGAAAACACTTTAAAATCAATGAAAGAAACTACACGCATGCTAATAAGCTCACCAGAGTTCACCCTAAGGTGGATTCTGATAGCAGCAGTCCGTCAGCCACTACTCTAGGGGTTTCCTTGCGGTTACAAGTTCATCACAGCATCAGCTCAGAGCAAGCACCCATTTTATGGGGCCTCAGGAGGCCCAGTCTTTCCAACCTATCCTAAGGTTTGAGGTGCTCTGTGGACCAGGGGTCCTATCTGTTGGATGAGGAAGAAGGCCATGAGCTTAATTAAAACCAGGCTATTTACACAAAAATCCTTTCTTTGTCTTTGGTCCTTGGAAAATTCAGTCAGAACTAGTGTATATGCCTATCTCTCCAGGAGCGTGGCTTCAAAGGACTGATAAAAGAAGTACATTAGCATCCCCTTCCTACCAGAGAAGGTATCTACACAGCTGCATTTTTAATACAGTGTACCCCAAAGGTATTAACCTAAGTTCAATATAGTTTCTCAGTTCCATAAGCTTTGTTCAGGATATTGTCAGTCTGTCCCGGGAGCGACCTATAAAATGCGGTATGTAAAAACACTTGGAGATCCTTGGACAAAAGGAGCTATAAGAGTGATTTGGTGCATTCTTTGTTTGTAGCGAGCAATCACATACTGGTCTGCTTGTGGGTGACCACTTAATATAGGGCACATCTTAAAGTGGAATGATTAGGTGAGGCCAAATGAAAGAGGAAATGATGGGAGGAAAATTATTTATACGTGTGGTGTCCAGCGCCGGCCCCAGGCAGCAAAAAAAAATCGCGATCTGCGGCGGCAATTCGGCGGGAGGTCCTTCGCTCCGAGCGGGAGTGAGGGACCCTCCGCCGAATTGCCGCCGAATAGCTGGACGTGCCGCCCCTCTCCCGAGAGGCCGCCCCAAGCACCGGCTTGTTCAGCTGGTGCCTGGAGCCGGCCCTGGTGGTGTCTTCTTGTGACTACTGCAGATATCTGGATAGAATTAACCTTTTCTCTGTGGGTGGTACCTTCTGTCTGAGCCTGCAGTGAAGTCCTAATTTTGTGGTCACTCCGTAGTAAATATTATGACTGTGCTGAAGGATTAAATTAGGACAGTTAGGCTTTGTACAATCCTCCCAGAAAGAACTGAAGATACAGCAAGTAGGTGTAATAAACAATAGGAAGGAATTTGAGGGGAATGAGAACAAGTACATAGTCTAGTTAATGTGCTTAGCTAGACAGAATTAAGAGTTAACCAACCCAATCTGAAATATAACATAAGATAAAGATCAGAAGGCCCTGCTGGCCGTCTACCTAGTTGGGCTGTAGAGTTTCAGCTGTAGCAACTTGATTCTCATGCCAGCTTCCTTGAAGTTTTGTGTTCCAAAGGAACAGCCTGTGTGCGCATTTCCTTTATGGTCTCTGCCAAGAGTGAATCCACACCACCAGACACATCTGCCTGTAACTCTGATGTATGTTGCTTGATGTAACCATTAGACAGTAGAGTCTGACATGCTCTAGGACAGGGGTCGGCAACCTTTCAGAAGTGGTGTGCCAAGTCTTCATTTATTCACTCTAATTTAAGGATTCACGTGCCAGTCATACATTTTAACATTTTTAGAAGGTCTCTTTCTATAAGTCTATAATATATAACTAAACTATTGTTGTATGTAAAGTAAATAAGGTTTTTAAAATGTTTAAGAAGCTTAATTTCTTTATTGGTCCTGCTTTGAGCAGGGGGTTGGACTAGATGACCTCCTGAGGTCCCTTCCAACCCTGATATTCTATGATTTAAAATTAAATTAATATGCAGACCGGTGGCCAGGACCCAGGCAGTGTGAGTGCCACTGAAAATCAGCTCGTGTGCTGCCTTCGGCACGTGTGCCATAGGTTGCCTACCCCTGCTCTAGGAAGTTTCAGAGCCTGGAGCTCTTTTAGTTTTCAGGGTTGGATTAAAACTTAGTGGGGATCAGAGCTACCTAATTAAATATTATGTTAATTCTTTTCAGTTGAATTTTTTTGACTAACATTTGATCTATTTAAAATTTACACTCTGACTTTCTATAACTATTTAAAAACAAAGTCAACCAACAACCTGTTTGTTTTGGTCATCTCCTTATGTCCCTAGAGAAACACTTGCCCATTTTTCCAGTACACCTCCAGGTAGTTGTTTGCCAGCTCTCGGACAAACTCTCTGGATTCTCATTGCTCAGTCTCCCACAGATCACTGTGCCTGTATTCTACTCTGTTCAGGTCTGGTTTATAATGTTTGCTGTCCTGCATTGGTGGCACCCAGCTAACTGATCAAGTTCAGGAGCAAACATAGCTATGTAATGATATAAACTATCTGTATTTGCATTCTAACCTAGAAAATAAAGTAACTCCTAAGGATGTGGCTCCTGTGCTAACAGCAGAGACTCCTCCTAAGCTGCTGCCACTCCACATGAGATCTCAGGTGGCTTGGTGCTGTGCACCAGAATGCTGCTCTGTGCACGATTGTGAGATCATTCCCCACAAAGGATAACTAACTACAAAGACAAACAAGCTTGCCCCGAACCCTCCCCTGGCTCATTTCTTTGAATTGCTGACCCAGAGCCGGGTGGGGTGAGGGGGCTCATATGTAGATCAATACTGGTTCAGGTGCTGAACCAAAGCAGGTGACAAGGTGCTGGGTGGAGGAGGGGTTTAATATATATATACACACACACACACTCAAGGATTTGAGACTAGAAGTTAGTACTAGTGCCATGCATAGTGGTTAGCACCATGAACTATTTTCTAGCAATGTCTAGCACTATTATAGATATGGCCAGTTTAAAGATCCTTCTCGAAACAAAATCAGGTTATTCCATGTTTAGGTTTTTTTTTTTTTTTTTTTTTTCCCCTGGTGTCTGTAAGCTTTAAGTGGTATTAATTTTAGCTCCGGCACAAACAGTTTTCTAATGGGACTCTTGAAATGCATTAATAAAGCCGGTAAATTTATGTACATAAATCCTATCTGACTGCAGCAAAAAAGTTAAAGAAAACAAGATTCCATTGAAAGCCAGCTAAACTGATCTCCGTAATTCAGCTGCATCCATATTAAATGCTTACATTCCTGGAAGCCTCCTCTCTGGGTTGGTGTTTTAGCCTGGAAAAGGTCTATGGTTCACGTTTTTTATTTAAAAAAAAAAAAGTTAATGCTTGGTCTTATGGTTTACAGATTTATAGCCCATGGACTGGAATAGAAATCACTTAGATTTATGGAAATAATGTGCCTAACAAATCTAGTTAGGGACAAAAACACATGTTTAGATCATTAAGGACATCCTCAATTATATTGCTGCTCAAGTGTTGGGGTGTGGGAGTGGTGGCCTTTCCTGTGTTAGGGAACTTCATAGCTGCTATAAAGCTTGCTAGTGCAGATGGGCACATTTTGCAGTGGAATGGTAGGAACCTTGTTTTTATTCCCATCTCACTGTGGGCTTTGGGCCTGATTCCTTACCACAATGTTTAGTCACTCCTACCTGTGGGAAGTAGTTGTGAAATGCTCTCAAATCTGAATCCTTCATGCAAACTGATCCCCTTGTATGTGCAATAAGGTTCCACGCTAATGGTGTCTGGAACCAACTGTGCCCAGATGTAAATGACTACATGGGGTCCAGCGCAAAAGAGAATCAGGCTCCAGTGTAATTCAGACGTGTCATTTTATACCTCTATCTGTAAAATGGAGATAATACTTGCCTAATTCATGGGAGGTGATGCAACTGAATTAATGACTAGCAAATTCTTTAAAACCACAAATATTTTGTACATAATTTCTGCAAAGATTGTAAAGTGATGCTGTCATCCTCTCTAGGACCAAAACCCGGCCTCTGAAATTTAAAAGTTGCCTTTTTTTTGTTTTTTGCCTGTTTTGTTTTTTGTTTAAAAATAAACAAAATGAATCACTTATGTCTCCCAAAATAACTAGAAAGGACAATGGGAGTGTGGTCGCATCTACTTTGAAGTGCATAAAACCTTCCAAAACTTCACATCAGTAACTAGCACAGAAGTGGGCAAGGGGACTTAACTGAAAATATGCTTCTACTTTTTCGCTTCCAATAAAAATACTGAATTTTGCTTCTACCCTTTCCCCCCCCCAAATTTGTATTTTCAATCACTGAACCAAATTTCATACTGATGCAGGCTCTCTTCTCCTTGACCCCACCCCATTAGCTTCAACCACGTCCCACTTTTCTTAAGATGGGGCATAACTACTTTGTTTCAATTTCTTTGAACACAGAACTACATTTATCTCTACGATGATAAGGCTTGTCACCACTAAAGTTGGAGTTGTATCTGCTTATTTTAAGGTTGAATGTGGTCCTCTCAATAGATATTTGACTGCTTAATCCTGCTTTTAAATATTTTTCCTGCTGGGAAACTGATCACCTTTTATGTGCAATGACATTCTATCCTGTGGAATGGATTCCTGTTCGTGAAAGTGCTGGCTTGATAGCTTACACTGACTTATTTACTATGAACATTTGAAGTGTGTCTCTGTCTTTCTGTAAAGGTGACACACACCTCTCTAAAGCAGGGAAAACTGGACACTTTATGATGTCCAGTTTCTTTGAGGATCTTTTTTTCCTCTTTCATTAGCAATTCAGGTCCAGTGTANGATTCTTTGCTGCTTTTACAGATCCAGACTAACACGGCTACCCCTCTGATACTTGTAATATGGAAGACTCCATGCATGGCTTTTACACTAGTAAACTTAAGGGTAACTACTTAAAAAAAAAAAAAAAATACACCCCAAAATTTTCCATGCAGGCATCAAGAAAATGCTAGTCCTCCCCTCAAGAAAGCATTAGATAGATAAAGCAAAGACACTGACCACGTATTCGGAAACAAGACACAAGCTCTGCTGTCACTAACTTTTTGTTAGTGTAGGTGCATGCTGGTAACAAATGTTTACACCCTGTGCCTATCCATTACTGCTTCCACTGGTGCAGTTGCATGGGCTACAATAAGGTCTAATTGACAAAGTGGTTGCCAGCCAGTAGCTTATCACCACCAGTATTCCCATTATTGTTAGCATAAACAAAACTGAATTGGTATTAGCTACCATGAGAAACTTACCTGTCCTACATCCCTGCAGTGAAAGCAAATTCCGATTCCTAGTGGACACAAGATTGTACTAATGTCTTTGAAAGTTTTGTATGCTAGTGGTACTGGAATAAAAATATGAATGTTTAATTCTTCCACTCTTGTATTGCTAATTCGTAAGAGTTTTTTTGCTCTGCGATTCCAGTTGTATTTTATGGTAATACCTGGCAGACAATCTCCACTGTAGAAGGGAAAAATCAGCAATTTAGTCTAGTCAAGTTGTAACAAATGTGGCTGGCTTTTGGCTTTTCAGTTTTTCCTCTTTCTGTCTAGTGACCAACTTGACTCCCCTACTGCTCTCTCCTCCTGCAATCATTTGTCTCTTTACATTGTATATATTTGAAATAACGTTTCCAAAAAATTGTACCATCCTCTGCGTCAGTATGGCCTACCACCCAGCAGCTTCCTGAGCTACGCAGTTGTTCAGCTGTTCCTATTCCAAAGTAAACAGGAGGTGATGGACCAGGCTTGCAAATGAGCAGAGGGTTTAAAAACTAGAACTAGACCACCTAGCTTTGTTTTGGTACGCATGAAATCACCACAGGGTCTGTCTCCACTCAGACAGCCTGCTTTGGTCTTGTAAGCAGACCAGGCAAAACTTTAGTATATATGAAGTCCCTCTACCTAACTCTTTAATATATTAAAAAAAAAAAAAAAAAAGCTTTGAAGGAATGTGGTTGCAGAGAAACCTGCTGTCAGGGCTAGCAACTGGAACTCTAAATATGTTGCTGTTCTGAGGAGCAGATGCTTGTTTTAACTGACATCCTGGCTCAAAAAGTGAAGAAATGGAAACTTTTCTCTTCTTTTCTCCCTAGTAGAGGCTTGTCAAGCCTGCCATCTTATCTTCAAATTAACATTGTTGTGTGCAGTGTAGTTGTAGCCATGTCTGTTCCAGGATATTAGACAGACGTGGAGGGTGAGGGAATATCTTTTATTGGACCAACTTCTGAGGTGAGAGAGACCAGCTTTGGAGCTACACGAAGCTCTTCTTCGGGTCCCAGACCTGAAGCACTACAATATCTGAGTTTAAATACAAGCAATTCCCTTTGGGGGGAAAAAACTCTGTTAAACTTAAAGTTGTAGAAGTACTTAAAGCTGAAGTCTTGTCAAAATGGGAAAGCTTGCTTTTAAACTGTTGTTGTTGTTTGTTTTTTGAGTGGCTTAAATCGGTTAGAGTGGTTTATTGACTGAAGCTAAACCAAAAATAAGCCTGGTTTAAACCAAAATAAGGCTGTCTACACAGCCTCTGTGCTAGTTTAGCTCCACTTTAACAATATAAAAACATGTTTTTTTAAAAAGTCATTCTTTGGGCTTGCCTACATGAGAGAGCTGCTCCAGTTTCATTTAAAAAGTGATTTACCTAATGTCCCTTACAATAGGCCTACTAAATCTATATCCCTGTTGAATGGCAAAAAGACTAGTCTTGAAGCATGACTGGGGTATGCTTCCTGCTTACTGTCTCTGAAGTGCTCCTTAATGTTTCCTGTGTGCTTTTTATTTTAAAAAAAAAAAAAAAATTGAGGCAAAATTCTGCTCACAATTAATCCCTGGAAGTTGATGGTGTCTGCATCAGAAAGCCTTATGGTGTTACACTAGGAAAATTAGTTAAGAATAGGTGCCTATAACAGGTGTAGGGAAGTAGTTTAACAGGTGGTAAAAACCTGGAAAACTGAGCACAACTCCCATACTGGATCAAAATCTGCTCTGAGCTACATTCAGCAGGTTGAAAGCTGTAAAAATTGAACAGTGTTGTCAAAACACTCTCTATGGCCGCCTTGAGTGCTGAGAAAGATGGAGGGTAGGTAAATATCAAAATGGCTCTGGAAACGGAACTCTCTGAAGAACAATTCCAAATGTGTTGCCATATCCAATTGCTGTGCCACAAAGCAACTATCAAAACGATAGTAGAGTGTCAGTTTTCTTTATAACTCAGCTCGGTGTGCGTGCATAGTTTGTTGTTTTTTTGGGGGGGGGGGTTGTTTTGTTTTTGTTTTGTTTTACAGTAAGGCACTTAATAATATTTAAATGTTGGGCCATACTTTACTCAATACACATGCAAGGCATATGATGTATGGCTAAAGCAACGCCTTGCTGTGCCTCACTGCCACAGACCTGTAACATAACACCTTCTCCCCTCTTCTTCCCCCCCCCGCTGCCCCTCCCAAAAAACCTCACTTACTGATAGGTCTGCAATGTTGCTTCAGTATAGGCTACCAGGTTGCAGCTTAACATGGCTTGGTCTCCAGTCTTTAGTGAGGACCAGTGACTGGTGGATTTTGAAGACCTGTTTAATTGGAACACTACAGTAGTATTTCTGGCTATTGAAACACTTGAAATGGCACTTTGTGCATGTGGCTCTATAAACTCCCATGCTGGAGGAGGAAAAAAGTAGGGAAAGGAAACAGATATTTGTGTGTATAGCTAGAGCATAAAAACATATGAAAATAAATATTTTATGTGATTAGCCACTCAAATTCATGGGTGTCTGTTCAAAAGCATCTAGGCCCGCATGTTTCAAATGCAACTCACTCAAGTTCTCCTAGGGAGAGGGTATTTATCTTGCCTTATTAAGAGATCAGGCATGTTAAATGCCAAAGCTACATTCAAATAAAGTGACATAATGTTTTTTTTTAAGCAGGCAAAGAATGTTGTCTTCACAGTATGTGAAGCCTCAATCTGATGGTTCAGGAAATAGTTCAAGGTGATGAGTGTTTCACCTACAGGCCGTACCAGACGGAGAGAGAGAAATAGCCGTGCCAGTGAATGACTATGAAACAACAAAAGTGTAGGTGACAAAGTAGTGCCTTGTACTGCATATCCCTAAGGCCAGTGCTGTGTTTGTGCACAAAATTATTGATAGAGCTCCATGTTATTGGCACTTCACAGAAAAGGTCCCTGACCTGAATGACTCTGTGGTCATATCGAACCCCAACAATATGATCTAAACAAGGTTACAGTGGGATGCCACAAAAAGTTGGTGACAGCAGAGCTTGTGTCTTGTTTCCACAATATGTGGTCGGTGTCTTTGCTTTATCTATCTAATGCTTTCTTGAGGGAAGGACTAGCATTTTCTTGAAGCCTCCATGGAAAATTTGGGGGTGTATTTGGTGTGGGTTTTTTTTTTTTTTTTTTAAGACTTCCTTTGAAGGAAAGGGAGGAAGCATGATGAAATCCATAGGGGCCTTGTGGAAGAAGGCTGTGTAGCAAGAAGGCTGAAGACCACACGGGTCAGGAAGTGAAGGAAACTCCAGTTTTTGGTTATTGTGGGAACCATAGTTTGGCCATGTGGCATGCTTACCATACATATTAATGGTCCCTCTCTCCTCTTCTTCCCCCCCCCCCCCCCCCCCCAAGTGTTCTGAGGGTATTTATTTGTGTTTACAAATGGGGGCTGACTTTTTTTTTTTTTTTTCCTGGTAAGTGCTTGACTCTCTTTTGGCTGCCCAACTTGAGACCTCTTAAAGGAGTGCAATTTTCAGAAAGTGCTGAACACCCATCCTCTCCGAGGTCTCGGGTCTATGCTACAAAAACTTGCTGGTATAGTTAAGTTGGCTAGGAGTGTGTAACCAGTCACACTTTCAAGGTGACATGGCCATGCTGCAGAATCCTCAGTGTAGGCACAACTAAGCTGACAGAGAGCTAATGTTGTTCAGGGAGGTGTTACTGTGGGCTGGTCTACACGAGAAAACAAGATTGACCCAGCTATATCATTCAGGTGTGCAAAATCCACACTCCTGACCAATGTAGTTGAGTTGTCCTAAGTCCCTGCCTAGACAGAGCTAGGTCGACAGAAGAATTATTCCACTGACCTAGCTACTGCCTCTTGGAGGTAGACTTACTACAGTGATGGCAGAACTTCTCCCCTCACTCTAGTAATTGTCTACACTAAAGTGCTACAGTGGCATAGCTGCAGTGCTTTAAATGTAGACCTAGCCTATATCAGCAGAATAATTCCTCCTATCCGCATATGCAGTGTCTACACTAGAGGGCCATGCCACCATAGGCTCTGTAGGGTAGATGTTACAATGTCTCAAGATGGGTGGCCAAAAAAGTCTCTAGTTGCTTGGGAAAATCTTGGTATTTTTGTTTGTTTGTTTCAAATCAGGTAAGTGTACTCGATCTACCTGACTTACGCATGCAGATCCTACTTCTGGAGGCAAAGCTTGCATATTGCATTTTGAAGATGGATTAAATTGCCTTTTTAAGGCAATTTTTCGAATACCACAATAGCAGACATGGTCCAATAACAGCAAATATATGGAGTTGAGTTTTCTCTTGAAGCCATCATTTAGCATCCCCTGGCACTCGAATGTTGTTAATGCAATACTGCACTTTTTTTTTTTTTTTTTTTTTTTAATCAAACCTCACTGCATTCCGCATACAGAAGAAATGGTAAATGAGTACTGAAACTAAACTGGAAAAGAAGAAGGGGGTGGCTTTTTGGCCACCTCACCAGCTGTGTGCGGTGCATACTTTACAGAAAGAGAGAAAGTTATGGTCCTACCTCAGTAAAACCGATGAACCAAAAGCAACACTAAGGGGATGTGGGAAGTAATGGGCCTTCAAGATCTTCATGAGTAAGAGCCTTATGTCAAATGTACAGAATCAAGGGGAGGGAGGACACGTGGCTTGGTTGGGGGGAGGGAGGAGGAAGGAGCTAAGAGGCAGAAAAAGAACAGAGTTAGGAGTGAACCAGGTTGGGCAAGATCTTGTAGACAAAAATGTGAGCAGCAAAGGTAAGCTAATGAGGCCTTCTCTTCACTGGGGGAGGGGAAGGTGTGTGCTTACCTCCTGTTACCCAGCTCCATGTAAAAGCCTAGTGAAGAGTGCAGTTTGTAGCATTAGTGGGTTGAGATAAAGACTATGGGGGAGCCTAGGGTTTACCTCGAGCTGCTGCTAACAACTTGAGACAAACTAGGATTTTTACCATGTTTTGTTAGGTCTGACCTTGTGTTAGCCCACACATGGTAACTCTTGCTCCCTAGTGAACACGTACTGAGAGATTTTTGAAGAGGGGCTTGTAGGGAGTGTGGGGTGGAGAGGGTGGAAGCATTCTAGACTGATTTAAAAGGGAGCAAGGATTGACTAGAAAGTTAGAGAGAAGCACCGATAGTTGTGTTGAAAAAATAATCAAAGCCTGGACAAATATCCCCTTCAGTGTTCATATGGAGGAGCAGACAGATCAGAGAGCTGACTACTCCATACAAATTCTACCTCTACTGACTCAGGTTAAACACGCAGTGCTCTGTAAAGTAGATGACCTGTGCGAAGATTTTGCTTCAAAACATGCAGTATAAAATGGCATAAGTGGATACAAGGTGACAGACCAAATGTGTGTGTGAGAGAGAAGGGTGTGGGGGGGGTGTCATTTATTGCTGGAATGCTCCAGGGAATAGGTGCATGCAAGGTTTCTGGATAGCGTGATAGTGTTGAAAAGAGCTCTGAAGCTGAGGAAAAGAATAGCTTGGCAGCTACCAAGCTTAAACAGATAGAAAACACACTGTTTTTGTTTCCTTTAGAAAGTGATGTATCTATTTTTAGTAACTTTCCACTGATAAAACTGCCTTAAACAGTTAACTTGTTCAGATATGGAAACTTTATGGCACATCATCTAAACTTTGCAGCAGCATGCAAGAAAGTGAAACTCCAGAGTGACACTAAACACACACACATAGCTAGTTCACACACACATAGCTAGTTCACAAATACCTTGTAACACTGGCTGCCACAGAGCCTATATCTGGAATCCAGAAGGGACTACGGTATAAAGACTGCATGGCAAATACAATTGGAATAGAAAACACTGTCTCTAGGAACTTGAAGTGGTGGGGACTAAATCCTGCTCTCAACTACACCTGTCCAGTCCCCCGATGCCTTCAGTTGGGATAATTAATAGAATTTGTCCCTTGATTACTCCTGATTTTATTAATTTTGAGGGTGATACATTAAGTATAGACGTCGCTTAACCTAGTATCACTATAATGTCCGTATGTTTATAGCAAATGTCCTAAATTTTTATGTGGATTATGCTTTGCTCTCTTGAATGCTTTTGCAACCTTGGTTGTGTGTGGGTCGTAGTTTAAATAAAATAAAAAAAAAAAACTTGGTTAAAGCAGGGATTTAGTGTTGAAGATGGAACAGAATAAAAGTATCCAGAACTTTGGGGTGAGGAAATGTGTTAACTAACAAAAGGTATACAAAAATGACAGAGTGGGAGACCCAACAGAAAAATCTGAGGACCATGATCTGTGCCCAAACTCTCCTCCCATTTGTTAAGGAGGATACTGGTTTATCTGGGTGCCAACCCAGGACCCTGCTGGGGGATGTGTGCTCTCTAATAGTCATACCAGCCTTTGGAAAGTAGGGTTGTGTTTTTCAAGCTTTTCTCTGCAACCACAAGGGCTAGAAACTTTTTAAATGAAAGCTGAGACTCTCATGGTAACCACTTGACTCCATGAACTGGAGTTTTAAGAAAAATGCTAAATAAGAGACTTGTTAGAGTTCTGAAAAACAGCAGTGAAACCCATCTCCTGCTGCTTGGCAAAGCTGTGAGAAGGAGGAGCGGAGACACTGGAGCTGTCTGCAGACTCCTTAGGTAGACCACACTTCATTGGCACATGACCTAGTAACATGTACAAGTTTACCTTTGCAAGTCTACTATTAAGCTTTCATTTAAAAATTAAAGTTCTAGAGAAATACTGTATATAGTTTTCAGAGTAGTAACCGTGTTAGTCTGTATCACCAAAAACCACAAGGAGTATATATATATATTCTGCCTACTGTATTTTCCACTCCATGCATCTGATGAAGTGGGTTTTAGCCCACGAAAGCTTATGCCCAAATAAATTTGTTAGTCTCTAAGGTGCCACAAGTACTCCTCGTGGCTTTTGTATATAGTTTGGGTCCCAGCACTTGCCAGAGAGAGCATCTCATTCACCATGGGTGATTATATTTTCAGGCAATTAACCTATATCTGTATTTAGCTTTGTTCTTAAAATTTTAAGAAGAATTGTCTGCTCCAAATGCCTGCTTGGGTCTAGCAAAACTTGCTCCTGCTTCAGAAAAGTTTCAGGGGGAGGCACTACAGTCAGCAGATTTAAACTGATTGATTATATTTGTGGTAAGGAAATATGCAGCTGCCCTGAAAGAGCTGACTCTGGCTATATTCCCCTGAGGATAGAAATATGCATCATTTTCCCCCTTCATATAAACACAGTCTCTTAAATTATCTGGAACAGGATGAAATGTGTTTAACCTTTCACCCTTAGCAAATCTTGTGTAGACTTCACAAAGGAGAACATTGTTATGACTTGATGGTACTTGGGTAGAAAATGGCTCTTTTGATGCAAGCTAGTCTATGACAAAATGTAGCTTAAACACCAAAACTTGGAATGCTTCTTGAAATCCAAACTTAAAAAACAAACGTCCCCTTCTAAAGAGAGAGAGAATACTGAATGGATAATCTAATATAGCCTTTACCTCCTGGAATCTCACGGTCACTACAAATAAGGCAAAAGGTGCTTATAAAAAGTTCATATCAAAGTCAGATCCTCGTCCTACAAATATTTACTCCCAGGAGCAGTCCCACTGAAGTCATGGGGCTGTGTATAGCCTATATAAATACGTGTGAGGTTTTAAGGGACCAGATGTCCATATCAGGCTAATGTGACTTAAAGCTAAAATGTCAAACCTAAATGTACCTAAAGTTAGGCTAGTAATGCCATATTTTGAGCTTGATACAAGTCTGAAAACTTTTTTGCTCTTGGATCCTAAACTTGCTACAATTTAAAAATTGAATTCAGATGGGAGCATAAGTGGGCTCTGCAGGCCCTGAACTGATAAATGCTAACTCATAAGATGAACATGGTTATAGGAAACTATCATTCTCTTCTGCTCTCCCTCCCATGCCTGTTCACTTACTACTTTGTTCATCTCTCTGCTGCCCATCCTACGTCTCCCCAAAGTAGGTTTGTTTTGCACTGTGGTCAATTGGTCTGACATCCTTCGTGTTTTGACATCCTCAATGTTTAATGAGGTTTAGGGAACACACAACTGTAATTTGATTGTGGAACAACAGCTTTTATCTTATCTACATTGCACAAGTGTGCTACAGCCATTCAGAGAATACATGCAGTACTACAAACAATAGCTTCTGAAATCTTCCATTACTGTATAATGCCATAATCAAAGCAACTTAAGTGGGCCTGGCCACTTCTAGATGTATTTTAACAGATGATCATATTCAGTTATTAAGCAGCCAGAGCTACCTGAAGAACATGGTCAGCACCCAGGAGGGTGAGGAGGGGAAAACAAATGCCCTACCATAGGTGCTGGAACTGGGGGTGCTGCCATACCCCCTGGCTTGAAGTAGTTTCCATTATATACAAGGTTTACAGTTTGGTTCAATAGCTCCCAGCACCCCCACTGTACAAATTGTTCCAGCGCCCTTGTGCCCTACAAATCCTAATCTGTATTTTAGGAATGCTGCCCTGTGAATTGATAATGGTGTCTGCATCACACTGTCTTCTGGGGTGGAATAGGAAGTTGGCAATTCTTTTTGCTCCTATCATCTTGCACAAAAGATCTCAATCTCTTAACACGTTGAAGGGATGTGGCTGCTTACGTGCATCTTGCCATTTAGTTCGGAGAACAAAAGGAGCAGTACAGCTGCCCAGATTCTCTTATTGCACATTTTGATGTGGGTATGTCTACTGTGCAATCCAAGGCGAGATTGCAGCTCAGGTAGGCCTAATCCAGCTAGCAGTGCGCCACCCCCCCCCCCCAAAAAAAAAAAAAAAGGCAGTGAGGACATGGCAGCATAGACTACACAAGCACGCCTGGAATCCTGGTTACATACTTGTATTCCTAGTGTGTGCTGCCATGTTGTCACTGCTGTTTTTACTGAGCTAGTTAAGATTGCATCAAGGGAAATACCAGATTGCATCAATTTTTACTTCCAACTGGAACATCCCTAGCTGCTCAGGTTGAAAAGGGGAAACAATATAATACAAAAAAAGTTATACTCTCATATGGTAGTAATAGAAAGTAAAAGAGACAATATCGTCGTTCCTCTTTCAATCCTCAAGTCAACTTCCTTCCTGAGCAAAATGTGAATTCTCCATCTGGAGTCCTTTTTGCTTTGAGCTTTTAATAGAAATTTAAAGAATTACAACCCATCCTTCATGGGGACCCCATCCTGAAAGAAATCTTTCCTGAACCACTTCTTTTGGCCTTTAAACAACTACACCAAGCTCATAAGGAAGCTCCCTGCAGACTAGATAGAACATGCCAACTCAAAGCAGCATCAGACCCTGCCACAACAACAGATGCAAAATGTGCAGACCTATCTCCACTGCTACAACGATCCATACCTCCCACAATACAGTTTTCAAGATTTCTGGGTCCTATGCATGCATATCACAACAGGTGGTGTAACTCTCGAGTGCATCAAATGCCCCACAACAACAAGGATGACACCAGACAATCGCTATGCTCATGCATGAACTTGCCCAGAAAAATTATAAAAAAACACAAACACCGTATCACCCATGGGCGAACACTTTTCACAAAGCAATCACTCCACATGTGTCTTTGTGCAGGATTCCTTTGTGAACAACATCTTCAAAAGATGAGCCTGGGAACTTAAATTCATAACTCTGCTGGATCTTAAAAATCATGGACTCAACAGACACACTGGTTTTATGGCTCATTACAAAATTTGTAACTTATGAACTCCTCTGCAGTCATAGGACAAAGTTGGATTAATTGCCCACTTCACTTTAAGTGGTCTCCTGCAATGTGTTATGCTTAACAATCTGTCCCACCTTTATTTAATTGTGACACTCTGATTACTTTTTCCAGACCTGAGGAGGAGCTCTGTGAAGCTTGACCGCTTGCTTCTTCTGCCAACAAAAGTTGGTCCAATCAAAGATATTACCTCACCCACCTTGTCTCTCTAATAGAAATCAGCTTTCTTCTTCCATGTTGCACACATTAGTGTGTAGGGTAGGTGATTCATGAGTGCTATACTATTGGAAAATTCTCTTCAAGAATACTGAAGCACAGGGGTAGGCAACCTATGGCACGCGTGCCGAAGGTGGCACGCGAGCTGATTTTCAGTGGCACTCACACTGCCCAGGTCCTGGCCACCGGTCCGGGGGGCTCTGCATTTTAATTTAATTTTAAATGAAGCTTCTTAAACATTTTAAAAACCTTATTTACTTTATATACAACAATAGTTTAGTTATATATTATAGACTTATAGAAAGAGACCTTCTAAAAATGTTAAAATGTATTACTGGCACGCGAAACCTTAAATTAGAGTGAATAAATGAAGACTCGGCACATCACTTCTGAAAGGCTGCCGACCCCTGCTGAAGCATATGTGGGAAGATGCCTGGTCATTCTGGGGATAGGAAATGAAATGGACAATAAATGCTCTTCTCTGAAGCAGGACTGACTTACTGTTTTTAACTAATCCTTGCAAAGTGCACGCAGATACTGCAATAGAGCTCTATAAAGTCCAATGCTAATCTACATCTATCTGCTAAATAAACTTTGCTAGTATCCCTTATTCAGTTTTTGCCAGCAGCGAAAGACTGCCCTGTACGTTCGCTCTGATTTGATGGAGGAATTTTGTGTTAGAAAGGGGACCTTGTTAAGCCCTAATAAAGGTAAATCTCACAATGGATATAACAAGATAATCTCTCTGATAGCAACAGTAATTCGACTCTATAAATCCAGTGAGGCAAAGTTGTATCTTTTATAGGTAGAACTAATGTGTTTGTGTAATACCTATAAGAGCAAAGGAGTGGGGAGGAAGAAAAGCAAACTCTGGAGGTGGGAGGGTATAACTCCTGTTTTTCTCCCCCTTACCTCCTGTCAGTTGTTTTATTTCTTTCTTAGGGTATGGCTACACTTGCAGATGTACAGCGCTGTGAGTTAAACCCACCTTCGTAGAGCGCAGTAGGGAAAGCGCTGCAATCTGTCCACACTGACAGCTTCAAGCGCACTGGCGTGGCCACATTTGCGGCACTTGCAGTGGCATTGGGAGCGGTGCATGCTGGGATAGCTGCCCATAATGCAAGTGACTGCAACGTGCTTTTCAAATGGGAGGTGGGGTGGAGTGTGTCGTGTGTATGTGGGGGGAGAGAGAGTGGGTTTTTGGGGTGCTGAGAGAGTGTCCGCATGCTGTCTTGTAAGTTCAGACTCCTCTTCCCCCATCCACTCCCAGTCTTTATTCAAGCCTAATTTAGTGGTGTCTAGTTTGCAAATCAATGAGAAACTGCAGAATTGGAATTAGTCTGTTTTTGAAGTTTTTGTTGTTGGAGTATTGCGACTTTGAGGTCTGTAATCGAGTGACCAGGGAGGTTGAAGTGTTCTCGACTGGTTTTTGAATGTTATAATGTTATAATCTATCCTGAAGGACAATATCCCACTCTCACAGATCTTGGGAGACAGGCCAGTCCTTGCTTACAGACAGCCCCCTGACCTGAAGCAAATACTCACCAGCAATCACACAACAAAAACACTAACCCAGGAACCTATCCTTGCAACAAAGCTTGTTGCCAACTCTGCCCACATATCTATTCAGGGGACACCATCATAGGACCTAATCACATCAGCCACACTATCAGAGGCCCGTTCACCTGCACATCTACCAATGTGATATGTGCCAGCAATGCCCCTTTGCCATGTACATTGGCCAAACCGGACAGTCGCTACGCAAAAGAATAAATGGACACAAATCAGACATCAAGAATTATAACATTCAAAAACCAGTCGGAGAACACTTCAACCTCCTTGGTCACTTGATTACAGACCTCAACAATACTCCAACAAAAAAACTTCAAAACCAGACTCCAACGAGAAACCGCAGAATTGGAATTAATTTGCAAACTGGACACCATTAAATTAGGCTTGAATAAAGATTGGGAGTGGATGGGTCATTACACAAAGTAAAACCTATTTCCCCAAGCTAATTTTTCCCCCCTACTGTTACTCACACCTTCTTGTCACCTGTTGGAAATGGGCCATCCTGATTATCACTACAAAAGTTTTTTTGATCTCCTGCTGATAATAGCCCACCTTAACTGATTACTCTCATTATAGTTAGTATGGCAACACCCATTTTTTCATGTCCTGTGTGTGTGTGTATATATATGTGTGTGTGTGTGTGTGTGTATATATTTTCCTACTGTATTTTCCACTGCATGCATCCGATGAAGTGGGTTTTAGCCCACGAAAGCTTATGCTCAAATAAATTTGTTAGTCTCTAAGGTGCCACAAGTACTCCTCGTTCTTCTTACAGCAAATTTTGTAGCTCCTTTCATGACACTGCAATCAGCCATATATGCATGGCATCACTTCTTCTTCCCCCTCCCCCTGCCAGGAAATTTAAAAAAAAACAAAACCTACCTAATATTGAAACTGCAGGGGAAACTATAGTTACTGGGGGAAGAACACCATTTGTCTAACTGGAGTTGAAGCAAGAAGATTTTGGTTTCACATATCAGCCTGGGCATCTCCAGCAACAGAATTCTCCCTAGCCCTATATCCAATGCTGTAGATTGATGCTTCTCTAGTTCTAGAGGACAAAAGCAAATCTCTTGGTGCCTTTCATATCCTAAGCATTCTAAGGCTTTCCACAAAGTAATAAGTTTAGCAGTAGGGTAGTAAGATCTAACCCGTATCACTCTGAACAACTTAATTGGTTAACTCATTGATATCGGGAAAACAATTCTAGAGCCTGGTTCTGCCTTCACCATCGATAAGGCCTACCATTGTAGGCAGGGAATTTCAGGAGCATCTCAGATTGATCATGCTGCTTTTCATCCCACCAGAGAGCTTGTCACCAACTGTCTCCCTTAATTCAGAGAGATGGAAACGATTACATTTTTCCCAATACAGGTCTGTCGCATCTTAGGCGCATTTAACATGTGCGATTTCAGCTTTATGCGGCCGGCAAAAACAAGGGGGGAAAAAAAAAAAAAAAAAAAAGAGAAAAATAACAATTTAAATTCTGTTTCTGTAGGGTGGGTGATTCTGCCTGCCATTACACTCAATGTAATTTTGACTATACGCGGTTTTCGCTTTAGGCGCTGACCGTGGAATGTAACCCCAGCGTAAGATGACAGACCTGTAGTGAATCAGCTTGTTTTTATTTTGTGGGTAGAAATGAGACCAGCTCCAGAAGAGCAATGTCTGTACTTGTATGTTACAGAAAGCCATGATACTGTTTTGGTGTCGTCAGGCACCTGGACCCAGAACAATAGTGGCCCAGAGGGTACTGTTACCATCACTGAGAGGCTGTGAGTTTGATTTCTAAACTTGGTTTGCACCTCTAGTTTTGCAGGAAACTGCATCCCCATTGGGTATAAGTACCTGCCTCCCCTCCTATAGGCTTGGAGGTATTTCCCTTCCATCATGGCTACTCTGGGGGGCATGAATCAGCGTTCATGTCGCACTCCCCTTTTAGTACCCAGCCCAAGGAAGCTAATGATCCAATCGGTGGACTAAATTTGGTGATGAATCCTGGTCACGTGCCACCGAGGCAAGTTGTGCATACACTAAGAAGAAGATAGCTACTCTGTTAATTAGCCAGAGGAGATGACTGGCTCCATAGTGTCCCCCATATTGGCTAAAATAACTCAAGACCTGAGGACTTAACCTACCCCTCTTGTTCATGGAAAATACAGATGTGGGAGGACCACCCACCTGCAAGAAAAGGATTAAACTCAGCCCCTCCACAGTATACCTTCTGCCCTACTAGCTTCTTAGGAGCTAGGTTATGGGACTTCTTCTAGGGTCCTGCCCCTGGGTTTTCATATGTGGCTGGTTAGTAGGCATCTGCATCTTGACCCCATTAGCTTTCTGAGAAGCTGTTTTGTCTATTCAATTCCAGAGCCTCCTGATTATTGTGAGGGGGATGAGAGGGAGGAAGAAGCTTCTGCTACTCTACCACTTCCTTGCTATCTACTTTTTTTTGGGGGGGTGGGTCCTCCACCTTCAGTTAATGTTAGTTTGAAATTGAAATGTTAATGTTTTTAAATATGAAATTGACTTTGACAGTTCCTTGTTTGCAAGTGGTCTGTTTCACCCCCGCCTTTTCCAACCTAAATAGTGGTACTTTCAGGCTGCTTCTTGGTAAACAGACACTAAGCTGGCAAAATTGATAAGGCAATGCAATTGGCTCAAAGGTTATTTGAGTAACTGTTTATGAAAACTTAAACTCTACTGGAAATGGCAACTTGGATTTCCCATATTCACCAGAAGAGCTTCTCACTGGTACATAAATTATTTGTGCTATGGCTTAATTTTAGATTATTGCACAGTAAGTTAGTTAACACTATTTTCAAGAAATAAAATATCTGCTTAAGCTATTTAGGGTTACATTTCCCTTTTTTTTTCCAGTGGAAGAAGTAGGCAAAGGGTTTTTACATTACAAAAATCTAGTCATGTCACCATGATGATAGTTGCAGTATATGTCAACAAGAAGTTTACATTCAGCCTGCATATTAATAGGGCGAGAACAGTTGAGGAAGAAAGAGAAGATTTTCTGTCCTGATAAAGCGTGCAGTATGGTCGGCAAAATTTTGCCAGTTGATGAGAACTATTATAAATGGCTTCTTGCTACTTTACAGAAACCACTTCTTCCCTGTCGTGCCCCATCCCCCCCCAAAAAACAAAAAACAAACACATAACAACCAACCAGTTCATTCCAGGGCTTAAATTCTTTGCGTATTTCCTGGATCCTCTCCCTGTGCACCCCCTCCCCCACCCCATGCTATAAAAACTCCAGGATGATTTAAAATATTTACTGGAGCTCTGCTCTGGACAGCTCTGTCTGAATTTAAGCCCTGGCTCATTTAATATCTGGATTTCAGTAACCCTCTAGCTTCTCATGTGCATTCTGCTTACCCACTGAAACAAGAGTAAGCCTTGCAATGGCATTCTGTTGTAGAGAGTTGCTGAGTTTTTAACTCGGTGGAGGTGCATTGTGTAACTTATGTATCCAAAATAAAAAGGGTTTAAACTGCTATAAAAAGTGCTGATTGGTTTATTTATCAGACTGCTCATACAGCTGTTTTGTTGTGCACCACAGTCTGCAAGCCCTAGTTCTACGACCCCGTGCTATCATTTAGCAACCTGGCCTTTCCATCAGAAACTAAGCCAGGGAATTGTACCAAGTTTTGTTCTCGCTAGGCAAGTGACTGTCTACACTGTGGTGTCTGTTTTGTCAGCTGAGGGCATGAAAGCTTAGATGCAAAATGCACGTGTCCCAGGTAATAATGCATGCTTGCAGGAGTAGAAATAATTAACTCAGCTTTAAGAGGCTGCATTTGTGATGTGATTTTGGTTGGTGTGGAGGAGTCTTTCCTTTTTGAGATTAATTTATTTAGAACTGGTAAATCTTAATGGCATGAACACACACTTTGTTGGATGGCTAGGTAGCTTGATTTATCTAATGGTTAGCCCTTATTTGTTTGATATCTGTGGTGAGGAACAAGAACCACTTACCACTTACCTATGCTTTGTTTGTTAGATGGCAGAGACACTGGTTTTTTTTTTTTATTTTTATAAAAAAAATTCTCTCCATAAAATATTTCATCCCTGTGGGGAGGGAGAGTGGGCAAGCTTACAGTGCTTTAAAACTTTAATAAAGGAACAGCGGTGTTTGACACCAGTGGCAACTACTAAATTGCTTTCAAAAACTTTTATAGATTTTGTAGATGAAGTCTGGAGCTGCATAAACTTAAAATGAACAAAAGCAACATCCACGTGTAGAAACGTGGTGCTTGATGAATCTTGACTAGCGCGTGGGCAGAGTGCTTTCAGAGGTAGCAACTGTCTAGGCCAGTTCATGCCTCCTCCCAGGTCTGTAGGTGGCCAGGTAGCTGAGGTCCCCTTGCTCGGTCAGTGAGGGGGGCTGGCTTTGCAGGTTTAGGAATCTTTCCCTCCCCCTCCCAAAGGAAGCGCAGATCTTGAATGAAGTGATGGGACAGGGTTGGATAATGATACTTGTAACGTGCCTCGCACAGTTCAGATTACAAGTGTGTGCAGCCCTTGCCTCATTCTTCCATCAGCACAAGAATTGCCCCCCAAACATCACACAACTTCCTCTCACTTATTACAAGGCCAGGTGTTGCCTCCACCTGAGGGAGAGACAGGCAGGCTCCCCCCCCTCCCCCCCGAGCTGGGGGCCACACCCCGCGGGGGAGCACGTTACACTGCACCCCTTAGTACAGCAGTGGTACAGGCGGGTGCTGCGGGGGGGTCGAGGTCGAGGGTTGAAGCTGGGGGAGCTCAGCGGGGGGGTCGAGGGCGGAGGGTTGAAGCTGGGGGGGCTCAGCGGGGGGGGCACCATCAGGGCACCGCGACACTGGCACAAGCAGCTGCTTGCCGCGGGGAGGGCGGGCTGTGCACGCTCCCCCTCCCCCCTCACAGGTGCGTTCAGGACCCCCCTCCCCCCCGGAAACGCTGTCCCCTGTGGTGCGGCAGGGGGGCAGCGGCACCGGAAACGCCCCTCGGTGCCCGAAGCGCCCCTCCCAGCCCGAGCGGAGGTAACTGCGGGGCGGCGGTGAAGGAGCCCCCGCAGGGAACTGCAGCACGAGCCGCCGCCGCCTCAGCGGCGCCGGGGCGCCCCTTTCCCGCGCTCTGCCCGGGGCTGAGGGGAGCTGTCCCACCCCGCGGCCCCCATCGCTCCTTCGGAGGGGGCTGCCCCGCCCCCATCACGAATTGGGAGAGGTGGGGGGGGGGGGCAGGCTGCCCCGCCTCTCTGTGGCCCCTCCCCACACATTCCGCTCATCCCCATTTTCCTCAGCCCTGTGAGCGTNCTAGGCAAGTGACTGTCTACACTGTGGTGTCTGTTTTGTCAGCTGAGGGCATGAAAGCTTAGATGCAAAATGCACGTGTCCCAGGTAATAATGCATGCTTGCAGGAGTAGAAATAATTAACTCAGCTTTAAGAGGCTGCATTTGTGATGTGATTTTGGTTGGTGTGGAGGAGTCTTTCCTTTTTGAGATTAATTTATTTAGAACTGGTAAATCTTAATGGCATGAACACACACTTTGTTGGATGGCTAGGTAGCTTGATTTATCTAATGGTTAGCCCTTATTTGTTTGATATCTGTGGTGAGGAACAAGAACCACTTACCACTTACCTATGCTTTGTTTGTTAGATGGCAGAGACACTGGTTTTTTTTTTTTATTTTTATAAAAAAAATTCTCTCCATAAAATATTTCATCCATGTGGGGAGGGAGAGTGGGCAAGCTTACAATGCTTTAAAACTTTAATAAAGGAACAGCGGTGTTTGACACCAGTGGCAACTACTAAATTGCTTTCAAAAACTTTTATAGATTTTGTAGATGAAGTCTGGAGCTGCATAAACTTAAAATGAACAAAAGCAACATCCACGTGTAGAAACGTGGTGCTTGATGAATCTTGACTAGCGCGTGGGCAGAGTGCTTTCAGAGGTAGCAACTGTCTAGGCCAGTTCATGCCTCCTCCCAGGTCTGTAGGTGGCCAGGTAGCTGAGGTCCCCTTGCTCGGTCAGTGAGGGGGGCTGGCTTTGCAGGTTTAGGAATCTTTCCCTCCCCCTCCCAAAGGAAGCGCAGATCTTGAATGAAGTGATGGGACAGGGTTGGATAATGATACTTGTAACGTGCCTCGCACAGTTCAGATTACAAGTGTGTGCAGCCCTTGCCTCATTCTTCCATCAGCACAAGAATTGCCCCCCAAACATCACACAACTTCCTCTCACTTATTACAAGGCCAGGTGTTGCCTCCACCTGAGGGAGAGACAGGCAGGCTCCCCCCCCTCCCCCCCGAGCTGGGGGCCACACCCCGCGGGGGAGCACGTTACACTGCACCCCTTAGTACAGCAGTGGTACAGGCGGGTGCTGCGGGGGGGTCGAGGTCGAGGGTTGAAGCTGGGGGAGCTCAGCGGGGGGGTCGAGGGCGGAGGGTTGAAGCTGGGGGGGCTCAGCGGGGGGGGCACCATCAGGGCACCGCGACACTGGCACAAGCAGCTGCTTGCCGCGGGGAGGGCGGGCTGTGCACGCTCCCCCTCCCCCCTCACAGGTGCGTTCAGGACCCCCCTCCCCCCCGGAAACGCTGTCCCCTGTGGTGCGGCAGGGGGGCAGCGGCACCGGAAACGCCCCTCGGTGCCCGAAGCGCCCCTCCCAGCCCGAGCGGAGGTAACTGCGGGGCGGCGGTGAAGGAGCCCCCGCAGGGAACTGCAGCACGAGCCGCCGCCGCCTCAGCGGCGCCGGGGCGCCCCTTTCCCGCGCTCTGCCCGGGGCTGAGGGGAGCTGTCCCACCCCGCGGCCCCCATCGCTCCTTCGGAGGGGGCTGCCCCGCCCCCATCACGAATTGGGAGAGGTGGGGGGGGGGCAGGCTGCCCCGCCTCTCTGTGGCCCCTCCCCACACATTCCGCTCATCCCCATTTTCCTCAGCCCTGTGAGCGAGTAGGGCTGGGGGGATGCCCCTTGCGGCTCCCTCCCAGCACCAGGGACTGCAGTCACCTCCCACTGGCCCTGTGCCCCCAGGGCTGTCTGTGACCCAGCCTGCCTTGGGCCCAAAAGCCACGGGTGGGGCTGCTAACCCCTAGAAGTCCTCAGTGCAGGCTGGGGGTAGGCGAGGTTCAGGAGTGTTTAGCACCCTGCTCTGATCGAGATTGAAAAGAAACCCCTGTGCCTAAGCGGTAGCCTTGCTGTCTGTGTGCCTGGCCAAACCCTGGCTTCATTCAGGCTGGATAAAGGAACCATGCAGCAGCCTAAGGGCATGCTTGGCATGTGGAAGGTAGCAAAGAATGCAGGTATTTTAAGGAGTTAACTGTCTAAAGACACCATTTGTAATCACACACACACACACACACACACACACACACCCACCAGTTGCTAGCCCCAAAGTCTCATTTCTGTCTGAATCTTTTTTCCCTTCTATTGTTGAGAACTTTTGTAAAATTACTGCAAGTGAAAGATTAGAATGGAAATCTTCCCATTCCCCATGTTTACTTTGTGCTTTTGACAGCAATTTTGCTGTTTTTCCCCCCTATGTAATCAACTCCGTTTTTCTTCTTTTTAAGAGATCCAAGTAATCCACAGTGAGAAGCTACATGGGGGTAGAGGTAAGAATGAGACATGTATAGAGACTGGAAGTGGGGGATGTGATTGGGTTTTTTTTCCCCCTTCCCTAAAAGTCTCTGGGAACTGATCAGCTTTCCAGGTGAGGATGGCTCTTTTTAGGAACCCTCCATGTGTATCATTTTTTGCTTTCTCTGACCTTTTCATTCTTATGACAGTTGAATGTATGTAGAGGGTGGTTCTCACAGCTCTAGATGTGCACAAAGACAGTGGCTCTCCATTAATAACGTGCTTCCAAAAAGAACAATTGAATCTGCATATATAATTGCTTTTAGGTCCTTACTAAAACAGTTTTTTGTTGTTTTTTTTCCCTTCCCACCTTTGATAGATCTCCACCTCTCTGAAGCAAAGGAGTATGTAAGAAAACATCAGTCTGGAAGTGTACAGTTTATTTCAGCTAACGATGGTGCAGAGGAAAAAATCTGCTCTGCAGGTGTTGTCCTTTAAACCCTTCTGCATTCTTTCACTCCTAGCAAAATGGCTTTTAAAAACAGATGACTTGTGAATCTGTGCACATAGCTGACATTACAAGGATACTGTACAAAAGGCCACGTGCATTCCAATGGACATCTCTTGTGAAAGGGAGATTCTATGCTTTCAAATGAAAAGAACACCACCCTAGAAACACTGATCCTTAACTGGAACAAGTATTAAACGGACTGCATCAGAATGTTTGTTAGTGCCAGGAAAGTCAGAAAATGCCAATTTGTGCAGATACTTGCCACTTGCTTTGTACTGTCTCTCATGATTTTCTGGACACCACTTGATAATCATATTGTGAGCCATATGAAGTCCTATTCTTACAGATACCTCATAAACAGCTACAACTTTGTGAATGATAGCCTGTCCCTTAGCAGGGAAAACCTGGACAGGGTAGCAAGATACCGATATTTGATCAACCACAAGGAAAAATGTCAACAGCAAGAGGTCCTCCTTCTATTGTTTGTAAAGACTTCTCCAGAAAACCGGCATCGGCGAGATGCAATTCGACAAACCTGGGGTAATGAAAAATATGTATATTCTCATCTTAATGCCAACATTAAAACTGTTTTTGCTTTAGGACGACCAACAGATCATATGCAGAGAGCACAGATGCAAAGAAAACTTCTAATGGAAGACCAGAAATATAATGATTTGATCCAACAAGACTTCTTGGATACTTTTCACAATCTTACCCTTAAGTTGCTTTTGCAGTTTGGATGGGTGAATGCATACTGCCCACATGCCAAGTTCATTATGTCTGCAGATGATGATATTTTTATTCACATGCCAAATCTTGTTGCATATCTCCAAAGTCTAGTGGAAATTGGCGCTCAAGATATCTGGATTGGGCGTGTCCATTGTGGAGCTCCTCCCGTGAGAGATAAGACTAGCAAATACTACGTTCCATATGAAATGTACCCTTGGCCTTCTTATCCTGACTACACAGCTGGAGCCGCATATGTAATATCAAGTGATGTAGCAGCTAAAGTATATGAGGCTTCACAGACCCTTAATACAAGTCTTTATATAGATGATGTTTTCATGGGTCTCTGTGCCAATAAAATGGGAATTGTACCACAATATCATGTATTCTTTTCTGGGGAAGGAAAGGCTCCATATCATCCCTGCATCTATAACAAAATGATAACCTCTCATGGACATGTAGAAGACCTTCATCACCTTTGGAAGCAGGCAACAGATCCAAAAGTCAAAAGCTTTTCCTCTAGATTTTTGGGTAGACTATATTGCAAAATAATTAACATTATGCTACTTTGCAAACTACGCTATGAGGACACATATCCCTGTTCAGCTGCATTTTCCTAATACTTGAATATCTGCATAGAGATTCACTGAGCCAAAATGGAGTGACAACTTTTAACTGTTTATCCAAAATATACATAAAGTAAACATGAAAAGAGAAGATTAAAATGTGAATAGCTTTTAGGTCCCAAATTATTCTGCTCAGGAACTTTATTAGAATAACTCTATTGCTGTATTAGTTTCCACATACTGCACCCTGTATTTTTACACTCCTTTTCAAGGGATTTATATCTTGAATAGATATTAACTGACTTCCTTTTTTAGATATTGAAAAGCCTGTGAAAAGTAATTGAACTTGGGAGTACAGAATTCGTCAATAGCCCTTGTTAATTGCATTCTTCCATTTGAAAACCATTGTGTAAATTAAGGCACATCATTTCAAGGCAACAGCTTGCAGTTGATGCGTCACTTAAACATCCATAAATAGCACTTTCCAAACAAAAGGAAATGATAGTTCTGGTACCATGAGTAGAAGGGTATGATGGCAATTTAAAAAAGTCTGAGTAAACTAGTCAAATGGTCACCATTTCTGAATACAGTTCAGCAAAATGACTCTTTAAAAATCAAAATAAGGCACAACTGGTGCTAGAGGTGAAAGCTTGCTAAAACATTTTGTTCTCTTGAGATTACCTAAATCCTGCACAACATTTGGGTGGGGGGAAATGGCATTCACACTGTCCTTCTAACTGGTGCTTTCAGGTAATACACGAGCTCTGTTCAGAACAGGAATTTACGGGAAGGTACATTAATAACTTCTGCAACACTGCTTCAACTACAGCAACATTTTGAAAATTAAGTAATTTAATCTGAAAACACTTTCTGAAGTGGTATTTTTAAACACTCCAATCAGTCATTGGTAAACTAAAAGCACATGTATCGAATATGGCCTTCCAGTTGTATCTTTCAAAAATACACTTATGTCTCCCTAGTTAATTTTCAAGAGGGAAGACAAGTTCAACTTCTCCATTTAAATAACTCAAGGGAAGTCTGTCATAACGTAGTTAGTTCAGATTATTCAAAAAATTGAAAAGCCAAATTTGTGCAAACTTGAGCACTAACAAAGATGTGAGGAACTGAAAGTAAGGGTAGACTGCACAAAGAAGGGATAGGGTGAAAATATTGATAGTAACATGTAAAGATGCAACATTTATTAAGAGAATTACAAAGAATCCACTAAATTGTCCTCTCTTAATCTAATTGGTTTCAAGCACACATCTTTGTTTTATGGCCATATGAAGAAGTCAGTGTCAAAATAGAAAATCTGTATCTTTCTCTTCAACCAAATCTATTTCATATGTTACTCTTGCCTCTTTAACCTGAGCAAATAGCTTAACCTTCAGTTTACAAAGGCTAGAAGTAGGTGCTATTAAGACCCTGACCACCACCACTGCTTGTAATCTGATAGTTCATAACCATGTCCAAAACCTCTAAAGTCCAGTTCTGGGAGAAGGACTCCACACTCTGTTATTAGTCTTGTTGTAACAATGTTTCCGTGTACTTTGTGGACAGGTATTTGTTAGTAACTCTAGTAGCCAAAGCCATGGTAGTTGCTTGGATACTGGTAGGTGTGGATGCAAGTGGTGTTTGTCTCTTATTTTGAGAACTGTTTGACATTGGTATGAGTTACAGTGTGAACAGGGTCAAAATCACTTCAGAATGCTTGAATTCAAATCTTCACCCAGTGGCATAGCAGCAGAAATGCAAAACAAAGGCTGGAAATGACAAGGAGTCTGTCACTTTTAGTGGAGCTTTGTCATGTTCTAGGAGGTGGGCTCTTCAACTCCAAGAGAGGTGCTATTTGCTTTCTAAGAGAATATCCACAGTAGCCTTTTTCCCTAAATTTCCCAGCACCGACACCACCAATGCTGTAGATGACAATGTGGGAGCACTAAAGTGGACCAGTCACCATATTTAACTGTAACTTTGCTTAGAGCAGGTCTAGATCTGCTCATTTACAATGCAGGCAGCTGCGTGTACCTTCTTGTTTAAGTTAGTGCTCACTCTATTGCTATCTGTAGGGCTGCATCAGTGGTAGTACACAGGCATCTTAGGGGGAAAAAAGGCTAGTGTCAACAAGATCCAAGAGAGAACTGTCAGCTGGTTATTGGAGCATGATTGATATTTGCCTCTCTGCAAGCCACTCTTCCAGCTGGGATAAGAGCTTGATATCTACTAGAATGTGTAATCATAAAGATTAAGTGTTTCTCCAGAGTGAAGGTGTAAGGAAACTACTGGACTGACCACAGTTGGATCCAGGTGTTGACTACACAGATAAACCTACGAAGCACATTGCAAAAGTGATGGCTGAAAAATGAGAAAATTATCCCATCCTGCTGGATAATGTTATACAATTCTGCAGCTCTAAAATGTTTACAGCAAAACAAATCCAGTTAATCCATGCTCTTTAATTGGAAAAGAGGTTGATTTACACTACTCAAAACTAGCTTTGCTTAACCAGTGTTGAAGTTATAATGGCAAAATAACTAAAATATTACAAGTTATAGATCTAAATTCCTGAGAAATCTAAAAATACATTGCACTGTGGAAATACTTTTATAACTGGCGGAAATTTTTTTGATTGCACTAGCCACTTTGAATTGATAATAACCTGTGGCAGAAATGACATAATAGAAATCCCAGCTAGTATAAAATAGTTAAAATGCAGTATGCTTTTAGATGTATACAATTAAGGCCGTGATCCTGCAATCAAATGTAGTGATTAACTTGACTCACATGAGTCAAGTTAAAGCATATACTTACATGTTTGTATGATTGGGGCTTAAGTTAGCATCTATAACTTGTAATTTTATTTAAAAACTTAATTTGCCATTGGGTGAAAAGATCAATGTCCCTCTTGACCATTGAAATGCTTTTGTTTACAGGAGGTCTGTTTTGTTAGGAATATTCCTTATCTTAAAAAGGACTTTGATGTTTGTAATTTGGCTTTTTATTATGATTTTTTGCTGCAGTTTAAGAGAAAGGGTTTTATAAATTTGAAGAAAATATGATGGCACTCCTTTCAAAGAATGGAGAAGCTAGAAAATTTCTTAACCTTTTGGCTCTAAACATTGACTTAAAATTCGTACTCCTTCATTTAGTTTTGTTTTTGTTTTGAGAGAGAGAGGCATGTTGGTGCTCCAATGCAGGGCTTTCATGTTTTATTTTCACAATTAAAACATGCACCAGCCTGAATGGTCACTTCTCAATTAGCAGTTTTGACATTGTTGCACAAAATGTTTAATGCTGAAATTGTTTTTACCTGTTTGTTGGTTTGCATCAAGTTTCCTTTGATATTACTAACTTTTATACAAAGAATTAAATATTTATTCTTGAAACTTTGCTCTATCACAAAAGACAATTGTTTTGTAAAACTTTTCTGTTTTGAATAAACAGGGTTTGTGTATTTTTTTTTTTTTTTTTAAACTGGTAAACCTTTTTGCCTGTCAGAATTTCACTTCTTGTACCTGACATCATCAGCTTTGGTGCTTAAAATTGAATTCTGAATACACTGTTTAGTCCCTTCTTCAGAGAAGACTTGAACCCCACATTAATATGTGCTGGGTTTTATTTTTGTTGTTTTTGTCTTTTTCTTTGTTTAATGTGTCAGCCTTTTTAACTTCTCCTTTTGGCATGTCATCTCTTATGGAACACAAAATAATCTTTTTGCCCACCCCTGAGGTCCCATGTTGCATTCACCTGCCTTCCACTGGAGGACTCTGTGGAAGACTCCCTTAATGATGCAGTGATACGGGCTTTGTGTTTCTTGTTAACTGACAAGTGGGATTGCTGTTCATCTTACAATGTGTTCACTCCCTAAGATCTGAAAGCTCCTCCAGCTTGCTTTCCAAGAAAATTAACTTTTTCTACAACTTTCTTTTATGGAACTCCTCATATAGTTGCTTTATTTTAAAGCCATGCAGAGACCTTAGGTAAGAGAGGAACAAATGAATGTTCGTATTTGGAAGAGGACTGTTGTTCCTCCCAAATGGAATTTTTAGGCATCGGTGAGGTAGGTTCTTCAACTCCAGGAGCAGTGCTATTTGCATTCTAAGAGAATGTCTCTGCTAGCCTTATTGGGAACAGATAGAGTTAAAGATCCACTTTGCTGCTAACCTTCAAAAGTGGCATCCCTCGCAATACTAGGAACAAAATTAAGTTAGTTTTGAAAATGCTTTAAAAATTGCTGTTCATGGAACTACTTTAGAGCATCCACACTACTGCTCTGTTAACAATCTCTGCTCCTCTAACTTATTAAATCTACGTTCAAGACTGCTACTTGTCTGAGGCTTGAAGACTTTAATATTAGTATTAAAAGATGTCAATATTTTTAACTTACTACCTTTTTAAAAAGAAATCATTTTTATTTGATAACTCCCATTGACTTCAGTGGAAGTTAGGAGACTAAATACCTTTTGAGGATCTGGGACTATGTCCTGAAGCTTTTGGGGGGAAAAAAGCTTTAAAAATTGTGTTTTTTCCCTAATCCACCTGTTGATGATGATTGATGATAAGGGTCTTTTTAGTTTGACACACTTTCTCCCTTGCTAACGGACTATATACTGGGAAACTGACATTGCATTTGACAGCATTTTGTCTATAAATTGAATTAAATGAAAAGAATAATTTTTTTTTAACTTTAACTTTAGGTGTTACTAGTAATAATAGTAAAGGCAAAAATCAGCCAGAAATATGGCTCTTCAAGTTGAACGTCTCACATTCACCATAGATAACTTTCAGTCGTAGTACAGTCTTAAATCCATATTTATTGTGGATTGGATTTGCAAATCTGGCCTTGAGGAGAGAAAATCATTGAGAAAACGTAATCTCTTCTAAGGTTCTGACTCATGCCCATCCCCAAGGGGATAAGCATCTGACTAGGGGATATGAACATGGAAATGACATTGTTTATTTGAAATGAACCTATATTAACTAAATAACTGCTGCCTTTATAATGGTATGGGCTTCAAGAACAGTATATCTTTAGCACCTGCAATGTTATATAAATGGAAATCTAGGCTTTATTTCCTACGCTCTATTGTAAAAACTTTTGTATTGAATAGTAGCATTTTTAACACAAGTGACCATGTGAGGTAATAAATAAAATGCCCATATACAGTAGAGGATTGAAAAATGCATAGGGCATATAAACCAGACTGTCTCCAATAAAGTGTCAATTCAACACACCCACTTAGTGTTTCACAAGCAAACATACTAAAATTACCTTTCAGATTAAATATTTACCTGTTTTTTAAATCTCTCACACAAATCTAGGTTAATTGCTATGAAAACTATAAACCCATTAGACAATTTTGTATGAAGATCTATAAGATAAATGGACAATGAAGAGTCAATGACACTACACCAAGAGGAAAACAGAGGGAAGGAGGGCTGGATCAGTTGAATTTCATTATCCTAGATTTAATGAAAATAATTCTATTATTTCACATAGAACTATTGGGTGTTTTTACTGTTAGCATGGTTTGTGTTCAGGATCATGCACTCAAACTTAATTCCAAGTTTATTTCACAAGTCTTCCTAAAATGTAGAGACAGCAAGCCAGTACCATGTGCACTAAAAATAACAAAATGCCCACATACCTTTAACGTTTCCTGGTCTCTCACAATCTTCTCTTGCTAAGGAGTTATTTAAACCCATGATATTTATATAGAAACTTCTTGCTGATGAATATGCAAGCTCATTCTTAGTTAAGACCACAAGTGTCATTTTATATAAATATTCCTAATTTTAAATTTAATTGATTCAAATGCAAAATGAGCCTCCTTTATTTACAAAAATATACTCTCCCTCATGCCTTGGTTTTGATGACTTTTCTTGGGCAGAATACCAAATGTTTTTTAATAGGGTGGGTGACTCACTCTCCTAATGAATGACAAATCTAGTCTTAGAGAAAACATGTACTTTTGAGGCATGTACTCTCACTGAATAAAAAAACCTGCCTTCTATTAAGGCAAAAGGAAAACGTTACTTCCTGTCACTAAAAAGACTCATCTGCATCCTTACCTTCTCCTAGTGGAAAGATTCTCCTCGCTTTCACTCATCACCAGGACTCTGCTGGACCCACCTTGACTGGCTTCATGCATCACTTCAATCTGAATTAAAAATAAATTTTAAAAATTAAATAGTTGCAGTTTGACTGAAGGCTCACCTTTCAGTTGCTTTTTAAAAAGCAAAAAAGGCAGAATTTGAGACGCTATATTTTAGTAAATCAGTTGGCAGCTTATATATTTAACACAACTTTGACTTAAATAATTAATGTATAACATGAGCTTTTTATTTAAAGCTAACTTACATTTTCTAGAATATTTTATGACCATATGTATTACCTGTTTTGGCTCTGAATTGTTCTATTTATCCTACAGTGAGGAAAACTACTCTTGATACTAGAGATATTCTTGGCTTCTTATAAAGTTTTTATAATCTTCATTCTTAGGTCATAACATATGACATCAATGTTGTTGTATCGGGAGCAACTCTTCATACTTATCTGCCTTGAATAGGAATATCTCAAACTTAATTCAGTATTTTATGGTTGCTTAGCACGTTATTAGGCATGGTGGGTTTTTTTGTCTTGCCTGAATGACGTTCCTGTTCTTTAACTGAATGCAGTTTAGCTTGTCTTCAGATTTCAAACTTTATATACAATGCAGTACAGTGAATTCCAGGGAATTATGGGGTTTTCTTGTTCTTTTTGGAACTTTTAGAATAGTTTTGCCATTCTTTTGATAATGATACTATTTCACAGGCTTCTAACACCTTGGATTTATAAAATGGGAAAGGGTGGATACTGAAATTACCCATGGTTAAGCATTGCACTGTCAATGATCTTTCAGTATTTAACACCATGAAGTAGCTTTTATACAGTGTAGATAAATATCAAAATACTTTCTACACAAATAGCTTGGTAATTCTCCCATTGGCTTCAGTGGAAATCTGGGGTTCTCTGCTCTTTTCTGGTTCTGAAGACATGGGCCAAAACTTGCTTGCCTTACTCTCAAAAGTAATCCCCCTTAAATTCATGTGAGCAGAATTTGCTCTTTCAGTAGTGTCTTCCGTGAAATTCATTCTAGTAATTAATCTCCATCCTTAGAGGTTTTTAAGGCCCAGCTTGACAAAGCCCTGGCTGGGATGATTTAGTTGTGGTTGGTCCTGCTTTGAGCAGGGGGTTGGACTAGATGACCTCCTGAGGTCTCTTCCAACCCTAATCTTCTATGATTCTATGGTCCCTGCCCTTACAGGAGGTAAGGGAGTGTTTGGGAAGACCACTAAAGGAAAAGTTTAGGAAGACATGCATGTTAAGGAGCCTCTCAGGGGGGGGACCATGTACTTAGCAAACAAAAAGTGAGATGTCTTATGGATATAGAGGATCACCGGAGAGGGCATGAAGCTGAGGCGAGGGAAAGGACTGGAGAAAACAGATGGCTGTCAGCAGAGTAATAGTTAATTATACTTGTATATTGAGCTAGATTCAGGGAGAAGGAATCTCTTCTTTCCTTTGCTTAGTATCCAGCTTTTAAAATCATGTCTGGTCAGGAGTGGGAGAAAGCGCCATGATGCAAATGAACTTACTACTAGTGCTTTTCATCTTTGTACAAGTGAGGTCATAGCAGTGAGCCATACTTTTGTCTGCCAACTAATGGTCCGGAGAAAAAGAAAACAAGAACTAATCCAACAACTAACACCCCATGAATGTGAATCATGCCACTTTCTAGGAGCGTTTCAACATGGCAGCTGCATGAGTGCTCTAATAAGTGTCCAGTAAGAAGCTGCAGTTGTTTGTGGGTGCAGCAGAAAAGAAAGCTTTGAAATACTGTACATCTGGAAGGCAGATCAGAGGAAACAATGGACTTAAAAAGAAAAGGTCACTGACGTTTAGGCATTAGTCATTTTCCTCTAGTTACAAAATAACAGCGTGCTAGTGTGTCACCTCCTGCCTCGCTAATAAAACTATTTTTAGATTATTTTTTTTCAGAGATGGATGTATATAAAGTACAAAGAAACCTTGCCTAATATGGAAAAATGGGACAACTGTGCTTGGACTCATGCTTTTAGGGGCCATGCTCAAAACAAGATGACCACCACCAGCAGCCCTCTCTCCTGCTTTTACCACTGCCTTCTGAACCCTAGCTGTCCTTGTGATTTCCCCCTCCCCTGACCCGCCTCCATAGAGTCCAACAGTTAATGGAGAAGTAGAACAGGCAAAGATTCAATTGAAAAGTCCTTGCATCCCAGTAGGCAGAGCTTTGTACAGGCAACTTTGGGCTAGTTGTGTATAGAGTGGGCTTATATTGGCATTTAAAGAATCAAATTGTCATGTAAAATCTGAATGAGGCCTAAGGATGTTGCCTGGCTGTATGTCTTAGGACAAAGTAAAGATCGACATGGACTAGTCCACATAGCTGGTTGAATTCAGTACTAGTGGAAGCTATAGCAGAAAGGAGCCACCTTTCCAACGCATTAGGAGGGATGGTGCTTTTTCTAGATTTTACTTTGAACAGGCAAGTAAGAGATGCCCGCTGCTGGGTTCAGTCAAGCTCTGGCATTCTCTTAAGTTCAAGGTGAGAAATTTTAGCTGAGGTACTTATTCAATGAGTACCCAAAAGTGTGCGAGGTGCCATACAGACAAACTAAACACCATCTCTGCTCCAAGCAGATTGCAATCTCAGAAGCCAAATGACACTGAGGGAAGACCAAACAAAGGGGAAGGGCACTGTAGGGGAATGAGTCAGTGTCACACAGCTATAGACTCATAGATTTTAAGGTCAGAAGGGACCATTATGATCATCTAGTCTGACCTCCTGCATGATGCAGGCCACAAAAGCCGACCCACCCACTCCTGGAATAATTCTCTCCCTTGACTCAGCTGTTGAAGTCCCCAAATCATGATTTAAAGACTTCAAGTTGCACAGAATCCTCCAGCAAGCGACCCCTGCCCCATGCTTCAGAGGAAGGTGAAAAACCTCCAGGGCCTCTGCCAATCTACCCTGGAGGAAAATTCCTTCCCGCCTCCAAACAGGGCGATCAGCTGAACCCTGAGCATGCGGGCAAGACTCTCCAGCCAGACACTTAGGAAAAAGACTTTTAATATCCCATCATTGACCCTTGGTACTAATTACCAGTGATGGCACATTATTGATCTATTGGCTAAGATCACGTTATCCCATCAAATCATCCCCTCCATTAAGCTTGATAAGTTTATCTTAAAGCCAGAGAGGTCTTTCGCCCCCACTGTTTCCCTCGGAAGGCTGTTCCAGAATTTCACTCCTCTGATGGTTAGAAACCTTCGTCTAATTTCAAGTCTAAACTTCCCGACGGCCAATTTATATCTATTTGTTCTCATGTCCACATTAGTACTGAGCTGAAATAATTCCTCTCCCTCCTTTGTATTTATCCCTCTGATATATTTAAAGAGAGCAATCATATCTCCCCTCAGCCTTCTTTTGGTTAAGGTAAACAAACCGAGCTCCTCTAGTCTCCTTTCATACGACAGTCCTTCCATTCCTCGGATCATCCTAGTGGCCCTTCTTTGTACCCGTTCCAGTCTGAATTCATCCTTCTTAAACATGGGAGACCAGAACTGCACACAGTACTCCAAATGAGCTATGATTAAGTGACTGGTGGTGCATATATCTTAGCACTTTTTGTAGATGTGTAGATGGCTGGGCACTTCTTTGACCTTCTTTTGCCACGCAGCAGCAGGTATTAGTTTGTTTTTTATTTTTGAAAAGTATTTAATGAGTAAACTTCTCTTGGGGGGGGGGGGGGGGAAAGAATCTACTTGATATGTCTCATTGTTTAATTTTTATCTCTGGAAGGGGCTTGGATACCACAGTGATGTGTGATATGAGATCCTGAATAGAACAGAACACCAGTTTTACGGGGTTAATTTGACTAGGTGACGTTAGAGTAAGATTCCCACTTTAGGCAAAAAGCTACAGTATAACACAGGGGTGGGCAAACTTTTTGGCCCGAGGGCCACATCAGGGTGCGAAACTGTATGGGGGGCTGGGTAGGGAAGGCTGTGCCCCCTAAACAGCCTAGCCCCCGCCCCCTATCTGACCCCTCCCACTTTCCACCCCCTGACTGTCCCCCTCAGAACCTCCCTGCTCCTTGTCCCCTGACCGCCCCCCGGGACCCCACCCCCTATCCAACCCCCCCTGCTCCCTGTCCTCTGACTGCCCTGACCCCTATCCACACCCCCACCCACTGACAGGCCCCCCGGGACCCCATCCCCATCCAATCCCCAACCCCTATCCACACCCCTTGCCCCATATCCAACCCGCCGGGCCCCTTACCATGCCGCTCAGAGCAGCATAGCTGGAGCTGTGCCTCCTGGCCGGAGCCAGACGCGCTGCCCTGCATGAGTGCGCAGCCCTGCCACCCAGAGCGCTGCCCACGCGGCAGTGTGACTGCGGGGGAGGGCGGACAGCTGGGGAGGGGCCTGGGGCTAGCTAGCCTCCCCGGCCGGGAGCTCAGGGGCTGGGCAGGACAGTCCCATGGGCCGTAGTTTGCCCACCTCTGGTATAACACCTGAGAGCTAAGAGAGACAAGGTGAGTGAGGTAATATCTTTTACTGGCCTAACTTCTGTTGATGAGAGAGACAAGCTTTCGAGCCATACAGAGCCCTTCACGGCCCAACCCAGCTAAAACTACACTACGTACCTGTGAGCTAATGCAGTGTAATATAGGATACATAAAGGGCCAGATTCTTCCCCCCCCCCTCCCCCCCGCCCTCAAAAGGAATTTCAGCTTTCACCAGAATGCTTATGCTCATGATATCCAGTATGAAACTGATGTAGAATACATGGGAATGGGTGGAGGGTAAGTAGGGTATTTTAAAAGTTTTTGTTGCGCCATGCAGTGATGTCACCTTGCCTTCTATCACAGTAGAGACGGTTTCAAAAACACAGATGCTCCTACCTTAATTCCGCCTTTAGTCTTCTTAACGCTTTTCTTTTTTGATAATTCTACCTCAGAGATGGACTTTGGTGGACAGGGAATTTCTGCTGATCTCCTATTGGTAGCTGAGGGAATCAATAGAAACTGCCATTAGAAAACTTGTGCTAGCATGCCTACATCCTAGTTTCTATTGAAATCCATGGGAAAAGTGCCAATGACTTCCAATGGGGACTAAGATCTGGCCTTGAGTAAACTGGGCAATGGCAGGTAGTTTTAGCTTCCGGCATTATGCATAATATTAGGGGGAATAAATCAGAGCATTGTCTTAGGTGAGCTGTTAATAATTGTAAAAGCACAAGAATAAAAACACCTGACTTAACTATCCACACACAACAGGACTGCTCGTCAGTTCCAGTCACCAGAGAATTCCCAACCATTTTAAGAGTTATTTTTGGCATGGAAGTGGATGGGAATCTTGTTCAATTGGGTACAGTAGAATTGGTCCCAAAAAGAAGACCTGAATACTTTAACAACAGGTTTTCAGTGCATAGCAGTATGACGATTGGTTTTCTTTTGCACGCAAAGTATCTATGCACTAATGAATGATGGATGTTACCACAGCTGCTATGCCAATCGAAATGTAAAAATGTATTTTTTTTTATTTTTCTTTTTTACTGGGGGCTTGGGGAAAAAACTGCTAAATTTTTTTGCTAAATGCTCAGTGGCTAGAGACCACAGTTTGACAAGAGACTCCATTGCGTTAAGCTTCTTTAGTTTGGCTCACAGTGAGTGAAGCTGCCAATGAGCCAACTGATACTATGGGAGAATCAGCAGCAGCACTTGAACTGTGTGATCTATGGCTGCCATCCAAAAGAAAATGTGTTAGAATGTGCTGAGGGAAGGAGATCCCTAATACACATGAATCCAGCATGCAATTATTCCTGTTATTGAATAGCAATAAAATAAAACTAGACAAACAAGTAACTCAGCTGTCACATAGCAAATGAAAGTGCATTTAAAAATGTAAGGTAAAAATCAGTCATGTTTATCCTAGATCAGCACATTGATAAAGGCATAGTTACATGTACTGTAGAAATAAATCTGAACATCAGATGAAATGCTTAAAGCAGGTCTGTGTCAGGCGGCAAAGGCCAAACTTGCTCCTATTCTACTATGCAGCCCTTTCATTGTTTGTTCTGGGGAAATTTTTTAGTTAATTCACCTAAAGACCATCAGAAAAAATAAAAGCCCATTTTTTCAGATGTATTCCCTAATTTTGAGTGCCTCCATATGTGGGTTCCCCAAAATGAAGCTAATTATGCATCATGCCTGTAGGCCTGGCTTGCCATGCATAATTAAACAAGGGGGAGGCCTGGTTTCTTGGACAACAGGATTAGGGAGGTAACTAGGTCAGCAGGCCAAAAATTGAATGTTTGTGCTAAGGTAAGTAAAGGGGTCAGTAAGCTAAAAGACAGAATGCCTGAGCTAGCTAATATAAGAACACCACCCAGGGAACCATTTACAGTACTAAGAACAAGATAACAATGGGCAAGAGAAGTTGGGGGCATAAAGATGAGGTAAAGAGTAAAGCCGAACATTCACAGCATATGGACAGAGCATGCTGTACGGGGAGTGGTTCTTGCAAAGTAACTAAGCCAATCCCAAAACATGTGATGCAATATATATAAAGAAAGGGGGTTTCTGTGTAACTTTGGATGTGTGGTGTATATACCCTCTACCCACCCCCTACGTTTGAGGTTGATCAACTCAACGTAGCTTTGGTATATGCCAAATAAAGGAACCTGAATGACGAGACTGGAGTCGAACTGCATTCTGGGAGAACCGAGTGGAAAAGGTCTTAGAAGCTACCCCAACTATGTTCAGAGATGTTATAGACCCACAGCTCTCACTGACACCTGCCCATCCTTCTTTGTGGGAGGCTCAGGGAAGATCGCTCTGGATGGAGAGGGCACAGCATAACAGAATCAGTAAAGAGAAGAACTGAAATGTCTTTCATTTTTCATAAATGTATAGAAGTCAGGATGACCCCACCCAATTATGCAGTCAGACAGAAGGATAATGTGTCTATCCTAGAAATGTATCAAAGAAGAAATACTCATCTTGTTATCTGTATGTGCTGCCTTTCCTCTTACCCAACCGCCCGATCACTGCACTTAGCAACAAAACTTGAGATGGCCTTTTCCTAACCCCTTCACTTCTCTTTGCAACTCCTCACCCTGCATCCTGGCCCAAAACATACAAGGAATTTGCAAGTGTACTTCTCGTGAATTTAATTATTTACACATGAAGATTTTACAAACTTCCTGTATAGAACAATTGAAGCCATAACCATGACTACAAAACAACTGAGTCGTACAGGTCCCATGACTGAGTTGAAATCCAACCACTGAGTACTATTTGGTTTTCTAGTAGCTCCTTATTATGAGGTATAGTGGGAATCTTATTTAGTTTTGAGTACCATTTCCAAAAGTACCTTCTCCAGCCTTGGAGAAAGACTGGTATATGGAAATAACTGTTCCCCCTGGAAGGTGGTATAATTTCACTTAGAAAATGGTATAACTAATTTTTTGAGCAGGAGGAAAAATGTATAAAGATTTAGTAGTAGTTAGTATAATAATAATTTCCCCATGACTTTGAAAAGACCTCCCAAAAAACTTTCATTTTATTTGAATTTTTTGGGGAATTCCTTCCCTCCCTCCCACACACAGTTTCAGGTGTTCCCCATCCCTTTTCTCTCACGTTGATTCACTTTTCTTGCAGTAGAAAAGTGCAGAGAGAGAGAGAGTGAGTGTGTGTGAGATTGAAATTAAACACATTTTGAAAAATTAATTGTGGACAAATCAAAAGTTTCAACAAACAAATTTTCTGTGAAAATCCTAGGATTTTATCAACAAGCCATTTTGTGTCCAAAAAAAGTTTGATGGAAAAACATTTCCAACTAGCAGCTTGGCTAAAATAGTCTAGAACCCTGTTCATGTTGAACTTCCCCCCTACCTGAACCAGTGGTTTAGTCATCTGGATTGCTCTGGAAGGCCTGCTCATTTTCTAAAGTTGTGTGTGTTAAACATGCAAGAGCAGGACTCAAAGGAGAGGAAACAATGATATGAAACATAAGACCTTTTGCCTAAAGCAGTACTGTCGGCAATATCGGCTACATCGAGCTAATCATCGCTCTGAAGGCTAGAGAATACTCCTATAAAAGTCCTAGCTAATAACAAAATGCAGTCAGCAAGGAAGAAGAAAAATCAATTATTTCTTTGATATCTTGACTATGCCTTGAAGATTCGGACGGCTCTAGTTGATTCAGATACACGTGTCTTGGATATTTAACTTAAAGATGAGTTCCTAAAAAGCCTAACCACAGCTTGGTCTCTGACCCAGCAAATCCCTAGGATCAGTATTTTAACTCAGAAGTTGCTTTACCAGTATAGTTTGTATTTCAGTTGATGGTTGTAGAGAGAAGCAAGTAGAAGAAAGAAGTCCACACCATAAGCTCAAAACCAGCCCCCTGAATTTCAGGGCGGGGTTTCAGATTAGATCTTGCATTACATCCTTATGGGCAAATTTAATTTCCACAGACTGCGGATTTAGTACATTTAAAACTGGAATGGAAAAAACACTAGTAAATGTCCCAGGCATTTTGGGCTGCATATAAAGAGAAGTCTCAAAAGGGGGAACAGTGGAAGCCTCTTGTTTTTGCTGATCCACTGCCTGGGAATGAATTTTTCCCGGGGCAAGGAGCTAGCGCCCACATCCTCAAAAGTCTTAAGGCACCTCACTCCTATTGAAATCAATAGGCACCTAAACACCTTTGAGGATCTGGGCCTAGATGCCCTAATGCAGAAGGTCTTTTCTACCTCTAGACTCTGATTTTTGAGCCCAATCCTGCACTCCGTACCCAGTTAAAATTGCCATCAAGAGCAAGGAGTACAGAATGAGGCCCCTCATATAAGTATCCTTCTGTAAGAAAAGAGACCAATCAGTTTCTCAGTCATTGCCATATGCTATTGCCACAAAAATGAAAGCCTCTTTTCTTCCTCTCTGTATAGAAATATTGTGGGCTGTAAGAAGCTGGTGGTTTCCTAAAGAGGCACTAATGGAATTCACATATTCCTACATCACAATCTCTTTTCTGTCCACCCCACCTTCTCCTTCCTCTATTTTGTAGGATATATTCTTTTTATCCTCACGCCAGATGTTATTCATTAGTGAGTGAGTGTTATGTATGAGTGAGTGTAAGGAATGCCAAAAAGGATCCAATGAGTAGTCAGCTATATAGAGATGAGATGTTGTTTGTTTAGATTTTATTACTTGCAGGACTGAAAAGGGTTCAGGTGTGCTTCCTCAAATGAACTCAGAGTTCTAAGATGCCTGGAGTATGAGTCACCTTGTTTGTCATTGGTGTATAATGAATATAATCTAATATTGGACAGCACCCAGCTGATTCAATATTTTTTTATCCGCATTGTTCAATGTGTGGCCCTCGGCCTTATTTCTGGAACATTATTCAAACCCTGCCCTGAAGACAATTATTTATTTCCGCATGGGGCTTTTCAATAATGCTCCTCACTATAGAATTTGAGTGCTTCACAAACATAATGTATTTTCACAATATGCCTGTGAGGTGAGGGGATGGTATTATCTTCATTTTACAGATGGGGACCTGAGGCAAAGAGATTAAGATCCAAAGTGTCCACTAATTTTGGGTGTCAAATGTGAGATGCCCAAGACCTGATTTTTCAGAGTACTTAGAATGATATCACACTCTATATGTTCAAAAGCACAGGCAACCTTACTTATGGCATTTCCTAATTTTTGAGTGCTTGACTTTGCATCATTGTAATGTTCTTCTAATGTAGTTTCTTGTGTGTAGGTTCTTAGGTTTTTAAAAAAGCAAACTGAAAAAAACCCAAATATTCTATCAGGTGGAATCACATTTACACCCACATAGGACCTTGGCAGGGTTGGAACATTTAAACCAATTGCACATACTTTGTTAGCTCAAGTGGCAGAGCAACTGGTAGCAGTAGTAGGTTGTCGTCCTCTATATGGTTCACCAGAGGAGGATGACACACACTTTGTCAGCAAATATCTGTGAAACTCACTGGCATGAAGGAATACAATTTTAGGAGAATTCAACTGCCAATTCTAACAGGTCTCTGCTGAATGTATGTAAACTGAGATTTTTCTTTTAAAGGCTTATAACTTGTAGACAAATATGGGCATTTTTTAAAATAGGAAGAGCAAAAAGGGCTTGAATGCCAGGACAGGGGTGCCTGAGCTTCTCAACTAAATGGTTGTAAGAATTTTTTTAATCTGGGCAAACTAATATATCTTCCCCTAATCTCATTCAGGAAATGGCTAAACCATTGCTGCTGAAACTTTCCAAAATAATTCAGCATGAGGCAGACACCCTATAGGGAAAACTTCAGCCCAAATGTTTGAAGTTTAGAAGCGTTATAAGCAACTGAAAACAGGGTCTTACAATGGAAAGGGTCAGGCAACATTAACTGTGGTTGGCACTAGCAGCCAGAGGTAGCTCAGTGGTTTGAGCATTGGCCTACTAAACTCAGGGTTGTGAGTTCAATCCTTGAGGGGGCCACCTAGGGATCTGGGGCAAAAAATCAGTACTTGGTCCTGCTAGTGAAGGCAGGGGGATGGACTCAATGACCTTTCAGGGTCCCTTCCAGTTCTATGAGATAGGTATATCTCCATATATTATAATACTTCATAGCTCAGTAGGTTCCTTACCAAAGTGCTTTACAACTGGTGTGCCAGATTGACCACACTAGCCCTATGCCAGTTTACATCAGCTGAGGATCTGGCCCTCTATTTACAGGAATTCCATCAAACACTGCAATGCAGCCAACTCATCAGCATCTCAGAAATTGAGTTAATTGGAGCACAGAAGGAGCCCATTAATTTTCTTGTCAAGTTGCATCTCTTTCTTCCCAACATACCTGCAGGGATGAATTCTGCCCTCAGTAACTCCCGTGAAACCCTCAATGGAAGTTAACCTCAACGGGGAATAAACTGAGCTAACCTCAGAGTAATGTGCATCTTTATGTTGTATTAAAATATAAAACTCAAAAAGATTTACAGGGAAATCTGTCTGAAGTGACCACCCAAAGGGCCAGCAGACAGCTGTTGCCTCCTTGAGATTGGCCTATAAGTAAAGCATGAGCAAATTTCCACAGGCAAACCTCTTCCTCGAGAACAAGAGGAGCGGACGTGGTTTTGTACTGAGCATCATGTCTGTTCCACTCGTGGTTTTTATTATTTGATTAGGTGGGTGCAGGCGTTTGGGCCAGCTCGATGCCCACGTCTAGTTGGTAGATCAATTTGTGAAATGAGATGTTTCAGAATGAAAGAAGGTATGAATTTAAATATTAAGATTTTGTCCNACAATAATCAATCGCCAGGACCAGATGGGATTCACCCAAGAGTTCTGAAGCAACTCAAAAATGAAATTGCAGAACTATTCCTATCGTTTAAATTAGCCTCTGTACCAGATAATGTAATGCTGATTTTTAAAAAATGCTCCATAGGCGATCCTGGCAATTACAGATCACTAAGCCTAACTTCAATACCAGGCAAATTGGATGAAACTATAGTAAAAGCAAAACTATCAGACACATAGATGACCATGGTATGTAGGGGAAGAGTCAACCCGACTTTTGTAAAGGGAAATCATGACTCACCAATCTATTGGAATTCTTTGAGGGGAGTCAACAGCATGTGGACAAGGGGGATCCAGTGGATATAGTGTACTTTGACTTTCAGAAAGCCTTTGACATGGTCCCACTCCATAGGCTCTCAAGCAAAGTAAGCACTCATGGGATAAGAGGGAAGATCTGCTCATGGATCATTAACTGGTTAAAAGATAGGAAACAAAGGGTTGGAATAAATGGGCAGTTTTCACTGTGGAGAGAAATAAATAGCAGGGTCCTTCAAGGATCTGTACTGGTACCAGTGCTGTTAAATATATTTATAAATGATCTGGAAAAGGGGGTAATCAGTGAGGTGGCAAAATTTGCAGATGATACAAAGTTACACAAGATAGTTAAGTCTGAAGCTGACTGTGAAGAGTTACAGGGGGATCTCATAACTCTGGGTGACTGGGCAACAAAAAAACAATGCTGATAAGTGCAAAGTAACACACATTGGAAAACATAATCCTCATAATGCAAAATGATGAGGTCTAATCNGTACCAGTGCTGTTAAATATATTTATAAATGATCTGGAAAAGGGGGTAATCAGTGAGGTGGCAAAATTTGCAGATGATACAAAGTTACACAAGATAGTTAAGTCTGAAGCTGACTGTGAAGAGTTACAGGGGGATCTCATAACTCTGGGTGACTGGGTAACAAAAAAAACAATGCTGATAAGTGCAAAGTAACACACATTGGAAAACATAATCCTCATAATTCAAAATGATGAGGTCTAATCTCAGCNCCAGGAGAGGACAGCTGGAGGAGATATGGAATATGAGGGAGATCCCACACTGGAGCCATTCTTTTTAGGTGATGAGTCTGAAGAACTGTCCCAGATTGAGGTGTTGATGGAGAACGTTTTGGAACAGATTGATAAACAATAATCAATCGCCAGGACCAGATGGGATTCACCCAAGAGTTCTGAAGCAACTCAAAAATGAAATTGCAGAACTATTCCTATCGTTTAAATTAGCCTCTGTACCAGATAATGTAATGCTGATTTTTAAAAAATGCTCCATAGGCGATCCTGGCAATTACAGATCACTAAGCCTAACTTCAATACCAGGCAAATTGGATGAAACTATAGTAAAAGCAAAACTATCAGACACATAGATGACCATGGTATGTAGGGGAAGAGTCAACCCGACTTTTGTAAAGGGAAATCATGACTCACCAATCTATTGGAATTCTTTGAGGGGAGTCAACAGCATGTGGACAAGGGGGGTCCAGTGGATATAGTGTACTTTGACTTTCAGAAAGCCTTTGACATGGTCCCACTCCATAGGCTCTCAAGCAAAGTAAGCACTCATGGGATAAGAGGGAAGATCTGCTCATGGATCATTAACTGGTTAAAAGATAGGAAACAAAGGGTTGGAATAAATGGGCAGTTTTCACTGTGGAGAGAAATAAATAGGGTCCTTCAAGGATCTGTACTGGTACCAGTGCTGTTAAATATATTTATAAATGATCTGGAAAAGGGGGTAATCAGTGAGGTGGCAAAATTTGCAGATGATACAAAGTTACACAAGATAGTTAAGTCTGAAGCTGACTGTGAAGAGTTACAGGGGGATCTCATAACTCTGGGTGACTGGGTAACAAAAAAAACAATGCTGATAAGTGCAAAGTAACACACATTGGAAAACATAATCCTCATAATTCAAAATGATGAGGTCTAATCTCAGCGGAGGGATAGCTCAGTGGTTTGAGCATTGGCCTGCTAAACCCAAGGTTGTGAGTTCAATCCTTGAGGGGGCTACTTAGGGATCTAGGGCAAAATCAGTACTTGGTCCTGCTAGATGGACTCAATGACCTTTTGGGGTCCCTTCCAGTTCTATGAGATAGGCATATCTCCATATATTTTATTTATATTTATTTATTAGCTATTACCACTCAAGAAAGAGATCTTGGAATCACCATGGATAGTTCTCTGAAAACATCTGCTCAATGTGCAGTAGCAGTCAAAAAAGCTAACAATGTTAGAAACCATTAGGAAAGGAATAGATAATAAGACAGAAAATATCATAATGCCACTACATAAATCCATTGTCTGCTCACACCTTGACTACTGCATGCAATTCTAGTTGCCCCATCTCAAAAAAGTTGTTATAATTGGAAAAAATACAGAGAAGTGCAACAAAAATGATTAGGGGTATAGACAACTTCCATATGAGGAGAGATTAAAAAGACTGGGACTGTTCATCTTAGAAAAAGACAACTGAGGGTGGATATGATAGAGGTCTATAAAATTGTGAATGGTGTGAAGAAAGTGAATAAGGAAGTGTTATTTACCCCTTCACATAACAAAAGAACCAGGGGTCACCCAATGAAATTAATAGGCAGCAGGCTTAAAACAAACATAAGGAAGTACTTCTTCACACAATGCACAATCAACCTGTGGAACTCATTGCTAGGGGATGTTGTGAAGGCCAAAAGTATAACTGGGTTCAAAAAAGAATTAGATAGGGGTGGCGATTAGTCAAGATGGTCAGGGATGCAACCCCATGCTCTGTGTGTCTCTAAACCTCCAACTGTCAGAAGCTGGGAGTGGACAACAGGAGATAGATAACTTGATAATTGCCCTGTTCATTGCTTCTGAAGCATCTGGCAGCAGCCATGGTTGGAAGACAGGATACTGGGTTAGATGAACCATTGGTCTGACTCAGTATGACCATTCTTATGTTCTTGTCTTCAAGGCAGTGTGGTCACAACTAAGGCTCAGGAGTCAAAACATCTCTGTTCTATTCTCAGTTCTACCACAGACTCACCGTGTAAACTTGAGTGAGTCATTTAACTGCTCTGTGCTCAAAGGAGTCAATGATACCTAACTAACAGGGATGTTGTAATGTTGGTGAAGTGCTTTGGGATTCTGAGACAAAAGTCAGTTCAGAAATCCAATGAATGGCATTTTATACATTGAGCAACTGTTGGAGAAGATGGTGCGATTTTAAAAACTAAATTGTCACTTTCTGGCCATGGTAGTTGAACTATGGTATTTCCTGTTCCAAGCCCAGGAAATACTGCAGAAAGTCAAATACTGCTATATGGGCAAGTTTTATTTTTATGGCACCCACTCTGGGTCAGTACTATTTAGAGCCAGAGCATCAGTATTAATTATTTGCCTTACCAATAAACCATTGAATATCAGTCTTTGGTTTGACCTGTCAGGCTCATCTGTAGAAACATTCTTAGGCTTTGTCTACACTTACCGGTGGTTTGACACACGGCGATCGATGCATCGACGGTCGATTTAGTGGGTCTCCCACTAAATCGACCGCAGATCACTCTCCTGTCGACTCCTGTACTCCACCTGAACGAGAAGTGCAAGGAGAGTCGATGGGAGAGCGTCTCTAGTCGACATCACGTAGTGTGGACCCTGCGGTAAGTAGATCTAAGTACGTCGACTTCAGCTACATTATTCACGTTGCTGAAGTTGCGTAACTAAGATCGATCTCCCCCTGTAGTGTAGACAAGGCCTTAGTAAGCTAATCATTAATACACACTGTATATTGCAATCTAGGTATTTAACTAGCTCTGATCACTGTAGTATATGAGCAGCAGCATCTGAGTAGCACTACCCTGGTCCAGTATGAGGGAGGTGGTAGTGTGACTTTCAGGACCAGTGAACACTGTACATCTCCCCAATATATCACAGTTCTAGAAATATTTGTAAATAACTTGGGCTTGCTGATCATTTGCAACAATATGCAAAGGGTTCAATAGTCATCTGTATGTTTTTGTCTAATCGGTTGTATTTTGAGCTCTCATATAAAATTCACAGAACCACATTCTAGAATCAGTTAGGCTTTCTGGGTAAAGAACTGATGGCATCAGATGGCCCTCATGAACAAAGGCTCCAGATTATTTAAAGGGTTGTAATTTACACCACCTGCAAAGAAAATATGTGCTTTGTTATATATATTTAATTCCCTCTGCTTCGCTGTACATTTGGCATATTATAAAATTGTACAGTTTGTGCGCGCTCTGGAAATGACTCTAGGAAGGGAGTAAAATTACGTCTTGGTCCACACTACAGAGTTAGGTCGATAAGGCAGCGTACATCAATCTAATTATGTCAGCGTACACACTACAGACTGGCTTCTGCTGATGTAAGTGCCCTACTACAGCGACGTAAGACCTGCACCTCCACGAGAGGCGTAGGGCTTATGTTGGTGGAGTTCGGGTGATGCAGTGTCCGTGTAGACTACAGCGGCTATTGGCTGTCATTCTTGTCAATTGCACAGCTATAGCCTGGAGCTGTGAAATTGACAAGAAAGCCGGCTGTCACCAGGGCGGGTGGGGGGTTCCAACTAGAGCCTGGCTACACCTGGGATCCTGGCTCCCAGCTGGAGTCCAGGCGGCTCCCGGGAAGGAGCCAGGATCCTCAGTGCAGCTGCCAGGCTCCCCACAGGGAGCGGGGAGCCAGGAGCTTCCAGGCAGCAGCTGGGCCGAGAGCCGGGAGCCAGGAGCCGGAGGGCAGCTGGTCTACAAGTGGGGTGCGCGCACCCTAGCTGGGAGTGGGGAACCCGGGAGCAGCCGGGCTTTAGCTGGAGCTCTCCATCTGGCCATGTTTACAGCCTGGCTTTCCTGTCAATTTCACAGCTCCGGAATATAGCAGTGAAAGTGACAGGAATGACAGCCAACAGGGGATGTAAGTAATGCAGTGTCTACACGGACACTGCGTCGCCCTAACTCCACCAACATAAGCCCTACGCCTCTCGTGTAGGTGGAGTTATTATGTTGGCGTAGTAGGGCACTTACATCAGCGGGAGCCAGTCTGTAGCATGTACGCTGCCATAATTAGGTTGACGTACGCTGCCTTACATCGACCTAACTCTGTAGTGTACACCAAGCCTCAATTTACACCTTTAAGGCTCTTTGCTAGAGACTTAGATTTCATTTTTAAAATATAGTGAGGTTCCTCTTTACAGGGCCCAAAGGGTGGCTCTGTTAAAAAGGGGGTCCCCCAAGACACAAACTAAGCTATTTTGAGTCAACTTAAGCTATGTCTTCACTGCAAAAAAATAAAAAAACATCCCTTTGCTCTTTTTCATCGAGATAGCTAACTCGAGTCAGCTCCCTCACTGCAGATCCTAGTGGAGACAAGGCAGAGGTAGTTTTTACCTCAATGTAACTATTCAAGGTCCACCCCAGAGGAGGAGTAGAGGATTATACAGAAGAAACAGGAGTAGAAAATACTCCATGTGAGCGATGCACAGGAGTTAAGGTTGTTACTGGAGCCGTTTGCATTGCCTGACTGTGGGATAGTGTGATTTTAAAGCTAAGAATTTACAAGCAATTTTAAAAGCAGAAATGCATGTGAATAATTTGCACACACTCAATGAACAATTAGACATCTGTGGTCACTTGGAAGGAAGAATAAAGAGTAGAAGATGAGTCCCTCTGAGGGACAGACCATCTCTGGCGGGGGCTTAACTAAAAGGAAGAAACTTTCCAGGAATGCGGAAACTGGCAGACTCATTGCTCTGTGCACTTGGTAAGTGTCTCCATGTGAGCCAAAGTGATGAGATAATTGTTTAAGTACCAGGTGATGAGTAACCAATCAACAAGTGGACTCATCTCATCAGCTGAGGATGGTTAAAAGGGAGACAGGAAGAGATAAGAGAAGGGGGTAGGCTGAAAAGGAAGCCCAGAGAAGCTCAGGATCTCAGGGAGATGAGAGCTCTCCCCCCTTCTCCCCTGGGTCTGGGAGAAGGTAAAAGTCATATGCTGTGGGGAACAAGCACTTGTTTAGCATGTTGTAAATAACACACATGGTGTTGAACTTGCCACTGGAGCATGTGAGGATTGTGTACAACATGGAGTGCAGTGGGAGGGAATCCTGCCCTGTGACAGGGAGTTGGAAGTTTTCTTGGTAGATCCATAACCCGATTCGCCCTTACCTATCTCTACATGCGCATGAATATTTCACAGCTGACTCTGAAGCCTGGGCTCATGATGTTGACACTGAATCTCAAGCATAAGCTTTCATTTTGGTTATAGGACTGAACAGAACTGTGAGAACAGAATGGGTGTGTGTCTGAAAATCTTCTCTCTGAGGCTTACCTAATGGTGTCGGTCTGATGCTCTTAGGTGATACTCGCTTGGGGGAGGATTCAGGATGCGGGGCGACAGGTTGTACCGGCCGAGTCTGCTTGGCTGCCAACTTCTTCAAACTCACTTGCCTCTTGTCAAACATTTCTTGCACGTCTTCTAGTTTTTGTAGAACTTTTTGGGCATTGGCCTGTATGCAGAACAGATGTGGAGTAGATGTCATTCACAGATGGACAGAACACTGGGATGGGATCCTTGCACCCAAACCTCAGACTGACAGCATTAGGCAGTAGCACACCCTGCATTCTGTCTTAGAATAGTGCAGCAGCTGCTCTCTGCAGGCACTCTACTCCCACTGAGTACCTCCCTCTACACCATCCCTGACCCAGGCTTCGGGGTGCTACCCCAAAGGGACTCCTTGTGTGAGTAAGGACCATAGGCGCCCCACCCCCCGCAGCCCCGCCCTGACTCTACACCTGCCCCTCCTCCATTCCAACCCCTTCCCCACAGTCCCCGCCCCAACTCCACCCCCTCCCTGCCCCTATTGGACTCCTTCCCCAAATCCCCACCCCGCCTCTTCCCCGAGCGCGCCGCGTTCCCCCCTCTCCCTCCCAGCACTTGCCGCTGAGCGCTGCTGGGAGCTGGGGGGAGAAGCGGAGTCGTGGGGCGGTCCGGGGAGGAGGCGGAGATGAGCTGGGGGGGGTGGAGGGGAGCCTCCGCACCCACCAATTTTTCCCCATGGGTGCTCGAGCCCCGGAGCACCCACGGAGTCGGCGCCTATGGTAAGGACTACTCGTATGAGTAAAGGCCATTGCCCCAAGTGTCCACATTTGTGAATAGTTTGCTATCATAGATCTCCTTTCACATTTCCATCTGAACAGAAGCCATGAGAGAATATGTGAAGTGTGTATTTTGAAATTCACTGTTCGTTTGTAGGAAGTTTAAATTGGCAGTGTGAAAATTCAACAAGCTTTACCTTTATTTCAGGGGTTAGAATCATGTCGAACTGGTTGTAGAATTCCTTAGGGTTAGACAACTGGTGTTCCTTAGCGGTTCCCAGGAATTTCTCTATGTCACACAGTGCAGTTTCAGCTCCCTCTTGTGATTGGCACTTGTCCACAGCTTGAGAAGCTAAGAGGTAGATTCCAGCTTCACACCATTGCCTTGCCTTTAGAAGAAAACAGAGCCATTAGGACTTCGTAATAATGGTACAGTCTGAGGCTTCAACGCTGCTGCTTCTTGCCCACTATTTGAACAGAAATAACACTCTTCAATACCACCCACATGCCCATGTTGGTACAAGAGAGTCAAGGCTGTTAGCAGTTCTCAAGATGCACTGTGCATTAAAAACAAGGAGCTACAATAAAGTCTATGGGGCCAAATATGACCCAGTGTAACCCCACTGACTCAGCACTGTGCTTCAATGGAGTTGCATGCCAGCACAGAATGGGACTCACTGTATTCAATTTAAACAAAAGCAAGAAAGTCTAGTGTCTGTCCTTCTATCATTGATCCACTTTGTTGTGCCTACTCATTGAGGGGTCTCAGGACAGTTCCTTCAGCAATCCACCTTCACAACGGGCTAGGCAGAGGATAAATTGACACTCAACTCCGATTGTCTCCTTACCGGTTTTAAAATGTTGCACTATTGATGATGACTTCATTTTTTAAAATAATTGAATGGCCTTCCATTTTTGTAAACAGCAGAACAACGTTAAAAAATAGATTCTTTTTCAGCTAGCTACCTCAAAACATGTCTGCAACACTGTTAACATAGCCAGGTGTCTCCTGTCACAAAACCAACTTCCTATCTTTACTGCTGCAAAAACACTATTGTGCAAAAGAAAAGAAACTGTGCTGAGGCTTAAGCTGTGCACCAAGTTTCAAGCCAAATTGATTTTAAAGCGAGGGAGTCAAATGTTTGCATTATAAACTCGCAGTTTCGAGACAACAGCTAAACTTTCATAGGCTGCTAAACTGTACAGTTCCTTGAGACATCAGATTGTGTACTGTAACTCTGTCTGAGTAACTATACCGTACACTGTGTTACTTGAAAAATACCTTGAAGCAACCAGACATACTCTTCTGTATGATAAAAACAACAAGGAGTCCGGTGGCGCTTTAAAGACTAACAGATTTATTTGGGCATAAGCTTTCATGGGTAAGTGACGATGAGTCACTGGGAGCTGAAACAACAAGGAGTCCGGTGGCACCTTAAAGACTAACATATGTTAATCTGTTAGTCTTTAAGGTGCCATCGGACTCCTTGTTGTTCTTGTGGATACAGATTAACACGGCTACCCCCTGATATTGGGAGCTGAGAAAGCTGGGCACCTGGTAAGATCCAGCCCACAGCTTGTATGTAAAGTAGTAGAGAGAATAGCTATTTTTTCTTGATAGCAGTGATTTATGCTAATAGAGTAAATAGCTGATACAGTAGATAGACTCTGCTGGCTGAGGGGTTTCCATTCACTTAGACCAAGTCATCCATGAAACAACAGATTGGATTTGACAAGCACAGTGTTTAATCGCCCGGTGCACTTGAGTTCCAAGGGATGCTCCCACTCTGCAGGGCACATGCCTATGGCCGCACACGCAGTGACGCCTCAGCGCCTTCTTGTGCCTGGCACGTCTCCAGGGTGCATCTTGGCTTGCCACCCCATGTGGAATTGGCTAAGGGATGGTAAAAGCTAAGTTCACTGAGCAGGAGGCAGCAACTAGGACAAGTTCCCAGCACAGACGTCTGTAGCTTTTCCTCAGGAATCTCTTTCCAGATGAAGCCTAGATCTTCTTGTAGCAACCTCTTTTTCTGCATTCCCAATCACCAATGGCAATTTGTCCCATTAATAATCAGTAATAATTTGCACATATACCTTTCACCTGCAGGCCTCAAAGCCCTTGACAAAGGCAGATAAGTACAGGACCCCAAAGTCACACAGGGGCAGAGCTGGACATAGAAGCCAGGCGTCCTGTCACCCAGCATTGTGGTCAGTCCATCTGACCACAGCTGTCCTCATCAAATGGAAACAGGAATATCCTTAAGTATACTAACAGTGCCCTGTACCTGAGCCCAGATTTGCAAACAATCTCTAAATTTACAGATCCATCCTGTGAGTAGCTGATCATGTCCTGTGACATGCTGAGCACCCTCACCTCCCATCATATTATAGATGTAAAGAGCAGCAGGCCAGAATTCACTGTCACACCCACTGACTTCAATGAGGTCCCAACACAGGAACTAAGAATAATCTGCCCAGATAGTAAGGGTGGTTAACAGTATTTGCTTCAAATCTCCCTTGGCACTAGCACAAGATGATTCATAAGGGAGGCCAGAGGGTTTCATTAGTGCCATCTCACTTTGTTTAACATTCAGTTCAGATAAGTACCTATGAGTCCAGATAGATAACTGAACCTTATCTAAACTCCCCAAACGCCTTGGGTCTATAAAACTAGGCTAGGAATCTCACAAATAGGTTTTCTGGTAATTCTTGCCTCAAATCCATCTGAAAATACCACAAGACCAGTCACTTTCTCATGGCATTTGAGCATTTCTGCTTCCCATTCCAGCCAGATCATGGAAGTGTAGAGGAGCTTGAAAATAAAAGAACGTAACAAGCAGTGAACTGATCATTGGCAAGCCCCAATAGAGGCTTGGTCCATGTTTTAGGTTTAGATGACTTCTTATTTTACCTCAAACCCTAGTTCTAATCCTCCTAACTGTATAATTCAGGGAAACCACTGTTCTCTTTTATGCTAACCATTCTCTCTTCCCCTTTCTGAGGCTGATACCACAACTATTTCCCCCAGCTGTGCATAGTAGTTGATTGGGGGAAATAGTGAACATGCTTTTCTCTAACCCCAAATATGTGATCCTTTAACCCATTATTTTTTCATTTAGCATTACTAGTGCTTTCCTACATGAAGACTTGCTTACCTTGTCTAACTGCTTATGCAGCTCAAGGGACTTTCCCAAAATATCATATTTCTTCTTGGTCTCATTGGTAAAGTCATCGCAGATACGCCTGAGTTCAACACATTTTGGCCTAATGGAGTCGACTGCATAATGATTGTTTTGGATGAGCTGGTCTCCATGCAGAGCTAGTGACTGGGCCTTTTCCAAAGGTTCCTGTGCAAACAATGAGAAGAAATGAAAAACCATCACACCCTAAAGGATGAGCCTCGTCTAGATGGCGCCTCTATAATTTCTGCTGAAGCCTAGAGCTGCAGGTTGGATCATTCTTTTGGATGACACCTTGTATTGTTTCACACCTGCCTTGAAGACTGACTTCATGATGTGTGAGGTTGGCTTATTTTAGTTGCCTTACAGATGTGTAGCTGACTCTGTAGGCTAAATCCAGAAGTCAGTCTAAGGGACTCTCAGTTGGTGTAATTTATGCCATAGGCACCGACTTTCTAATGTGCCAGGAGGTGCTCCGCCCAAGGCCCCGCCCCCTCTACCCCTTCCCCCAAGGCCCAGCCCCACCCTGCCTTTTCCCACCACCACTCCACCCCGCCCCTCCTCTTACCACCTCCACTCCTGATCGGTGGGGCTGCCAGCGGGCGGGAGGTGCTGGGGGGAGGGGGAGGTGCTAATAGAGGGTCTGTCGGTGGGTGCTAAACACCCACCATTTTTTTCTGTGGGTGCTCCAGCCCTGGAGCACTCAGAGTCGGCACCTATGATTTATGTCTGCTTCTCCCTCCTCACTGTGTACATTACACCAATTTAGACTCAATGGGCTACGCTCAGAGGTGATGTTTAAGAGGTGCAAGTTATACATCAGTACGTATGCGTGGTGTCTAAGTTGGTGTAATAAATTACACACCGAGGAGAGTGGGAAAAAGGTGCAAGCTATGCCAGTTTGGACTCATTTAGACTTCCATGGCAGAACCAGGAAGAAAATCTAAGTCTCCTGGATCTCAGCTGTACACTTTAGACACAAGATCATCTTGTGCTTTTGCAGCTGTTCATGTGAATTTGATGTTATTTAACTGATTCATTTCTTTGATGTTTCCTAATGACGGCAAACCTACTGATCATCACAGCTGACTGATGGAGTTATAAGGCCAAAAGATCAGGAAAAGAAAGGTTGTTTAATGCATGCTGAATCCCTTGCTGGAAATAGCTGCTCAGACAATACTGACTTCTAGTAAAACAACATTTAAAGGTGTCTAACTGGAGAATCTTTCAAACTTTACTCACTCTGTGCTTTCAAGTTCCAAGAGATGAACCCAAACCAAAACCTCAGATCCAAACCCTCCTGAGTTTTATCAGTGTTTGAATTCCAAAAGCAGATTTTGCAAGTGGCCCCTATATTTATCATGGACCAAATCAAACTGCCAGATCTTAACACCCTAGGAGGTTGGACTAGTCGACATCTGGATCCAAACTTTAAAAGGCTGAGCTCATGACATATTCCTTTGTAAACATGCCTACTCAGTAGTATGTAACTGCATTTTCTGGTGATGTCGCACAGAACAGTAAGTGTGGTGTGTGGACAAAGTTCTACAAGTGACTAATAGTAGCAATCTACAATAACTGAAATATAAAGTCCAGTAAAGTGCAAACCTGTCCTTTCTCTTCCAGTTGTTTCCGTTCCTTTAGGAGGTGCTCCACTCGAGTCACGCTGTCTCCAATATCTGTGAAACCAGCTTGCGCGTCCATCAGATTATCCAGTTCCAGTTTTACCTACAAGAAACACAAATAGCCTCATTTTATAACAAATCCACAGCCCCCTAGGACTTTATGGCTATCACTATGCTGTACACCATGGGCACGCAGAACGTCATGGTGACAGCAGTGATAGAACTCAATCCTCCTGCTCCACAAGCACCAGCCCCTGTAAGGGAGAAAATTCATGAGTTGTTAGCAGGGCCGTCCTTAGGATTTATGGGGCCCTATGCAGTATTATTAAACTAGTGCCCCCTATGCCCAACAGCAGCCCAGGCTCGCATATGTATTTTAGATAAGGGTGGTCTTTTGAAGGATTTATTTAAAAAACTATATGTCTGAAGATCCAAGCATTTAAGGCTAAAGATGAATACTCAGATCTAAAAATCTATGCAAGGATTTTTTAGAGAGGTGATTTTATAGTCTTCAGCAACACACTAATGAAATATTTTTAAAGCAAATTTTAAACTAAGGTCCTGTAGACTAACATGTTCTGAGTAAATATTACAGTAATGCACAACTGTTTTTGTCAGTAAATTCAGAAACTGAGGGCTTGTCTACACTGCCAAGTTGTCGACAAAACTTTTGTCTTTCCCGGGTACTTAAAAAAGCCCCCCCCCCCCCCCCTNACCTGCACATCCACCAATGTAATATACGCCATCATATGCCAGCAATGCCCCTCTGCTATGTACATCGGCCAAACTGGACAGTCTCTAAGGAAAAGGATAAATGGACACAAATCAGATATTAGGAATGGCAATATACAAAAACCTGTAGGAGAACACTTCAACCTCCCTGGCCACACAATAGCAGATCTTAAGGTGGCCATCCTACAGCAAAAAAACTTCAGGACCAGACTTCAAAGAGAAACTGCTGAGCTTCAGTTCATCTGCAAATTTGACACCATCAGCTCAGGATTAAACAAAGACTGTGAATGGCTTGCCAACTACAGAACCAGTTTCTCCTCCCTTGGTTTTCACACCTCTACTGCTAGAACAGGGCCTCATCCTCCCTGATTGAACTAACCTCGTTATCTCTAGCTTGCTTCTTGCTTGCATATATATACCTGCCCCTGGAAATTTCCACTACTTGCATCCGAAGAAGTGGGTATTCACCCACGAAAGCTCATGCTGCAAAACGTCTGTTAGTCTATAAGGTGCCACAGGATTCTTTGCTGCTTTTACAGATCCAGACTAACATGGCTACCCCTCTGATTTTAGAATATGTGGTTCCTATTTCATTATAAAGACGTCTTTTTTTGACGAACAATATACACTGATTAGACTAGCTATCTGGAAACATTTGAGATGATTTACCAGAAAAGAAAGTCTATATTTAAGAAATAAGCAAAAATACCTCTCTGAAATCATGTTCAAAGTGTCGGAGCTGCAGGCACTGTTCCAGTTTTAGGTGATGTTTGGACCAAAATTGATCAAAAGCCTTTTCTGTTTCATCCAACTGAGCCAATAACCTGTTAAGAAATTAATTGGAGAGTGAAAATCACTTGAGATTTATGAGTGCGTTGTTGTTTAGTTAGCTAGTTATGCAGAGAAGGTGAAATTCAGCCAGGTGTTTAGGGATTACAGAAGGTGTCTCCAAAGCAGAGCAGAGCACCACACATATGAGGCAGAGCTGGGCTTCATGCTGATTCTGGAGAAGCAATGTGGAATGGAGTTTTGCAATGGGCTAGAGGAGGAGGAGGGGACCAATGAGTCTGTGACTACATGGATCCAGTGGCCACAAACCCTTATGGAGGGGATGCACCAGGGCTGCAGTCCCTCTTGATGGGCTAGAGTAGCAGGTGCAGAACTGTTCCATGCACAGCGTGTGGGCATGGGGGTGAATTCTCTCTCCCTCCCAGTTTCCACTTAGTTCTTCAACAAAGTTAATTTATTCCACCTTTGTGCAAAGTGTGTAAATTTCACTCATTCACTTAAAAAAATGTTTGAAGTAGGCACCTCTAGCTTGTCATTCCAGACTGCTCCATCAAGTCCAGTATCTTACCTGTGGCAGTGAACTATTCCTAGGGCAAGTACTGTAGGTTAACACAGCTGGTCAGCTGTGCAATGCTGTAGGAGGGGCGTGGTGTGAAAAACTTCCTTCCCCTGATGCAATCAACTGATGCTCTAAGCATGCAATTTGCCCCCTATTTTAGCATGAAACTTTGACTAGTAGTAATGTGCTCTGCTTATATATTGTTGTTCTTTTGGCTTTTGCATCAAGTGCCTGTAATTTTCAAAGGTTGGTTGTTGACCACACTAGCAACTTGAGAGGTGAGCAGAAGTCAATTGAAAACTCCCTAACCATCTTTTGCCCACAGCCCAGCATAAGCCAGTTGTTTAAAGGTCACACTAAAGGAGACTTCAAACAATAATCCCTGACACTGAGGCAGAACACCTACAAACCAAGGTAGAGAGAGCTTACACAGAGTCATTGGCAAGTCGGCAAGCCAGTCAGCGGGAGTTTTGCCAGAAGCTTCAGTGGGAACCAAGATTTGTCCCTATGTATTTAATGTAACTTGAAGGATAAACTGAAACACAAGGAAACACGTTCTATGCACTGTTCTACCCACTCTCAGAAGGAATGCTGGATATATTTCCCATAGGCACAGTTTGACTCTATGTTATGGCTCGCTCTCTCAGAACACAATCCCTCAGCTGCAGAAAAACCTAGGCATAACTGGCATTTCACAGCACTTGCTAGTTTCCAGGGCCATCCCAGACAATGCTGCTTCACCCCAATTGGGACAAGCTGAAGTGTCTGCATGATGTTTAGTGCTTCACTTCCACTGCGGCACGGTGTGCATTACAAGCTGCTGCACAGTGACTGTCAGCTCCATGACACTAAACAGAGCCCTTTGGGGGGAACAGGGAGGACATATCCATCTTGACTGAAGCTGTGGATGAGGCTCATTGCAGATTCTTCCATACCCCTTGTGATGCTGTATAGAAGGGAAGGTGACCATCTACACTAATATGATCACCGCTGTTGCAAAATTGTGGTAAATCTTAGACAAAGTTGCCTTGTAAGGTATCATTGGAAAAGTTGTAATCTGCTAAGTATTATTATCCTGTTTAGATGTGTGGATCATCATTGTACGTGACGTTATGAAACTTTGCTGCGTGTTTGTAACTCAAACTTGTGGGGAGTCTGGGAAACACCCCCAGGTGAGCCCTTCAGGAATAACAAAAGGAGCTGTGAACGGGAGCCTCTGCATGTCATTTCAGAGACAGGGTAAGCAGTACATAGCACGCAAAAGGTGCAAACACAATTTGCAATTCATAGGAAGAACTGGTGGCCCAGCATGTACATCATGAAGTTGCTTAACTCCATAACGCAGCCAGGATTTTTCCAGGAGAGGGGTCAAGATATAAAAGACAAGAACAAAAGTTGCCCCCCCCCCACATCTTTCCCCCCACATCTCTGGACTGATGAACTTTGACAGAATTTTGAACAAAGGATTGAGGTCCCCAATACTATTTTGGCAAATCCAGAGATATAAAAATCTACCAGATATAACATCCCTGTTAGCATTTTGGATTTACAAGCTTTAATTCACCTGTAATGTAACTTACCAGCTTTAAACCTCTGCATAACTCTCATTTCTTTTCTTAGCTAATAAACTTGAGTTAGTTACTGAAGTAATTGGCTGGCAGCGTTGTCTTTGGTGAGATCCTGAGCATCTGGTGACCTGGGGTGAGTGACCGATCCTTTGGGATTGGAAGAACCTAATGTGTGGTGCTTTTTGGTTTTAATAATCTTTCACCACAGAAGTCCAGTTTATCTGGGTGATAATATAGGCTGGAGGGCCTAAGGGGACTGCCGGTGGCTTCCTGGTGAGCTAGTATGGTAGTCCAGAAACACATGTTTGTTGCTGGCTTGGTCAAATCTAAGTATAGAATATACCACCAGTTTGGGAGTGTCTGCCCAGTTTGGGCAGTCTGACCTGAGATGGCTCTCTCAACTGGGACCCATTCCAGATACAGGTGACATCCTTGTTTAAGGGGAGCTCCTCCATCCACTGAACACTCCCACTGACACACACGTACACATTCTGTTTTAACATGCATGCAGGAACGCCCCACTCCCACCTGGATTAGGAGAGTGTGTGCGTGGGTGGGACGGGGAGAGTAAGATTGCACATCAAGTCTTGGGCCTTGTAGTCAATAACCTCACCAAACAGGACCGAAGAGGCTCAAGGTTTCTTTGAACTGGCCCTGTTAGTTTCACCAATTAATGGCTCCTACTTAGACCTTCCTCACACCGAACATGCAGTAGCATATTCCTAAAAACTCACTGTGAATTAATGATTAAAAAAACAACTACCTATAAAGAATTATTCAAATTAGGATTCAAATCACATTTGCACGTTTCAGGAGGTCAGTTAGCAACCTGGAGAATGTAATCCCAATTCACCAACCTTTCCACTGTCGCTACATTTTCTAGCTCGTCTGGACTGAGTTTGCTAGCGGAGCTCCGCGTGACTGGCTCTCTAATACACGTCAGTAGTGTGGCCCCCTGCTTCACAGCTAGTTTCAGCTCATCCTGGAGAGAGACAAGCAAACAAACAAAGGCACCAGTTCAAATAAGGTTTTACCAAATCCCAGGTTAAGTCGTTATTTTTCTCTCTCAAAGGAGAAGCGCTGCCATTGCCCATGGAGGGTATTTCTGTAGGGATTGAACATTGGAACAAAGCAGGGGTGCTTGACGAGGAAGCTGCATTTAGTGACCTGCCTAGAAACGAAGAGATGCAACCTGACGTGATCAGTGACAATAATGATTTTGGTGTCTCTTGAGGGAGAGAATAATTCTGGAGTTTTCTGGGTTTGTGACTGGCCAAAATGCTCCTTCTGTCATAGAGTTTAAGGCCAGAAGGGATCACTACCTCATCTCGTCTGCCCTCCTATATATCACAGGGCACTAACACCCCCCAGCACCCAGGCGCTAACCCCAACCATCAGAATTAGACCGAAGTATTGCAGACCACGGGAGACTAGATTTAGGTAGAGAATAGGTGGGACTGAGGTGCACTAGTGCTCAAGACCCCCACAATGGCAGGAAGGGAGGAGGGATAGCTCAGTGGTTTGAGCATTGGCCTGCTAAACCCAGGGTTGTGAGTTCAATCCTTGAGGGGGCCACTTAGGGATCTGGGGCAAAATTGGGACAAAAAATTGGTCCTGCTAGTGAAGGCAGGGGGCTGGACTCGATGACCCTTCGGGGTCCCTTCCAGCTCTATGAGATATCTCAAATTATAAAAAAATAAAAATAAAAAAAAAATGATTACATGAGCTATACCCAGATAATCCTGTCAAGTGACCCATGCTGCAGAGAAAGGTGCAACCCCCCCCCCAAGGTCACTTGACAATCTGTCCTGGGGGGAAATTCCTTCCTAACCTCACATATGGCAACCATCAGATTAGTGACGATTGCTAACCTTGCCCAGCTATACTCTGTTGTTATCCCCAGTAATCAACAGGTGTCACCTTCCTTTACACAAATTATTTTGCCCATTTATAAACAGTTAAGCAGCTACAAAATACCAAGAATAGACTCTCAATAATTTGGGAAATCAAACCCTGGGCTCAATTTACCAAAAAAAAGGGCCCTACCACAAGTGGGCTCACTCACAAAAATATAATCTCTGTTAAAAATTCTCCACAAAAAGGCATAACAAAATAACAGAGGTAAACCAGTTGATCATTTGGATTCAGTCATTTCTGTAGTTTTGTTTAACATTTTCTCTTCCGTTCTTCAATAATAAATAGGTATGGTTAATAAGTGCAGTTATTATGCTTGGCTTTGATCGTGGTGTCCCCCAAGGTATGTGGAAAAACCCTACCACTAAAATGGTAGGAGTCACACCCCTAAGTTGGCTGTAAAAAAGGAAACAACCAGTAAGAGCCGTCCTTCCATTTCTAAACTAAATATTTGTAGTAATTTTGAAAATATAATTTCTTGGCATCCAACTGAAAACGACCCCTTTCGGACTTGTAGTTTAGACAGTTTACAGGGCCGGAAATTGTCACCATTGAGATGTCCTAGCACACAATGGAACTCTGCTGAACACTGTTCGCTAAGCCACAGCAGATGGCTTACAATGCCATCCACAGAAGAAGTTCAGCAAATGCCAGGGTCTCAATCCCCAGCCTGGGGTAAGGGCAGGAAAGAGAGGAAGGATGATGCAAGGATTAGGGAGCGGGGTATTGGGGATTATCTTTTGGGCTGAGTTTCCCGGACAGAGTATTGTTATGCACAGCCAGTTGGAATCGGACCCAGAATAAAGCAGATCTCTTGCAAGTCCTTAAGCACTGAGTGATCACTGAACACCCTTGGGTAGCCTGGGACTTAGAAACCAACGTTCGATTCCCTGCTTCACTACAGACTTCCTGTGTGACCCTGGGCAAGTCACGGTGTCTCTGTGCCTCCGTTCCCTATCTCTACAATGGGGATAATAGCACTGCCAGGGTGGATAAAAATCAATGATTTTTTTTATTTAAATCAGATTTTTTTGATAAAATTCTTTTTGAGGAAAAAACCCATCTAAAGATAGTTTTAATTAAGATACAGCTCAAGATATCTCATCATGGAATAGGGATTATAAATTCTAATTCTATAGTATGAGAGAATATATTCATGTAATGTTTAAGAAAAGTTTTGTAAATGAGTTCCAATTGTTCATGGATTAGGGGCCCAATTTTATGGGGTTCCAGGGGCTTCTATATAGATTATTTAGGTTAATCTTTCTATCTACCCAATGGGACTCAGTGCTCAGTCTAGAAGATACCATCAGAGATGCTTAGTTTTGCAGTTCTCAAACTGTGGATTTGTGTCTCCAGAGCTAATATGCTTGTTAACAGCAAAAATGTTTTTAAATAAATAAATACATATAGAGGTGAGAAATAACAGACCTCAACCCTATTGTCCCTCTGCAAATTTGTGTACACAGAGTCAATCCCTTACCTCTCTATAAAAGTGCAAAGTTTCAAAAAGTTCAATGAATAGAAGATTGTGGGGGGTGGAATAGATCTGGACAAGGAGAAGTCTGGAAATAAATGTGAGAAGGGAGGGACAGGCTGTAGAAACAAAAGTGAAACTGTTTGAGCAGCATATTCCACAAGTCTTGAGGTCTTTCTGAGTGTAGCCTTCATTGATTTGAGATCTACCCTACCATTCTCTCACTAGAAGGGAAAACCTATATGGCAGCAGGCCGTAAAAAAGACCCACTTTGGGAATAAGAACCATTCAAGAAATATATGTTTTCTGATGATGTTTTAAAGAAAGTCACACCAGTGAACTGGTGGAAGTCACTTATGCACTTGGATTCAGAGACTGTTGAAGTGATAATCTCACTTTTCACAGTAGTAGCTTCTTCTGCCGGTGTAGAAAGAATATTTTCTTCTTTTGGATTAATTCATTCCAATTGAGAAATCGTTTGGGACCTGAAAAAGCAGGAAAGCTTGTTTTTCTTTTCCAGATTATGAACAAACAGGAAAGTGAAGGTGAAGACGACTCAGTTAGTTGTAGAAGCCAATATTTTAAGTTTCTCATGTCGACCGGGCTGACATAGTCAATTTAATTTTTGTGGTTTTTTTTTTAAACATTTCATTTAACTATTTTAGTTAAAAACAATTTTAACAAAAACAAAACTGATTTTAAAAAACTTGAATGTTTAGCTAAATTCAAAAATTCATATGCTTGTTTTGTTAAAATATTATGTTTGCTGTTGAAGAAAAAAACCCAGAATACATAACGTTGTTGTTTTAGTTAAATAAAACAATTTAAATGTCTGTCTGGTGATGTTCTCCTCTTAATACAGCATGGCAAGAAAATCCTCCAAATATTAATGATTAACCTGTTGAATTGGAGATATTTATGAAGTCATTGGGAGGTGAACTATCTGCTTCAATTACCTTTGGTAAATGAAATAAACAATCATTCATTTTCTGATATAGCTGTAAAACTAATCTGAAAAGTTTTCAAAATAAATCACTTAAAAAATGTATAGTGTGTACCTTCTAAAAATGAAACCTACATCTATCTCTGAGTTGTGAAGAATATGTATTAAGGTTATAACAACCAACAAGAATGCACTTTTCCGTTGAAATTAGGGTGACCAGATGTCCTGATTTTATAGGGACAGTCCCGATTTTTGGGTCTGTTTCTTATATGGGATCCTATTACCCCCCCCGTCCCGATTTTTCGCACTTGCTGTCTGGTCACCCTAGTAGAAATCCATGATTAAATTGAGTCTTCCTGACTAGTGATTTAAATCAAATCCACCCTGAGCACTGCCCTAACCTGTCTGTGAGGATAAACACATTAAAGATTGTGAGGTGCTCAGGTACTGTGGTAATGGGGGCCAGATAAGTACCCAAGGTACATGGTAAGTAGAGGCACTAAGTGAGTAGTTGTTTAAAGTTTGTTTTGACCAGACATTAAAAGGAGGTTGATTCGGTATCACCGGTGGCCTTGTGCAATTTGCGGCTGTGGCTGGGTTTGAATTATAGCGTGCTCCTTTTGTGTGGGATGGCACAGTAAGGAACTAGAGCATAAAATTGCTCTGAAATGCATTTTAAAGTCTTGTGAGGATTTCTGTGAATTCTGTCTTTGCTACGTTTGCATAAGTTTTTGTGTCACTGGGCTTCATTCTCACTCTCAGGGTGAGCTGGGCTGCACAAAGGAAAGTCGCCTTCATTTTAAATCGTTGTAGGTGGCAGATGCTGTAGTCAATGCTAACTGAACAGAGCAGGAGTGAGCTGATGCAATAGCTATTTGAGAACACTAGAGGGAGCTCAGGGAAGGAGTCCAGGAAGAGGGAATAGCAAGATGGCCGAGAGCTGTTTCATTTATTTTTGTGAATTAATAAAAAAATCAATTTCGTTTTAGTGCTTCCCTCCTTCAGACAAATTTTTAATAATAGATCTTCCTCCTCCAGTTATGTATATGAATTAGTTTCGTTGACGCAATCTGCCTCCGCTTTCTGCAGCAAAGCTCCTGAGACACTGAGTTACCTAACTTGGCATGCTCCCATCTTTAATTATCCCCAGAATAAGGGCCTGATCCAAATCCCACTGAAATCAGTGGAAGTCTTTCCATTGACTTCACTGGGCTGTGAATCAGGCCCTACGCTTTCATTGGGGTTGCCCCCTTTCTAATGGCTGGTAACTGGACCCTCGAGGCCCCACCCCTGCCCTGCCTCTTCCTCCAAGGCCCCACCCTTCTCTGCCTCTTCCCCTAGGCCCCACCCCTTCTCCACCTCTTCCCCCAAGGCCCCGCCCCTGCACACCGCGAGCTGCACGACCAGCCTGGCCCCGGAGACGGCAATGGCAACTGCTGTGCTGCCTCCTTCCTTCCGCTTAGGGTTGCCACCTTTTCCAAAGATAAAAACAAACAAACCAGACATCAGGGCTTGTCAAATGGCACCCGGACACACCAGCCAAAACCCAGACTGTCCGGATGAAAACCAGATGGGTGGCAACCGTAGCTTTCATCAATCTATTCCATGCTGACGTCAGGACTGATTTCAGAATGCTGTACTTCCAAGGCTGCCAAGAGAAGAGGACGCTCACTTCAGTTCGCTCAAATAGCTATTTGGCATCCTTCTAGTAGTTACCTCTGCCAGAGCCATCTCAACAGCACATTGACTAATTAAGGTCTGCTCCTGCTTCTGCAGAAGTCAATGGCAAAGCTCCCATTGATTTCAGTGGAGCACCGTCTGGCCCTACTACGACGCTGCTGTGTCCCAGCCAAAGGACAGAATAGATCCAGGCAAAAAAGAACAATATCCAGTCTCCTAATTTCAACTCTTCCTATTAACTAGTTTCTGTCTGTTCAATGCTTTGAAAAGCTAAAGGGCTGTCTAAATCTACATGCTATTATAAGCCCTCAAACAAACATGCAAGGGAAGGACAAAGAAAAACAGTGGAAAATATAGAGTGAATTCGGTGGCAGGAGTGGAGTCAGTGATTTCTGCAGCTCTAGGTTTGCTGAATGGTAGGAGTGCTGGTGAGAGACTCCTGTTAATCCTATTCTATCAACACCGCTTTGAAGTCAGCTGCATCTGCCCAATATCCTATCAGAATCTCCTGAAAGGTGTGGTACTGGCAGTCCAGTGGAGGCAGCTGCCAAACCCGAAAGCACACAATGGACCTGTCCAACAGCTGAAAAAATCCACTCAGAATGCAAGAGCTGAAATGCAGCGAGAGAATGATTCTGTTCAACTCCAAGGAGAGAGAGGAGCTCATTGAATTTTAAGGCATCCCCCAACCACACGTGTGGCCTGGAAGACAGGGATTTAGGTTCCCGAGAATTCCCACCAGCAAGTGGACTTCATGGCTTGCCGTAAGAGTGCAATAGGTCTGCAATAACAGCCACACTCCTGTTGTTTTAACCTTTGTGCATTGATGTGCAGGGAGAGTGTTTCAACCCTTATTGATGCAACTCTAGCAACCATTCAGAAACATTCAAGTGCCATCCAATGCCCAATCTGCATCGCCCATCTAAGCTTCAGGCTATCACCTGAGCTGAAACAAGAGCTGTACCGGGGAAAGAATTGTGCCCAGGCCTGGAAGGTGTCCAGTCTGAGAAAAAACTTACTGAAGCATCTCTGAGGGTGAGATTATCTGTAGTCAGTTTGATTAGACATAGATTTGCGCATTTTATTTTATTTTGCTTGGTGACTTGCTTTGTTCTGTCTGTTACTACTCGGAATCACTTAAATCCTACTTTCTGTATTTAAATAAAATCACTTTCTACTTATTAACTCAGAGTATGTATTAATACCTGGGGGAGCAAACAGCTGTGCATATCTCTCTATCAGTGTTATAGAGGGCGAACAATTTATGAGTGTATCCTGTATAAGCTTTATACAGGGTAAAACGGATTTATTTGGGTTTAGACCCCATTGGGAATTGAGCATCTGAGTGCTAAAGACAAGCACACTTCTGTGAGCTGTTTTCAGGTAAACCTGCAGCTTTGGGGCAGGTAATTCAGACCCTGGGTCTGTGCTGGAGCAGATGGGTGTGTCTGGCTTCACCAAGACAGGGAACTGAAGCCACTGAGCTGGCAGGGAGAACAGGAACAGAGGTAGCCTTTGCACATCGGGCGGCAGCTCCCAAGTGGGTTTCTGTGATCCAACCCGTCACAGCCCCACTGATTTGCATCTACCTAGGGATAGGACAGCAGCTGGTGTACTTCATCTTATAAGGGAGAAGGGATATTTTGGGCCCAAGACAGGGAGAAAACCCTATTCTTAAGAAATCTACCATGGGATTTTTAGGGTATGTTTACACTGCAGTGTAAGCCCAGGAGTTGAACTCAGGCTCAAGCCTAGCCCCCCTTACATCCACCCATAAATCACTCTAACACAAGGCTCGGACCTAGGGTCCCAGGACCCTACATGGGTGGAGGGTCTGAGCCTGAGTCAAGCTGGGACCCTGGGTTCAAGTCCTATTGGTTTGCAGTGTAGACACAGCCCCCCTGGACTCACGCTCTGGGAGGCTGCCAAAAGCATCCCACAATCCCACAGGTCGACCTTCTTTGTCCTCTGGACAGTCAAGTTTTCCCACACTGCACCACGAACTAAGGGCTAGAGTGGCCACGTATTGGGAGGAATTCTGGGATACGGGTGGTTGGACTCGGGCTGCATAATGTACTGTAGATGCTGGAGCCCCAGGCTGGGATCCAGGGTTCAACAATTCCTAAGCTGGGGTTACAAATGAGTGTAGATGCTCAAGCCCTAGGTTAACAAACCCAAGGTCTGCTCATCTGAGTTCTAACAACGTATATTGGGCGTACATTGCACAGTAGACATACCCTTTGTATGAGTACACACAGCAAACAAGACCTTGTTTTTAAGTTCTCTTCTGGAACACGAACGTACACACACACACACACACACACACACACACACAGAGTAAAACGCACACTTTATCCACCATAGAAGGCCTGGCATATGACTGTGTGTTTTGAGGGGCCTCATCTGTATCAGCCTTTTTTGGGGAACTCTCTGCCTCTGGCACTAGCCCTGGTGTTAATAACAATGGCAGTGCTGGAGTAGAGAAGCACTGGTGCTTTCTACCTCCACGTCATCTACACCTGCTCTGAGCTGCCAGGTTTCCTGAAAGAAACTAGCATAGCCAGGGAGCATAGGTATTTCATACCCGAGTCTTAGACCACTCCGCCATAACGTGGTAAGTGAGATTGTCAATGCCAGGCATTGCCGTCTGAAAGGAACGAGGCAAAACCGACTTTTAGAGCCAATCTACAGCACGAGGTAAAACTCGTCCCCATTCTGCCTTCAACCATGATATTTATCCAAAAGGTGGCATCACTGGAAAACTAATAACTCAACGATTATTAACACTCTTATATGATGTACGTATGGCAAATCCACAAAGGACTTGTTATGCTGGAAAGATGGGACCAAAATGTGCTTAAACCAACCATGTCCAGAAGAATTGATAATTAGTTTTTCTCCAGAGAAAGGAGAGAGGCCAACACCTCAAGCCAGGTGTGGCCAAATTCAATGGGCTATTTATTTGTGTGGGTTGCAGGAACAGATCATTTGCATTGTAAAAAACAGGAAAAGCCAGTCCTCTACCCGGCAACCCCAAAAAGTCAGGACTCTTGTTCTAGCGCATCTATTGGCCAGCCTCTAGCAGTAATTTAATGCCAGCTTCTGTAGCTTCCTAAAGTGCGTTAGGTAATTACTAGTTATGTAGCAAGTGGGAAAAAAAGAATGGCACTTTATTTTTCACTCCTCCCTGGAGCAAGCGAAGGCTGAATCAATGCAGAGAGCAAACCTGCTGTTGGGAAATCCTACATGGCACCAAGGGGCAGGGCTGTCACGCAGCATTACGCACCTTCAGCTTGTTGTGGTGCTCTGTGTGGGAGGAGAGGAGTTCCTCCGTGCACTGCACATCGTTGGGAAGCTCGGTCTCTGCCAGGTCCGTTCCAAAGGTCTGTAGCATCTGTGCTGTCGTTTTCACTGTCATGGCAAAGTTCTCAATGGCCTGGAACAGCAGCAGCATTATAGAGAGTCACAAGCTGGTTATTTCACAGTTCAATAGTATTTCTTAGTGTATGGTACTATGCTTTGAAGTGGTGAATGTAACATACTGGTAAAGGGTGTCACGTCGCCCTCTAGTGTTCTCAAAGTGTGGGTTGGGACCCCAAAGTGGGTCGGGACCCCATTTTAATGGGGTTGCCAAGGCTGGTGTTGGCCATGGGCCCCAGCAAGTCTGAAGCCAAAGCGCGAGCCCCACCGCCCAGACCTGAAGCCAAAGCCAAAGGCCCACCGCCCAGGCTAAGGTTACATGCCCCCCGCCCAGGGCAGAAGCCCTTGGGCTTCAGCTTTGGCCCCCCACCCATGGCGGGGATCAGGTGGTGGGGTTTGGGTGGGCTGAGTCTTTGGTCCCCCCTCCTGGGGTCGTGTAGTAATTTTTATTGTCAGAAGGGGGTCACGGTGCAATGACGTTTGAGAACCGCTGCTCTAGTGGATGGTCCACTATGGGATAACGGGTTAATACTGCTACTAGCTAATGGAATTAGTCCTTTAGCTCAAGCTGTAGAGTTCGGTGCTGCAGTGCTGAAGATCCCAGGTGCAAGTCCTGCTGACAATCCAGGCAGCGCATCATTACATGAGGTAGATCAACAATTACAATCACCTCCATTTCCCTGCTGGGGAAATTCCCAGAGCTAATGTGACTTGCCCAAAGCCACAGGGTGCTTGTGGGAGCCAAGATTAGAATTTAAAGAATCCTGGCTCCCAGTCCTGTGTGAAGCCCACTAGAATATTCTGCAATGTTGAAAGCATTTATGTAAGGCCTTGTCTAGGCTGAGGGGACACTGAAGTACTCAGCAAGGCCTTTTCCGGTTAATGTTTTTATAGTCAGATCCTCACTGAGGGAGAATATCTGTCTACATCTCACGTATCAGGATGTACAAATCCAGAATGCCCATCTGTACTTGAAGCAATATTCCACAGTCATCCCCTTCCATTCCTTTGCCCGTATTGCAATGGTCCTCAACCTTTTCATGGTCGCAGCCCCCCCTTACCTCGTCCACGCTCACCCACCGCTGGGAACGGAAGCAGGGCTGGGGCTCCTGGGGGGGGGGGCGGGGAGAGGGGCAGGAACAGGGGTAAGGGGGCTGAGGCTGGGGCCAGGGCCGGGAGTGGAAGCCATTGGTTGGGGGCCATGGCTGGGGGTGCGGTTGGGGCCTTGACCGGGAGCGGTGCTGCAGATGGAGGCGGAGCGAGACTAGGTGATGCTCCCTCTCTACCCTCCTTAGGGGCTAGCCCGGGCCCTGCAGCACCCCCTGAATGTTCCTTCATGCCCCCCCTAGGGCGGCGTGCCCCACAATTTGGGGACCACTGCCATATCATTATTGAAAATTTAACACAACTTTGAGTATTGTTGCCTCTCCACCCCTTGAACGCTCCTACACAACTATTTCTCACAACCAAATCGAGACTGATCAATTCTTTTTTTTTTTCTAAGATGAAAGTGAGAGTTATGAAGGCTCTGGAAAGAAGCATGCGAACACTTCAAACCACTCACTCCCATACTAGTTTTTCAGGGTGAAATACTTTGATCAAACTCATCCGCTGTGACAAAAAGCTTTTTATTGTGCATCAAGTAGCTGCATGAGATTTTTTTCTTCGTGTTACAAGAACACTGCCCTACTTTATTTAGGCACAAGCAGAGATTGCATTCCTTATAGCTGCTAGCAACTCCTACTTTGCTTTCTCTCTCCCAAATGTTTACACTCGGACCAACCTAGTTACAACTGTGCTCAGAAAGTTGTCAAAGCCAGTTATGCAATGCATAGGTGGTAGTTTCTAGCTTGATTGCTGTAAGATTCCCTGCTCCGGTGAAGGCTGAAATTCTAGATTAACAACTATGCCAGCTGCATGCTATGTGCTCAGTGTAAAACAAATATTGGGAGACAGTGTTAAAAAAGGGGCAGAGAAAAATTTTAACCAATAAACCCTCCAAAACCCAGACACAGTATCTATACCTGGGGCATGCCCAGCTTAGCATCTTCTGTCCATAATACACAATACAAACTTTCCTTTAGCTAAGTTTTTTTTTAATTGAATGGCACTGCCAGTTTGTGACCGTTTGCAAAGCCCACAAATAATCCACATGTTTCACCCTCTCCGGAAGGGACAACAACTTCTTGTCTTTCATAAAGGTATCTCTTCAGTACCATTGAGACTCGGGGCCTGTTTCGCTTCTTTCTTAGGGTGAAATCCTGGTCCCACTGATGTCAGTGATAAAACTCCCATTGACGTCAATGGGGCCAGGAGGATCTCATTCTTACACTGGTGCATAGGCGCCGACACCATGGGTACTCCGGGGCTGGAGCACCCACGGAAAAAAAAAAGTGGGTGCTGAGCACCCACCGGGAGCCCCCCCAATTCAGCTCCTCCCCCTCCCACCCAGCACCTCCTGCCCACTGTGAATCAGCTGTTCAGCAGTGTGCAGGAGGCGCTGTGGGGGTGGGGGCGGAACGTGGCGGAGCAGAGGGGGAAGGGGTGGAGTAGGGGCAGGGCCTGGGGTGGAGCGGAGGTCCAGCACCCCCCAGCAACTCATAAAGACGGCACCTATGCACTGGTGTAAGGCAGGAGTGACTCCAGTGATGTCAGTGAAGACACAAAGGTTGGGTGCCAGGATGACAACTTGTCTACACAAGGAAGTTATTCCAGAATAACTAGGATATGAATTTAAGGTGCAGAGTAACTATTACAGAATAGCTATTCTAGTCAATTTCCTCACGTAGACAAACCCATAGGAGAATGGAAAATCAGACCCTGGGTCTGTATGGCTAGAAAACAAGATCATCATGACTTCAAGGGGAGGGGGAAAAGCTCAGCTTTATGAGGGCAGTAAAACACCCGCCATGGTATTATTAAAGTCGGATGGGAATTTAGCAAACTGAGTACCTTTTCTCAGTATGGAGGCATGACACAGAGGCCCATTGGTGGTTCACTACTCGGTCAGCAACTCTTTTCAGGCCTGACATGCTCACTACACCTAACACACTGTTGTCATGATATTTATCCAAAAGGTGGCATCACTGGAAAACTAATAACTCAACGATTATTAACACTCTTATATGATGTACGTATGGCAAATCCACAAAGGACTTGTTATGCTGGAAAGATGGGACCAAAATGTGCTTAAACCAACCATGTCCAGAAGAATTGATAATTAGTTTTTCTCCAGAGAAAGGAGAGAGGCCAACACCTCAAGCCAGGTGTGGCCAAATTCAATGGGCTATTTATTTGTGTGGGTTGCAGGAACAGATCATTTGCATTGTAAAAATCACCCGTGGGGGAGTAGACTGCATGGAGTCTACACCAGACAGCATGGTGACCACACCCAGCAGGGAAAAGGAGCCTTGTCTTGGCTGCCTTTTCACAGACTACATTTCAAAGGTTTACTGGACTATAAAAAGAAAGGGGAGAGAACCCCCCAGTTATCCATTACTGGGCAGATACAAGAGGCCAGAGCTCTTCTACATCTGAGAAAAGGGGATCCTTCAACCCAGGGGGTTGAAGTCTCTGGGAACTGAATATAGGTGAGAAAGCTGCTCCGGTAAAGACTGTAACTTGCTGAAATTAAGTTCCAGTCACAGAAGTGGGTTTTTTACCCATGAAAGCTTATGCCCAAATTAATCTGTTAGTCTTTAAGGTGCCCCCGGACTCCTCGTTGTTTTTGTGGACACAGCCTAACAGGGCTACCCCTCTGATACTTAGTCACAGAAGTGTATTTTTGCTTTTGTTTGTAACCATTTCTCTCTTTATCCCTTGTACCTGAACTCACTTTTTTTAACCGAATAAACTTGTTTTATGTTTTATCTAAACCAACCGAGTGTTTTGACTGCACTGAAGTGATTGTTAACGCCAGTCAAGATAACAAGCTGCGGTGTCTGACTCTTTAAAGGAGAAGCAAATGTCATTGCTTCTGCACATGTCCCAGGAGAGAGCTGGACACTGCAGGGAGACAGATTTGGAGAAATTCGGGACGGGGGGAGTGTTGGAGTCACTCTGCAAACAGTAACTGGGCTGTGGAAGCCTGGGTGTGATCTGTATGCTTGTCTGCTGGCTGTTTGTGTCTAGGTTGTGAGCCACAGCTGCACAGCCCTGAAGACACCCAGAGCTGCAGGGCCGGCAGTGACACAATCTTTTACTGGTCTGGGCTGAACCCCAGAATGTCACAGCAGGGGACATGAAAGTCCCATACAAAAGCAAGAGGCATGAACGGCTGGAAGTCACTCCCTGTGAGGAAATCATGCCCTTTGCGATGTGGTTTGTCATAAGGAACTAGCCAGAAATATTCGGAGACATTTCTTCTGAGAGTTTTAAGCCTGCATTGGTGGTCAATAACAGAGTTCGGCCAAAACCAACCACTCAGCTCAGAACACTTCCCGACTTAGGGTTTAGTTCCACACATCTCCAAAGGCCCCAATCCTACAAGCAGATCTGCCCAGATAGACCTCAGCACTGCTCACAGCCCCAGTGAAATCAATCCCTTTCCAGAGCAGGGCCCAACTTTGCATCTTGCTCTTTTCTGCATAAGAAGATGAACCAACACTTTGGTTCTTAACAGTCCTGAATTTGAGATAAGGCCTTTGCAGCTGCCATCCTTTCCTAGACAATAACGTATTTGTGTGTATGGACGATTAGCCACTGGAATACATTAATCAACCCAAGAGGGGGGATTAAACATCCAAGCAAGTAAGAAGTTCTTTCAAGGTCAATAGAAGAGAAAAGTCTTTCTTTGTGCCTTCCAGTTAAAATTATTACTGCCATACTGTTCTTGGGTTACTGAAGAAATGAGACCCACTCTGTCATGCATTTTTACATAATGAAGAAATGAAAACAAAGGAAAATATACTCCTGGGGGAATTCTGCGTCATTGCATGTGCGCAGAGTTCATGGCCTCCACAGATTTCTTTGCTTCCCTGCAGAAAAATGACTTATGAGGGGGAAGTAAATGGAATCCGCAAGAGCGATCACGCGCCCCTCCCTAGCAGTGCAGGCAGGTTGGTTTGGGCACCCGGAGCAGCTGGTAGAGACATAAATCACTGCCGGAGCGGGGGGGCTGGGCAGTCATGCATGTGAAAGAGAGAGAGAGCCACTCTGTCCCTCTCGCTCACTACTGCGGTATGCTCAGCGTGGAGGGGCAGGGCTTTGGGGTGTTTCTGAGGAGGTAGGTGTGGGGCAGGCTCTGTACCCTCAGGCAGAGCAGAATGTAGCAGCCTGCCTGCTTAGTGAATTGTTCTTAGTGAATTCTCCCAGGAGTATAAAACAGGTGTAAAAATTTTAAGGCTCCTTTACATTGTCAGAGTGGTGTAAAGGAGTCTTATTGTAAAGGACAGTATGGCCTTATAAATGCTTATGGTGCTTTAGCAATTAGAACTGGTCTAAATTTTTGGACGGAAAACATTTCCTATCAAAATGGGCTCCATGAACTGTTTGCTACTGACCTCTCTGGAGATGGTCAGTAGCCAATATAAATTGTGAGTTTGAGTCCCCAGCCCTCACTTTCTCTTCAGTTGCCTATGATGTATGAGCTGCATATATTTGTTGACTAATAACTAGAAGAAATGGGTCAATACTGAGCGTATGGCTGCATATATTTGTTGACTAATAACTAGAAGAAATGGGTCAATACTAGCTACATTACTATTATACAAAGGGGGGTTGGGGATTTCCTCAAATGCTCCCCACTCCCATTCTCCATCCATTGTACTGTAGGTTTAAATAAATTATCAAAATAATTGAAACCAGAGTGATTATATTGCGTTATTTTAACAAATACAATATGCAGAATTTTGCAGAATTTTAAAATATTGTGCATAGAATTTTTAATTTTTTTATTCAGAATTTTTAATTTTTTGGCGCAGAATTCCCCCAGGAGTAAAAATAAAATCCAGTGGCTTCAGTGTTTTTTTCCTCACAAACACAGGAATATTTGATTCTCGTTAAAGTGAGGTTATACCTATCTCATAGAGCTGGAAGGTTCTTAGGCTCTGATTCAGGAAATCACTTAAGTACATGCTTAACGTTAACCATGTGCTGAAGTCTCATTTGCTTTGCTGCATAGAGATGCTGTGTTGAATTGGGGTCCTACTACAGAGAAGCATTTGGATGTAAGCTTCACACACCAGTCTTGCCAAGCCCCTACAATATTTTGGAGGGTCTTTTCTCCCTCCATTGTGTAGTGGATTTGGGTGAGTAGATTCCATTAAGCTCTAATAAAAGTCACAGGCCTAACTTTAACTGGAGAATCATCCTTTAATATTTAAGTTGAAATCATCGCCTGCAGACTTCAGGATGCAGAACTGAATGAATACAAGACACAATACTCACAGTTCGATGGTGTATCCATTGACTGTGGCCATATTCCAGGGTTCCCCCTAACTCCCGGGTTAGCTGACTTTTGTCAATATAGCCATGTAGATCAGAAACAGAATTTAACATGATGATCTGCAATGATGAATCCAAACACAATGTATTAATTGAGAGAGATAACACTGCACTTTAGATCCTTCCTCCTAGGTTCCCTATTCACCTTATATGTGTATGGCCAAAATCCATGCTGATTTAGACCCTGGGCAGTTCCAACAAAGCCAATAATTTGTCATTATTTATAATGTATATCTGCACTTTCATCTGAGCACTTCTGTGATATATAGATAAATATTTATTTTACAGACAGGGAAATCATAGAATATCAGGGTTGGAAGAGACCTCAGAAGGTCATCTAGGTCAACCCCCTGCTCAAAGCAGGACCAATCCCCAGACAGACTTTTGCCCCAGATCCCTAAGTGGCCCTCTCAAGGATTGAACTCACAACCCTGAGTTTAGCAGGCCAATGCTCAAACCACTGAGCTATGCCAAGGGGCATGCTGAGATGAGACTCCAAAGGTCTGATTATCCTCTAATTTACACCANTCTCAAGGATTGAACTCACAAGCCTGAGTTTAGCAGGCCAATGCTCAAACCACTGAGCTATGCCATGGGGCATGCTGAGATAAGACTCCAAAGGTCTGATTATCCTCTAATTTACACCACTGTAACTCCACTGAGTTCAGTGAAGTTACTCCTCATATACTCTGGTGTCATGAGTCCTGATTCCTATTTCCCTGCTCTAACCCTTACATGAGCTACCTTCCCAGCACACCTTAAAAACTAGAACTGCATAATGAAAGAAAGGCAGATTCATGGATTTCATAGACTCCAAGGCCAGAAGGGACCACTGTGATCATCTCCTGTAAAATACAGCCCATAGATCTTCTCCCGCAATAATTCCCACAGCATATCTTTAAGAACATCGACCCAAATTTCTGCTACAATCACACACAAGCAGTTATGCAAATAACACACATTTAAATGTACAGTGTTGTTTTCTTAGCAGTTGGAATGCACAATGACTTGAGCAGCAACATGGAGGTGATGGGTAAGCACAATTAAAAATCTGAAATACCAGATTTTGACTAAATACATAAAACATCCTTGTTTGCTGCATCATTCAATGTAATAATATAATCTAGCTTTTCTTTAGCTCTTTTCCTCCTTGGCTGGATTTGCCTCAAACACCCCACCCTGCTTGCAAGCGTTGATCCTTTTGGGGAGAGTTAAGGGGATTCTGCAAACATCCTGTGCTAGTGGGTTGTTATTCCACCTGGAGAAAAGGGAGATGGGAGTGGGTGTCTGAGGATAGAGGATACGTGGTAGGGGCTGAGCAGCTCTGCAGGAGGAATTTTAGGAGCAGCCATGCCTGTGGAGAAGGGTTGAGTTGCTCTTGTTTAACTGATTGTTGTTTACTTTGTTAATAAAGCCATACACTGGGACGAAGGCAAATGTGAACTTTACACTGGGTGTGGACTGAGTTTTATACAGCAGGTTGAGAAAGACAATTTACTTTGCCTTAGCCAATAAAGCATAATCAGCCACAGATTAGAAATGCATTAAAATGCAAATGAAGGCTAATCAGTAGAGGGGAGCTTTGGCATGGAGAGAAGCTCTTAAGAAAGGTACCTGATTAAGGGCCCTGGAAACTAAAGTCCTCCACTTACAGAGCATACACAATGTGTCAATAACGTTTCTCCTCGTCCCTGTCAACATGCTGCAACATGGACAGAGCATCTGGGCAGAGAGTAACTCAGTCTTCCTTTCCATTTGATTCTTGGCTTCTCTGCTAATGTTGCTAACAGGACTCAAGGCCACTAGGAACTCAAATAAGACCCCTCTGGTTGTAGGTCTACAAACTGCCAGCAGCTGGAAAAATCAGCCAGTCACTATGGTACCAGCCTGGGCCAGATTCAGACCAGAGACTCCATAAAAATCTCTGAAAATCTCCATAACCCATTTCTAATCCTTTGAACCAACCAGTCCCCTGGCAATCCTTTATCTGACACTTCTAAGCCTATTGGTAGTTATGCCCTTAAAACCCTCAGATGATGGATAATGTTATGGGGGTAAGCCGATTAGAATGGACTCATTCGGCAAATCCTCAGTCGTTCATTTCGGCAGAGTGTTTATTTCAGGCCGGTGGACCTGACCACGTGGAGCAGAAAGGGAACTGGAACGTCAAAGGCCATTTTTATTGCTACAGGCTGGAGGGAAACAGGCAGTGGGAGCGACCCCTGGGTATAAATGTACCTTTCAGAAATTGATATATTAGACTCCTATAGCACCTTCCGTTTGTGAAAGTAGAATGAATTATATTGTAAAAATAGAATGGATTAAAGAAAATGCTGTATGTTCCTTTAAGCAGGAATGAGGAATGTTGAAATATAGTTGTCAGGAAGAGAAACATTAAGATATAGAACAATGACTCGCACCTAAGCTAATGGTGGGACATTAGCAGAAGATTGCTAAGAGTTAATAAGGAAATAAGATGTGTGTGTCTGGCCCCAGGAAAACTTATCAGCTTTGCTTCCTTTGTTTTCTTGTTAAGTTCACCCCCCTTTTTATCTGTATAAATAAGACAGTCTGAGTCTTATATGGTGCTCACATTATCTGGTTGTATTAGCACAGCGCTGCGCTAATAAAACAGAGTGGTCGGACAAATCATGAGTCCTGTTTCTAACTTTGACACATTTAAGGATCTGAAAGCGGGTTACAAACATTAATGGATCTGCACAATGCCCTTATGAGGTAGGTATCTAGCTAGTAGGTATCATTATTACCCCTATTTTACAGAGAGGTTAGGTGGCTGATTTTCAGGCATCCTGATTGCCCACAACTCCATCTGAAGTCAATGGAAGATGCTCAGCGTCGCTGAAAGTCATGTCCTAAATGACTCACATTGTAAAGAACTGGGAATGGAACCCAAGTCTCCTGACTCCCAGCCCTCTGCGTTAACAAAGGAAGTATGACGTAGAGATTAAGAGCACAGGAGTGGGAAACGGGAGTTCTGGTTTTATCCCTGCCACTGCTCTGCTGGGCGACCTTGGACAAGTCACTTAACTCTTCTGTGCCTCTGTTTCCCAAGCTATACAGTGGAGATAACAGCAGCATGCTCAGGGCATGATCCTGAAATTGACTCACTGTGGATGGACGCTTGCACCTGTGTGGAGATAAATGCAGGATCATGACCTCAGGTACTCTGTTAGCTAGCACTTTATACATCCAATAAATTAGATGCTTCAAACAGGTTGTAAGGTTTAATTCACCAATCTTTGAGTGCTTTGAAATCCTCAGGCTCCTGGACTCTGAACTCAAGGATCCTGCCATAGTCAACTCTGTGCATAGTGTGATATCATGGGATGTTTCACCCACCCAAATGAAACACATTAAAANTTAGAGCATTACAGGACCGGGTCCCTAACATGCTGGATGGCTCCCACTCCTGCTCTTGTAGTTTCAAGGACCCACTGCTGCATGATTTACCTGGCTCTGGGCTGGTAAACAGCTTTGCTGTTGGCCCAGCATGCCAAGTGCATCTGGTAAAACCCTTCCCATGTGTTCGAAGTACATGCCAGTGTTCCATGGTGATGTCAGTAGAAGACTGGAGCAGCAGAACACTGTCACCAAGTCAGCAGCAAAGCTGTTCAGACTGATGTTTCTCAAGTGACTTGCCGTTCCCAATCAACTCACAGACTTCACGCTCCAGGCTGATGCTAATGCAAACTGAGCCAGTCTCTTAAAAACAACAAGGAGTCTGGTGGCACCTTAAAGACTAACAGATTTATTTGGGCATAAGCTTTCGTGGGTAAAAAACCTCACTTCTGAGGTTGCATCTGAAGAAGTGAGGTTTTTTACCCACGAAAGCTTATGCCCAAATAAATTTGTTAGTCTTTAAGGTGCCACCAGACTCCTTGTTGTTTTTAAGAGACTGGCTCAGTTTGCATTAGCATCAGCCTGGAGCGTGAAGTCTGTGAGTTGATTGGGAACGGCAAGTCACTTGAGAAACATCAGTCTGAACAGCTTTGCTGCTGACTTGGTGACAGTGTTCTGCTGCTCCAGTCTTCTACTGACATCACCATGGAACACTGGCATGTACTTCGAACACATGGGAAGGGTTTTACCAGATGCACTTGGCATGCTGGGCCAACAGCAAAGCTGTTTACCAGCCCAGAGCCAGGTAAATCATGCAGCAGTGGGTCCTTGAAACTACAAGAGCAGGAGTGGGAGCCATCCAGCATGTTAGGGACCCGGTCCTGTAATGCTCTAAACATCCCCAATTCCCACTGTCTTCAATCAAACAGAATGAAGAGGCCTCCATGGCTGGTGTTGAGGAGGCAAGACAGGAGGAGGGTGCAGTAGCTTACGTTAGAGATTATGAGGGCCTGGATAAGTTGTTTAACAATGAAGATGGGGCATATTTTTGAGGCAAAACCGTCAGTTTTTAGTGCTGGGGTCTATGTGAGCGGAGACAAATTACACCGAGGTTGGAAAGCTGGGGAAGTGGGAAGTTCGCAGAATTGTCAACTGGATGGACATAAATCAGTGTCTCCTAATGGACTGAGTATGCCATAAAGGCAACTTCACTTTATTCAGCTTCAGTATTCAGCAGCCAGAACGAAGGGTCATTTAGCTGCACCTCCTCTCATGGAAGATCCTGGAGCTACTTCCTGAATTCAGCTCAGTGTCCTGAACTGGCTCAGCTCAGATAAACTCAGGCATAATCCAGTATTGCTACATTATGCATGGGAAACAAGCCATGGTTCCCACCCAGCCAAATACTGGTTTAAATTGGCACACCTATTTTATTAATCATATTTACATACTGTATCTTATATCAACCCTACTTTTCCTTTTCATGTTTGCAGAATATTTTGTTTCAGCCTCTATAGTCTAACCCTAACTCAGCTGCCTCTCTGCAGAGGAAATGCACCACCTATGAGCTGCATGATGAAACTACTGTTGCCAGCCCAATGTCTTTCTTTAATTTATACAAATCTCCAAACTGTTGAAAGGCGAAGGGACAACTAAAGTGATCTGGTGAATAGGGCAACTGGTTCTTTTCCTGGATCTGACACTGATTCACTGGGCAATCGCAAGCAAGACACTTGGGAGGAAATTGTTTAAAAAAGTCTCCACTAATTTTGGGTGCCCAACCTGAGACACCTTGATCCTCATTTTCAAAGATGACGGACACACGTAGCTCCCCCAGACTTCAGCCTAAGCTGGGGGTGCTCAGCACTTCCAAAAATCAGGCCCCACGGTGTCTGAAGCTGGGTACCCAAATATGGAGGAATCTAAAATCAATAAAAGTTTTAGAAAATGTAGACGTAACTGCTCTATGCCTCAGTTTCTCCATCTGTAAACCAGCTGCATCATCCTTCTATGATGATACGAATAATAATGAATAACTCAGTGCCCCATCCTGTGAGCACCCTCAACTCCCAGACGTCAAAGTTCTTAACTCTGATTTCAACCACCCCCAGCATTTGAAGCGGAATCTTTATTTTTCTCTTAAAAGATTCAATGAGTATGAAGGAGGCTGAACTGTTGGGAAATGTAATTCTGTAGCAAACCCGTCCCTGTCAGGGGAGCGACATCTGATGCAGCAGCTGCTGTGGAAATAACTTGCAGCTAATTGAGGACAAGAGCATGCCTTTTTATAAGCAGCGTTCTGTCACTCTTGCAGGGTGTGATGGGAACATTTTTCATCTTCAATTTGACAATGGAATAAAAGATGGGTATTTGTATTGGTTTTAGGACTATAATTCCCCAACACAAACCTGCACCGCTGCCATCAATGGGAGAAGGACCAGGCCCAAATATTTCAATGAAAACTGAGGCTCTAAGCCGCTGTCCACGTTGGAGTGGAGATGAGGGAAGCTTGCCCGCTAGACATCATTCCCATAGGCCTTGTGATTGGCTGAGGTAGGCACCAGGTACCCACGCACACAGAGGGAATGCAGCACCCACCACTCCATCCAGTTACAGGATGCAGTGTGCGCTCTCTCTGTGCGAACCCAGCTCCGTTGGTCCGGACGGAGCCACTTTCAATCCACCCTTCCAAGTCCCATTTAGGAATCCTGGGACAGCGTTGGGGCAAGACTCCACCAGTCCTCATGTACCAAAAGGATTGTGCCTACAGTAACCCACTGGTGAGTATATGTTTACAAGTCCCCTTCCTCTGTGCCCAATCCGTGGAGGATCTGAGTCTGTTACAGCCACTGTTACAAAGTCTCGGCTCATAAACTCAACTGTTGATGTTAGCTCTGGAGGTCCCCAGTTCAGTTCCCAGTGTGGTCGCTATCACACCTGCCCCTACACCTGAGCTACAAAGGGGAACCAAGACTATTTGTGCTGTCTACCCCCACCCCCTTGCACATCTATACAGGGCATGGCACAGCCCAGCCCACAATGAACCCATAAGAAAGGCTACGATTTAGTCACGGAGGTCACGGAATCTGTGACTTCCAAAGACCTCCGGGACTTCAGCCCTAGCGGCTGGGAGCTGCAGGGTTCCGCAGCGGCAGGGAGCTGTGAGGTACTCCCGCCGCGTAAGGCAGTGGTGCCCCCAAGCTCCCAGCCACCGCGGGTGAGGTACCCCGGGGTTCCTGGCCCCTGCCAGTGGCATGGGGGACCCCGCAGCTCCCCACCCGCTGGCGGTGGCAGAGGGGACCCCCACAGTTCCCTGCCCGTCGCCGGCAGGGGATCCTTGCAGCTCCCCACCTGTCGCCGGCGATGGCAGGGGATCCCTGCTGCCGGCAGCAGGGGGATTTCCGCAGCACCCTGGCCGCTCCCAGCCACAGCTGGCGGGGGTGGAGGGGTGGCTGGAAGCTCCCAGCCACTGGGCATCTGCCCAGCCCCTTCCCATTTTATCATGGATATTTTTAGTAAAAGTCAGGGACAGGTCACAGGTGTCTGTGAATTTTTCTTTATTGCCCGTGACCTGTCTGTGACTTACTAAAAATATCCGTGACAAAATCTTAGCCTTACACATAAGCAATAACCGTTCTGCTCCTGCTCGTAATGAGGTCAGTGGACGTTTGCCACTATGCAATCAGGCCCAAACACTGAGCTATCAACCAGACCTAGCAAGGTGGGTTCTTTTGCCAATCAATTTAAACCAAAAGTCCCGTGTAAAACAATTAAATAAAATCATGATGAAAGCTCCCTGTAAAATCGTTATTACTTACTTAGTGGGTTCAGCAGTGTACAGAATATGAATTCAAACAATATGAAATAATAACTATTAGACATTTTTATTTATAAGAGACCCCATATCCAAAGGCAAATACACAATTAGGAACAAATCTGAAAGAAGCTTAGGCAATATGGCTTAATACATAAACCCCAGAGCTGGCACAGAATTGACTACGTGCATCACATTATACTACACTCTACCCCTAACTATACACATTTAACATACAATGAAGGAAATGAACAAACATGCCTTGAGTGGTGGGGAGGGCTGGGAGCATGAGTGTCATTATAAACAGATAGAATGGCATGCAGACACACAACAGGGGCTCTGACAAATTGTTAGTGGATGAGAGGGCCTAAGGGAAAGTACTGACTACAGGAGAAATATAATAACCCGTTGTGACGGGGTCCAGCTGGCCTTCACAGCGCCTTAAAGGATACCCCCCACGCTCTGACTACACCCCATCCCAGGAAACAGCAATGTGTGAGGAAAGGAGCAGCAAAGGTTGGTCTTCCAGGCCTGCCTAGAGAGGACTCGCTGAAGCAGCCATCTCGGAAACTACCCATCGGGGTCGTCCATGGGCTAGTGACAGCCAATCAGTGCCCAGCCAGCTCAGATGAAAGAAGCTGCAGGGCCATAGATAGCAGGACAGTCCCTGGCTGGGACCAGAGGAGCAGGGAAGGATGCTCCTCTCCAGCCAAAGGAGCCTGGGGATTAGCCAGGGTTATCTCTGGCTACACTTGCATAGCTGGGTTTGCAGGTAGAGAGGGAGCTGGGAACCGTGGCCCTGAGCTAAGGGTGAAGGATAAAGGGGCCAGGTGCGAAGAAGCCCAGGGAAGTAGAAGCAATGAACTGAATTGAGCAGAATGTAGCTGCTAGGTAGAGGGTCCCTGAGTTGGAACCCAGAGTAGTGGGCAGGCCCGGGTTCCCGCACCAGCAAAGTGGCATAAACCCAGAGAAGTGTGTGTGTGGGGAGAAGCAGGCCCAACCCACACCCTGAGAAAGGGACAGGGCTCATTTGGAAGCCCGAGCAAAGGCCTGAATTTCAAGGGCACACAGCCAGGGCTGAAGACTCTGCTGTGGGCAGACAGACTCTTGCTGAACTCTTTGCTACCCCCAAAAGAAGCTCATTTGACTCCGTGACCTGGCCAGAGGGCTAAGCCACTGAAATGCGCCAAACAAGGTTGACAACCTACAGGGGGCACCAGGAGTGGGGAAAGGTCTGCAGTGCTGCATGCAGCCACAAGGAGGCACCCAAGAGGTGAGTGTCCCCCTTGACACCCTGCTAGAAAAAAAAAACTATTCTACAGTATTCACCCCAAATCACCCAGTATCTGGACCATTTTTGTAGTATTTGCTTTTATAAAGGAGCACTTGTAAAATAGTACAAGGGCAGGGCCGGCTCCAGGCACCAGCTCAACAAGCAGGTGCTTGGGGCGGCCACTCGGGAGAGGGGCGGCACGTCCAGCTATTCGGCGGCAATTCGGCGGAGGGTCCCTCACTCCTGCTCGGAGCGAAGGACCTCCCGCCGAATTGCCGCCGCAGATCGCGATCGCGGCTTTTTTTTTTGCCTTTTTTTTTTTTTTTTTTTCCTGCCTGGGGCAGCAAAAACCCTGGAGCCGGCGCTGTACAAGGGTATTTATCAGGACAGGAGATTTTATAGGGGTTTTATGGTGATGAACTGCTTTGCTGATGGCGGCATCAATATCTTTTACCTGCCTTAATATAAAAGATCACTGGCATTTATGACTTAATGGCAACAAGACTGAAAGCCTGGGTCTGCTCTGAAAAGTGATTCCATAACCATGGTATTGTGGGCTTCCAGGTTGATTCATTATCAAGGATTTCTGTATCAAATGTTCTCCATTTACAAGCACACAGACAACGATTTGTTGTAGCTGGCAGCTCTGCACACTCTGCCTGGGATCTGAGAGTCAAGCTGGTTTCTTTCCTTCTCACACATCGTGACCTGTAACAAAGGTTCTACAGGTCAAATCAGGCTCTGGGTGACACATTTGCAACCCCGCTGTCTTCAGTTGGTTTGCCCAAGTATAACCTACTGGAACATACACAGATCTGTGGGTGATCCACGAGATGGAACAGAACCCAGCTTACTCCCTCTCAGCTGCGTTAGCTCTGCAGAACTAAAAATTAATTCTCATCGCTTGAGTGAGACGACTCTGAATTCACTCTGGGAGCAGCTCCATTAAGGAAGAAGGTGTTAATTCTACACAGTCACATTTCAGAGCAAGACTGCACTTTGATGTGAAGTCATGTCCATTTATCATCTTATGGCCGCTCCCATGGCTTCTCATGGTTAACTCGTCGGTATTATTGTGACTGATAGTAGCAGAATCAATAAACACTATTTAAACAAACCAGTGCAAAGGTTACAACTCATTTACCCTCCCCTCCCCAATATGTGAATCTATCCCTGACACAAAAAAGGGAACAAAGAAACCGTTTGATCAAGACAACGGGGTTAATTTGAAACATCCCCCTCCCCCGCATCATGGTTTGTTTGATCTTGTCTGAGTTTCTTCTGGGGCTTTTAATAATTGACCTACGCTCAGGCCTGCTTGTTGGTGTGGAGCCCTGATTGCCGGTGCAATGAAACTGCAACAACAGGGTTAAAAGAGAAGTTGGCTGACACTCAGCAACAGAAGACATAGAAACACAGAGACCACGGGGACAAAAAGTGCATGCTTACCGGTACCTTCATTTTAAAGTCATCTCGATAGAGTTTAATGCCGATGTCAGCGATTGTCCTGTGAATAAAGCGGGAGGGCCGCAGGACAAAGACCAGCTGCAGGTTCCCTGGAAAAGCTGCCTGGAAAGAGCATGCAAATGTTACAGGGCATAAGCAATTAAACCGCACGCCCACAAAGAAGCACGGCGCCATTTTGGATACCGTCTGCCTCAGAAATCCCGCAGGAAGCAAGCAAAGGTGGGGGGTGATGTGATGGTTTTGGAGCTGCCCAGACTGCATGCCTGTCATCTGTTCCGCCCACCATGCTCCTGGCCCATCGCCGACTGAAGTCAATGGAATGACTCCCACTGGCTTCAGTGGGCTTTGGATCAAGCAGCACAACTAGATATTACCAAATGGGCAGATAGCAGGGACACAACTCAGAACCTTCTGCATCAAAGAACACAGACATTTGCAGGCCAGTTGAACTAAAGGAGAATCTCCCTTAAGCTATTATAATATCAGGGCTTCTCTCCTCATTAGGCTGCAGCCACTAGAGGGCGACATAGTCACACACATTTGAGCAGGGCTGGCATTCCATCTAGTACCACAGTTAGGGTGACCAGATGTCCTGATTTTATAGGGACAGTCCCGATTTTTGGGTCTTTTTCTTATATAGGCTCCTATTACTCCCCACCCCCTGTCCTGATTTTTCACATTTGCTGTCTGGTCACCCTAATCACAGTGGTTCTCAATCTTTCTGGGCTTAGGGCCCATTTGCAAACCTAGATGGCCTGTTGCAACCCAGTAAATAGCTTTAGTACAAAAAAAATCTGGCATACTAAATATTTCTTACCCACAATACATAACACACACTAATGTAATAACTACACGGTGTGTACTATAGTGGCTGCTCCTGTCCTGCTGAGCTTGACTCCTTGCTCCGGGCATTGTGACCTCCGGGGTCCCAGCGCCACTCAGGTTTGGCCCAGCCCGCCTGACCGGGGGCTCGCCAGGCCAAATCGGTGTGAGTCACATAATGCCTTGGCCACTCAGCTGACACCCCCACACCCTTATCATCATGACTGAGGAGCAGCTGGTCGAAACCGCTGCCACCCTGTGCACCAGGTTGCAATGCCCAGAGCAGGGAGCCAAGCCCAGCCACCCCTCAGGACTGGCACCACTGCTGCGGGGTGAGTGTGGGCAGGCTCTGTAAATCCTTCCCAGGGTCTCCGGACCTCACCTCACCCCACAGAGCCTCCCACCCCTCAGGGACAGACCTGACATACACCCAAGCTTCCCATTCAACCCTTTGATACATTCTGGTGAGCCAGCTTTGACCCACGGATTGAGAAACCCTGCAGTATAGGTGGCGGGTGACATATGCACATTAAAAGACCAGATCTACCCTTCATATCTTGGAAAGCTTTTATTTACCCCCCAGGGTTTGTTCAGATAGGCACACACCACCTTCCCCAGACATGTGGCCATGTTCACAACAACCAGCCTGTGACATTTGTCTGTGTCACATGGTCCTCCGGGGACCATGGGGGCAGCTGAACAGAGCAAGGAATGGAAAAAATCTGTTAGAGATTCTGCATCCCCAGGAATTAACTTAAATCAAACTCAGACACCCAGATAGTCTAAACTCTAATTCTATAGAAGTTAGAATGAAGTATTGCACGTAAGCGTGCACATTCAGTATACAGTGCATGTTATATAAAATACATATATTCATCTGCTGCTCGTCAGTGCTAACAACCACTTTCTTAAATCTGACTCTCTCCAGTGAAAGCAGAAGCAGCATTAAAGAGTTTCTATCAGATCTGCTGTCAAGAAAACATGAGCCTTTAAAGACATCTCCAATGGGCCCCTTTGCCATTCCTAGTACCACAGGGACTATCTGTTACCTCGTTCATCTTGAGCAGCCCACTTTAAATCATTACAATTTGTCACACAGTCATCCCAGCGAATGGCCTCGCATTCTAATTTAGCAGGACACAAGGCGGTCGCATTCATTATTACAGGCTAAACCGTCTCTGCCGGTTAACATGCGAGTTTGGCACAGATCTCCAGGGTGGGGAAGATGCTGCATGAACAGCTAAAAAGGAGTGCGGGAGATCGTTCGCTGTGCTGAAGGGGCAGCGGAGAGTTCTAATTTCCGGAAGGCAAATGGCAGTAAACACAAATGCCGGGCACTTACTGCTATCCGTGTCAGGGATGCCTTTACTGCACTCCATTTGTCCCGTCGTCGGTCTATAACGATGATGAATCCAATGCTGGCAGCCTCCAGACTGCAAAACAGATGAAAGAGGGATGCTGGGTTACATGGAGGTGGACCAGTTCCGAGTAACTGTGCTGCAGCACGACCCAGCCTCCTCTGTGTCATAGTCCAAGCCCATGATTAAAATGCAGTGTACCGTCGAGAGCGTGAATAACGGGCACTGATTTGCGCGTGCAGGCAAGCCAGCAAATTTCCTCCTTCCAGCACCAGGTTAGCAGCCTCCACAAAACATGAATATTTTATCCGTTATATCTCTCGGCTGCCTTGCTACTGGCTGCCAAAATTCTGGGATGTGAACAGTTATTGCTTTGTGCTGGGACTGAAGCGGAAGTACAGATCTTCCTTGCTTTGCCAAATAATTCAAGTTATTAGATACCCATCCTCACGCCTAGGCATTTTGCTTCATTCTCCTAAGATGATGATGACGGACAAGTGCACTTCTCTCTCACAAGGAGTGGAATTTACCCTTCCCCCCGCAGGAGGCCCAAATAATTAGGGGGACAAAGTGGGAGTTAAGGAGTTTGGAGTCTCACACCCACCCGACTCACAGACAGGCCGTGGGGCTGCAAGCCACTCAACGGATGTTATGTCAGCATACGGGCGAGAATTGTGGCTACAGTCCCCACAGGCGGGTGCTGAGCTTCTAAAAGTGTGGAATTGCAGATCTGCCTATTCAGGGCCCGCACGGAGCCCCGCTCTGTGAGGTGCAGGCACGCCCAGTATTCCTGGGGGGCTGCTACTCTCACCCTGCCGGCCAAGAGAGCTCAGGGGCTCCTTGAGCAGTGTGGAGACTTTTCAGTGGGTGAGCGAGTTTCCCCTGCAGTGCACAGGCAGCACCTCCCCCCATTGTCACAAACCAACAATCTTACCGCAGGATCAGGACAGATCTGGGGCACAAACCAGACAGGACTGAAACAAACAAGGCAGCTGCTTACAACTTAGTCAATAATGTGCTCCAAGGAATGGCTCAATATTAAAGGCACCGCTCAGATTCCACCAGTCACCCACCCCACCCCCACACACACCTAGAGTCAAATAATTAGTTTTACTGGGGAAAGGTGCCAGATAAATTTGTCCCCGAGACTGAAATCTTCTCGTCTAGTCCAAGACTGAGCACAGCATGGGAGGCAGAAGTGAAAGCTTCCTCGCACCAGCATGCCTCAGTCGTGTCCTGGAGGGATCACGACCTGGCGGGACCACTTGTAGGCATGAACGGGTACATGTGTTGTTAGCGATTTGTGCTAGGCAAATGGGAAGAGAAAGATCTTATTACCCTGCTCCAAAGAACATTTCAATCAAAGGGCCAAATGCTGCCTGGCCCTCGCACGAGTGCAGGGCTCACCTGATTCCCCCTTGCATGATCCATGCTCTGGAGAGCCCAAGGGCTGCTCCCACCCTGCTCTGCTAGCACTGTGTGGCTCTCCCAGGGAATCAGGGAGTGATGAGCAGGAGACAGGCCACGGGGGCCAGTTTTGTGGGTGGTTTTATGATGGGATCGCCTGACTTACCACCACCCCACCTGCGTCACGTAAGTCACCAAAGAGCCATCGGATGGTAACCATTTTGAACCACAACTTATCTAGTGCAGGATGCAAACCAGCAAACTGGAAGCAAAAGTGCCATGCATAGTTATGATGCTGTATAAGTGATCATCGCTAGGATTAATACTAAGCCCAGGAAGGATCCCTGAGCGACCCTGTCCCCCAGATCAATTGCTTTTACTGCTATCCTCTGATGAGAATTAGGGCATTCAAAGGCCAGAAAACTTTTTAAAACATAGAAAGATTTTCTTTTCTCTTTAAATAAGTCAACGAACAGCCTGAAAATCTATTAATGCAGAGGAAGGGCAGTGGCTGTAGCAATTACTGAGGTACCTCCTGCCTCTCACATGCAACAAAAATACTTCCCAGTTATTTCTTGTCAATAGCTAGCCAAGTCTTTCAAGAAAGACTCTGGAATGCATTTGCTTTAGAGCAGAAAAGAAGCACCGCTGACATTTTGTTTGTTGCTAAACTGTTACAGGAAGGTATGGGGGGGGAACTAACCCCAGATCTGCGCACTGGCGCTGTTTGATCTTACCAAACCTTTCAGTCAACTGGGACTAGAAATCCCTGTAACAGTTTGTCAGTCCCGATACGTTTGGGCAAATCATCCATCAACTTCCAGCTGGAATGCTGCGTCCAGTCTCTATGCACGGGCACCCTGTCAGATCAGATGGAGAGGTGCAAGGATGTGTGGTTTGATTCAGTCTCTCTGCCACAATGATTGATGCTGCTGCACCACAGATGGAATGCCAGGAAATTGGGTTACAGTCCTAACGTCCGGCAAGCTCTTTGGCCCGAGCGGATTGAACGCCTCCACAGCGGAAAGGGAGAGGTTAGAGGTGAGCACGTGGGGAGTGACAGGGCCAACAAAAAAGTTTGGAAAGTTATAGTAACTTCAGGTGGCGGAAGGTTTTCAGGGCTACATCTGACACTACAGCAAGAGAAGAGGCCCCTTCAGCAGCACCATTCATAGAACATCCTCATTAGCACAGTTCCTGCTTGAATTAGAAACACTGTAACACTTGACCTGTGGAAAGGCCTCGTGACATCATTTCAATTACTTCCTCCTTTGTGTGTTTAATGCACATTAATTTTTTCTCCTTTGTTTAGTAGCTTGTAGAGAAACACTCAGGCCACTGTGGAAAGGAAACAAATCCTCAAATAACTGCTCGACGTAACCAATCTACGTGCTGCACAGAACATATACAATTACTTATTGATCTCACACATACCTAGGGGCCAAAACCCTGATCTTTCAGCTTAGAAAACCACAGACCTCTGCTGGAACATGTGTAGGGAGAACTTCCTTAGCTTGCTGCAGTAGCTGGTCCTTTATTACTCCTGCCACTCGAGGGCACTGTCGCAGACTCACTGACATGCACAAAGCTAAAACACAGCAGCTGCAAACTGAACAACCTTGAAGTTCTTCTCTTTCATTATAAAGGGGCACTGAGAAGCCTTTTAGATTATAACAAATTTTAGTTAACAGTGCTGACCTGGGCTGGGTTCAATCCACTGGCCTAGTGATTAAGATACCTAGAAACTGACCCTTATTGATCCATCCCAGATCCATTTAGTAGACCAGCAATGTGGTTTGTTAAAGATAAGCCAATATTCATTAACAGATATTTTAAATTCTTCTTCTGAAAGCAATACCCAGGCTGAGGTTAATCTGAAATGCAGACATTTGATGGTTCTGGTGCTAAATGCTGTCAAAACACAATGCTCCCCAAAACAACCCCGGCAGCCTCAGTAATTCATTCATTTCAAACGCTGACACATGCAGACTCAGTCTTCTAATGAATGGAGCCTAGTAGTTCTTTCTCCATCAGTTTTTTAAATGAAAATTGAAACGAGTAAATACAAGAAGGCTCTTGTGACGATTAGGTCCCTCTGTTCAGACTGAGGGAGAGGACCAGGGTTGGACACATGTTTATGAGGAGGGATTAGAAAGATTGGGACTGCTCGGTTTAGAAAAGAGACAACTCAGGGGGGAATATGGTAGAGCTTTATAAAATCATGAAAGGTGTGGAGAAAGCAAATAGAATCATAGAAGATTAGGGTTGGAAGACTCCTCAGGAGGTCATCTAGTCCAATGCCCTGCTCAAAGCAGGACCAACCCCAACTAAATCATCCCAGCCAGGGTTTTGTCAAGCCAGGCCTTAAAAACCTCTAAGGATGGCGATTCCTCCACCTCCCTAGGTAACCCATTCCAGTGCTTCACCACCCTCCAAAAAGGAAGTGTTATTTACCCCTTCACATAACACAAGAACCAGGAGTCACCCAATAAAATGAATAGGGAGCAGGTTTAAAACAAGCAAAAGGAAGTAATTCTGCACACACAATACAATTAACCCGTGGAACTCATTGCCATGGGATGTTGTCAAGGCCAAAAGTCTAACTGGTTTCAAGTTCACGGAGCATAGGTCCATCAATGGCTATCAGCCAAGATGGTCAGTGACGTAACTCCATGCTCTGGGTTTTCCTAAACCTTCCCCTGCCACAGGCTGGGACTGGACGACGGGCTGGATCACTCAATAATTGCCCTGTTCTGTTCATTCCCCTCCGAAGCATCTGGTACTGGCTACTGTCACAAGACAGGACACAGGGTTAGATGGACCATTATGACCATCGTTTGTTTACCAGAGCAGCTCAGATAACTAAAATGTTTATTTGTGAATAATTATTCAATTAAAACAATGCCATAACTCACAATCAGTATTATGTATAGTGTATTATTCCAACCAGTACTGATATGTATAATAGGTCTATTAATAAAACACTGAGATTTTGGCATTTAAGTCAATGCAACTTAAAAAATTAAGGATATTCTCCTCTCAAGAAGTACATTTTTAGAGGCCCTTAGAAAAATCTAGCCCTGCAAAGTGCTCTATATTTTTCTGCCTTGAAAGATGTGCTAAATAGCAGCATCCAGGTGGAATGTACCAGGATGTTATTTCAGAGAAATCAAATGGCTCTATCCCAAAGAAACAGAGACAATATATCATTGCCATCAGCATCACAGTCTGTCTTCCCAGTTTAGCTTCACTTAGCCAGCTTGCAATAGCTGTACATCCTTCAGGCACCAATAGTTCTAACTTGACACACAGAGCCAAATTCATATCTGGGGTAACTCCACTGGAACGAGTGATTTATAACAAAATGTTTGAAAAGCGGGCGTGTCTTTGTGGAAGTTACCAAAATGCTGATGTTGGAATAAAACATAAAACTGCTTAGACGGACAGAAATGAGAGACAAAGCAGATAGCAATGAATGAAACTTGCGATTGCCATATTTCTGCAAGAAAGCTCACAGGTCACACATACTGAATTGTGCTGGTTTGGGAAATTCAGAAAAGGATTTCTATAAAAATGAGCCTAATTGTAATTTACACCCATTGGTTTAAATGAGAACCAGGCCACCCCATGTTCTGTTTAGTTAGTGACTGTGGTGTACATCATTTGCCTCCATGTCCTGTTTACACTGCGTGAGAAGAAACAGGGGTGAAAATGGAGAAGACTGGTAAGTTGGCACGATCCAGAAGAGGAAGGGAAGTGGGGAAGATTAGAAACCAAATGCTGCAGGGAAAGCAGAACAGAGTAAAACAGCATGGAGGAAAAATTGAGGCATCATGTGCCTAGCTCAAGGTCATCACAGCAGACCCTTGCAAAGCAGTGACGTGGTTAAGATGGCCGAAGCTACTGACAGGGATGCAGGCCGGTAACCTTGGTTACTACTGATGTATGAGAAGCCATGAGGGTCTGATAAGAGAGGTACGGTTTGGATGTCGCTGGGGGTGGATTAAAATGATACTTGACAAAGGCATGTGGGCCACGGCATGGAGTCAGACACGTGCGGCATAATCTTGCATTTAACATCGGTGTTCAGGACGATATCACCTGTCTTCAGCAAGATGATACAACGATACTTGTATGTCTTATTTGTAGTAAGCCGGGGGCAGATTGAAAGTCTTAACTTAGCCAGGGAAATAGAGACAGTGTCACCAAACGATATCATTTCAATTTAGTACACACAAATAGAAACCTGTGCAGGGTCTCAGTGGCACTTGGGATTGAGCGAGGAGGGCAGGAAATCAGGAAGAAAATGAGGCAAAACAATAGTATTTACATGGGCAGATCATACAGTAAACAGATCCCCACTCTCAAAAAGGTTGTTAAGAAAAGCTCACACTGGACTTTCTTAATATCTCTACCTCCCATGTCACAGAAGTGCACTGGACAGATTGATTCATTAGAAAGAGAGATTTGAAGCATACAGTCCATGACAGGTAATATCAAACTTGCCTCCAAAGTAAATGAGTACACGTTCAGCCCTGTGAAGGCTGGATTTCCGCTATCAAAGGCCTGGTCTACACTAGAGGGGGGATCAATCTAAGATACGCAACTTCAGCTACGAGAATAGCGTAGCTGAAGTTGACGTATCTTAGATCGACGTAGAATCACTTACTTCGCGTCCTCGCGGCGCGGGATCGACGGCCACCGCTCCCCCGTTGACTTTGCTTCTGCCTCTCGCTGAGCAGTCGACGGGAGAGCGATCGGGGATCGATTTGTCGCGTCTACACTACACGCGATAAATCAATCCCCGATAGATAGATCGCTACCCGCCGATCCGGCAGGTAGTGTAGACGTACCCTAAGAGACTCCCCATCTCTCTGTGCAATATCCCAACACACAAGATCAGCAGAGGCACTGCTGCTGACAGTCCTGAGATTTGAACTCTGGTGAGCTCTCGGTTCTAGAAGACACTTAAGGGTATGACTACGCTGCAAAAAACACCCTCCCCCCACCCCCCACCCCCCACCCCACCGCAGCAGCAAGTCTCGGAGCCTGAGTCAACTGACTTGGGCTTGTGCTACGGAGTTAAAAATAGCAATGTAGATTTCACGCTCAGGCTGGAGCCTGGGCTCTGAGACTCAAGACCAGGGGGTTGTTTTTTCTTGTTTTGGGTTTGGTTTTTGTTTTTTTGAGATGTAGACATACCCTAAGAGATGCCAGGTTTGAGGATCTATTAGAAAAGGGGCAAGGCTCATCTGTTAGTTTAAGCCAGGGGTCCCCAACGCGGTGCCCGCAGGCGCCATTGCACCCGCTGGGGGGTGTAAGTGCGCCCGCGTAGCCCTCGGGTTTTTTTTCTTTTTGCTCCGCCGGCAGCGCTTGGCGCCCGCCGGCAGCGCTCAGGGTGTTTTTTGTTTTTTGTTTTTGGTGCCCGCCAGACGAAAAAGGTTGGGGACCACGGGTTTAAGCATTTGGCTGATCTGGGCTGAAAGGGAATTCTGGGTATGGACTGAAGGGGTTAAGAAGGGACTTTCAACTGAAGCTCTTTATTCCAGATAGTGGGGTGGGAAGTGGGTGTAACCCATGGCCACTCATTATGGCTCGCTGTCCCCCTCTAGTGGCGGTGGGGCCATACATAGAGCTTAAAGAGCCTACTACAGCCTTTGCTAGGAAATCTGGGTGTCTCAGCTCAGGGTGTAGCATCTGAGTGTAGCATCTCACACTTGAAGTTCCAGGTTCACTTCCTACTGCTAACAACCCACCCGGGGCAAGGTATTACATGTNGCAGCAAGTCTCGGAGCCTGAGTCAACTGACTTGGGCTTGTGCTACGGAGTTAAAAATAGCAATGTAGATTTCACGCTCAGGCTGGAGCCTGGGCTCTGAGACTCAAGACCAGGGGGTTGTTTTTTCTTGTTTTGGGTTTGGTTTTTGTTTTTTTGAGATGTAGACATACCCTAAGAGATGCCAGGTTTGAGGATCTATTAGAAAAGGGGCAAGGCTCATCTGTTAGTTTAAGCCAGGGGTCCCCAACGCGGTGCCCGTGGGCGTCATTGCGCCCGCTGGGGGGTGTAAGTGCGCCCGCGTAGCCCTCGGGGTTTTTTTTTCTTTTTGCTCCGCCGGCAGCGCTTGGCGCCCGCCGGCAGCGCTCGGTTTTGTTTTGTTTTTTTTGGCGCCCGCCAGACGAAAAAGGTTGGGGACCACTGGTTTAAGCATTTGGCTGATCTGGGCTGAAAGGGAATTCTGGGTATGGACTGAAGGGGTTAAGAAGGGACTTTCAACTGAAGCTCTTTATTCCAGATAGTGGGGTGGGAAGTGGGTGTAACCCATGGCCACTCATTATGGCTCGCTGTCCCCCTCTAGTGGCGGTGGGGCCATACATAGAGCTTAAAGAGCCTACTACAGCCTTTGCTAGGAAATCTGGGTGTCTCAGCTCAGGGTGTAGCATCTGAGTGTAGCATCTCACACTTGAAGTTCCAGGTTCACTTCCTACTGCTAACAACCCACCCGGGACAAGGTATTACATGTGTGACAATCATAGAATCATAGAACTTAAGATCAGAAGGGACCATTATGATCATCTAGTCTGACCTCCTGCATGATGCAGGCCACAAGAGTTGACCCACCCACTCCTGAAATAACTCTCACCCTTGACTCAGCTGTTGAAGTCCCCAAATCTTGATTTAGAGACTTCAAGCAGCAGATAATCCTCTAGCAAGCGACCCCTGCCCCATGCTGCGGAGGAAGGCGAAAAACCTCCAGGGCCTCTGCCAATCTACCCTGGAGGAAAATTCCTTCCTGACCCCAAATATGGCGATCAGCTGAACCCCGAGCATGCGGGCAAGAATCTCCATCCAGACACTCAGGAAAAAGACTTTCAATATCCCAACATTTACCATTGGTACTAACTACCAGTGGTGGCACATTATTGACCTATTGCAGGGGTAGGCAACCTATGGCACGGGTGCCGAAGGCGGCACGCGAGCTGATTTTCAGTGGCACTCACACTGCCCAGGTCCTGGCCACCGGTCCGGGGGCTCTGCATTTTAATTTAATTTTAAATGAAGCTTCTTAAATATTTTAAAAACCTTATTTACTTTACATACAACAGTAGTTTAGTTATATATTATAGACGTATAGAAAGAGACCTTCTAAAAATGTTAAAATGTATTACTGGCACGCGAAACCTTAAATTAGAGTGAATAAATGAAGACTCGGCACAGCACTTCTGAAAGGTTGCCGACCCCTGACCTATTGTGTAAATCAAGTTATCCTATCAAACCATTCCCTCCATAAACTTATCAAGCTTAATCTTAATGTAAATGTGCCCAGAGGCTTGCAAGGTGAGCACATACTTATAAATAATTACATTGTGCCAACACCCGCCCCCTGCCCTCTTTTGCATGTTCTATACACAATACACATTACAGAAGTACAGTAATTCACACAGGGATTTAGAAAGTCATACAGGATTAGTTATGCCAATGCCCTGATTGGAAAGAGTCATTCATTTTACTTTGGTGATCACAGATCTTCTCTGCCTGATTAACATGGAACTGCTAATGAATTCTGCAGGACACAGAAACTGACTGTAGCGAAGCGATGACTCATCAGCACGGCACCTCCTGCTGGTCATCTTGGGAATTAGCTTTTTCAGCCTTGGAGCGCCCTCTGCTGGCCGGTGTCTCGCCTGCCTCAGGCCCCGTGTCCCTACCGGACCCCGATGCCCCTTTCCCTTGGGGTTCTGCCCCAGCAGTACCCCCACACTCTGGTTCTCCCCTCCCAGGGGAACCCACAACCCTACACTCACCTCACCTCAGTGGCTACTGCCAGTCATCATCTAGTCCCCCGTTCACCGGGGCAGACTGCAGTCTGTAAGGGCCACTCATCATTGGCAAGGGGTTAGGACCAGCTGCCTCTGCCTATACCCAGGCTGCACCTCTGTAGCTCCAGTACCTTTGTAGGCCTTCACCAAGACCTGCAGCCTGGGGGTTTACCAGGCTGAAGCTCCCCAGCTCCTCTTGCCCTTCCCCAGCACTGCTCTACTTCAGGTACCTTGCTCTCAGGCAGCCCTTCCCACTCCAGGGCTAGAGTGGGACTCCTCCAGCTTCTGGCCCACAGCTCTCTTATCAGGGCCAGCTGGGGCCTGATTGAGCCGGCCACACCTGTGGTCAGCTACTCACTCAGCTGCTCTCACTGCTTTTTCTAGGCCCAACCCTCTTATCAGGGCCAGCTTTTCTCTTGGAGTGGGGCAGCCGCCCCAGTACACTGACACTGTAAAGGGAGAACCTCCTCCTCTGTCTGGAACGGACACTGATCAATCTTTATCTTCTGCTCTGTGGCAATGAAGCGTTTTAGACACTGAACATCTCGACAAGCAGAATGTATTTCTATTCAAAATGCACTGCACGCTATCTGGTGGAACCATATGTAACCTTCCCCACAATCGAATAGCCTGCACCCTCTTCCTGGTCAATTGTTTTCTACCTAGATGTCACCCTTGACTTTGGGAGCAAAATGAAAGGCGATCTACTGTCAATACTATAACATTTGCAGCAAGATTGTTCTAGTGTGTATAGCCGCACTATTGTAGTGTATTGTGTAAGGACCGTACTATAGCCCTCTGCTACTCACTCTGTCCTGGGAAGTAGGGAAAGACAGTTGCTGAGGGTGAATTAAACTGCAGAGTAGCCAGGCTCTACTGTGCACCAGTCTCGCCCTTGGCAGTTCCCACCTTCTGTAATCTTGCCATAAAGCACACATCCAGAGTCACAGCTCTGGTTCTTCCTCTGCTGTGCGTGAAGAAGAGGGCAGGGCCGCCTGGGGGAAGCCTGCGCTGTACCTGTTCTGTGTGGGGTGAAATTCACTCCTGTACAGAAGACCAGCTCCAGGCCTATGCACGACTGAAGTGGGACATAAGTCGTGCATAGGCCGTGAGCTGGTCTTTTGCAGAGGGGTGAATTCCATGCTGGATGACCGGGTTCTGCATCGCCACCAGACTGCAACCTCTCGGAAGTTCTAAAACAGTGAACACAAAGTAAAGCAGTGATCCACTCAGGAAGTGAAGCTGCAGGGAGACAGCAGGACTTGGTGCTTTGGCTCACCTGGGAATGCTGGTTAAATACGTCACAACGTTCAGAAAATCCTCGTCGGGTATATCGCTGAACCCTGCATACTCTGGGAAAGTTATAATGGGTGCCCCGTCCTTCCCTCTGCCTCCTGCAAATAAGAGAAGTTTTGAAGAGGTTAGAAATGTCCCAAGAGCAGAGGATCAGCCAATGCAGTGTGTCATGAAACGGTAGCATGTTCCTCACTGAGAAGCAGTGTGATCCTGTGGATAAGGCTCCAGACTGGGACACAGGAGACCTGGGGACAGATTCTCAGTTTGTATAAATCAATGTAGCTCCATTATGCTGATTTACACCAACTAAGAATCTGGCCCAGGGGTTCTGTTCCTGGCTCTGCCACTGAATGGTTGTGTGACCTTGATCAAGTCACTTCACCTCTCTGCCTCTGCTTCAAGTGATCATTTGTGAAGTTTTCGGGATTCACAGATACAGTCACCCACCAGGACTGCAGGTAAGCTCTTTGGGGCAGAAACCATGTCTCCCTATGTATTTGTGCAGTACCTAGCATAATGGGATGTGGATGCTGAACCTGACTAGGGCATCTGGATGCTAAATATTAAATAATATTTGAATAATAGAATTCCAGGAACAAACCAAGCTTTGGGGCTTTCATTCACAAAAATACTCAAAAAGGAGTGCTTTAAACTAATCAACAAGTTCTGCTTACTATCTGTCCATCCGTTTATTAACTGCTCAGTCATCCAGGCAGAACAGCTACATTCCACACACACACACACACACACACACACACACACGTACAGGCCCAGCCCCTCCCCCCCCCCACCCCTCTGTGCAGGTCACACTTCATGCCTAGCCCCCATCTCTTGGATCCAAACCCAGGATCCAACCTCCCCCCCAAACTTAAGAGAAGTCTGGGTGGAGATCTCAGCTTTGTGGCTCATGCCCATCCCTGGTTTTCCTGTTACATTACTCAGCTCAACGGGGAATTAAGCCATTAATGTAGTAACGTCCGTAGCATAGGATAGTAACTTAGCAATCAGGCTTGTCACTCTTCTGATGGGCCTAGTGTCCACTGCGCAAAGCATGAATCCCCAGTTCAGTCCCCAAACCAGGTTTCCGGATTAGCAGCTCTGCAGCTGTGCGGAGGAATAAGGATTTAATCCAAAACCCATTAAAGTTAATGGGATTCTTTCCACTGACTTCAATTGGTGCGGAATAAGAGCTTAAGTGAAAGTATACACAAACAGGATGGCAACAAGTAAGGGAGTGAAAACGTTCAGGGTTTTTACTGCAAGTGTCCCATCCTATAATTGCAGCTAAGGGTCTTTGGCGAGTCTCTCCCCTCCCTCTGCCCATCTCGATAAAATCAGCTGTTTGGTCCTGACTGCAAACCCAGTAAAGGGTTAAACCCTGCAGCACTCCTTCCTATCTACCTGAGACAAGGAGAGATCTGCCTAAGCAGGGATTCTGCTCCACATCACTCCTGCCTGAAGGTAAACGCTGTGGCCTTCTCCTTGGGGAGTTTCCAGGGATTTATCCCTTTGGGGGCGGGGCCTGCCAAACCCCATGGATTCTGGGGAAGAGTCCCCATCATCCTCCCACAGCTCCTGCCTCCATGCTGCCCTACAGGCCCCCCTCTCTCCCCAACTTGGCAGTCTGGTCTAGAGGAGCCAAGCTGTCTTTAGCTGGGTCCTCCTGCTGCAGCTCAGTGGCAGTCACAGAGGGGAGCTGCAGCCAGGGGTTAATACATTGCCACCCAGAAAGTGGCATGAGCAACACAGGGCGGGAAGTTCTTTGCTCTTCCCCATCCTGCCTTGGCCCTGCCCCCAAAGCGCAGCAGGTTTTATCTAGGGGATCAGTGCCCCCCTGGGCAGCGGGAATCATAGGCTGGGGGAGGCTGTGCCTCTCCAAACTGCCAGGCGTGGCTCCACTCCCAGGACCCCCCCTCCTGCTTCCTGCCCGCTCTACGTGCGGCAGTGAGGCTCCAGTCCCCCTGTGCGGCAGCCCGCCCTGCTGGCGCTCCGGGACTGGGGCCGCACGACCTCCCGGCGCTCCGGGAATGGGGAGGCTGGGGCCGTGTGCTTTCCGGCACTCTGGGGCTGGGGAAGCTAGATGGGGTGTGGGCCAGTGGCTGCGGTGGGAGTGTGTGGAAGGGGCGGGGCCTCGGACAGAAGGGGCAGGGCTGGCCTGGGGGCTAGCCTCCCCCAGCCTGCGGTTCACACGCTGCCCAGGAGTGTCCACTTCATGCCGGACCATCTGTGGAGGGGTATCTGTGGGATGCTGGAGAGAGAGGAAGTTTGGCCTCACTCCTCTGTTTGAGGAGGGAAAGAGCTGCCCTCAAGGTGGGGAGGGCATCCTGGAAGTGGCCCATTTTACATCATGTTTAGTTTCAGAAAGAGCTCAGGCTGTTTGTCTGCCATATTTGCCACTAGGCTGCCAGGGTCCATGCCCCTGCTCTGTGTCCTTCTCACCTAGGCTAGCCCCGCAGTTTGGCTTGAAACTATGGGACAGATCCTCAGCTAGCGTAAACCAGCCTCGCTCCATTGGCTTGCACTAATTTACACCAGTGGGGGATCTGGCCCTCTAAGACAATATTGAACAAGAAAGTGACTCAGTTCAAATGCACCCTCATTTGTCCCACCAGTGATCCCCAGCCAGGCCAGCTTCTCACCACATTAATTGTTCCATTAACATAATGCTGTGACGCTGGCAGACCAGGTGTCAGCTTATGCCACAGCCCCAGGCCAATTCACGCATAGATCAAAGTGATTGTTAAATGTATCAGAGTGTATTTGGGGTTTCAACTTCATAAGAACCAGAGGGATGTTACATGAATTGTTTTCACTTATCTCAGTACCTGTAACTCCGGAGCCACATGCGGCTCTTCACAAGTTAATATGCGGCTCCTTGTACAGGCACCGACTCCGGGGCTGGAGCTACAGGCGTCAACTTTCCAATGTGCCGGGGGGGGGGGGGGGGGCTCACTGCTCAACCCCTGGCTCTGCCACAGGCCCTGCCCCCACTCTACCCCTTCCCGCCCCCTCCCCTGAGCCTGCCGTGCCCTCGCTCTTCCCCCTCCCCCAGAGCCTCCTGCACGCCACAAAACAGCTGATCAGGAGGTGCGGGTGGGGGGGGGGAAGGGCTGATGGGCAGGGCTGATGGGCAGGGCTGATGGTGGGGGGGAGGCGCTGGGAGCGGGGTGGTGGGAGGGAGCTAATGGGGGGCTGCTGACGTATTAATGTGGCTCTTTGGCAATGTACATTGGTAAATTCTGACTCCTTCTCAGGCTCAGGTTGGCCGCCCCTGACTTATCTGTATTCCGTTATAATGGAGTAGCAAACATTTACATTGTGTTACTCCTGTAACTAAATAACCCATCAAACGAGAAAGAAGCCTTGAGGAATGCAAATGAAGAACTTTAACAGAAAAGGGCTCATTTCAAAGCACGGGGTCCGTGTGTGTGATAATCGGAGGCTGAAGACTCAAAACGCGTTCCTTACTCTCTGTCATCAAAGGAAACGCCCATATCGGTAGAGATATTGTCAGCTTTTTTCTGTGAGAACAAGCTGTAAGTATGGATTCAAGGAAAGATCCTGCATCTCCGGACTGTTTGGACTCCTCCAGGGAAATGTACCAGATGCAAAGCAGAGATCCCCAGAGACAATCTGGGGACCCTGAAAAGACTTTTGGGAAACTGGGAGTTTATTAGATCACTGTCACCATTTGGAATGACAAACTGTGACGTACGGTGCATATATTTTACCTTCTTTAACCTCTCAATAACTCGTCCTTTTCTTAGCTAATAAACCTTTAGTTAGGTACTATAAAATTGGCTGCCAGCGTTGTCTTTGGTGTAAGATCTAGAGTGCCAATAGATCTGGGGTAAGTGACTGGTCTCTTGGGACTGGAAGCAACCTAAATGTGATGGGATTTTTGGTATAAGTGAACTTTTATCACAAAGTCCACTTTGTCTGGCTGGCAAGATAGACTGGAGAGTCTAAGGGCTGGTCCACACTAGGGGCAGGGATCGAAATAAGATACGCGACTTCAGCTACGAGAATAGCGTAGCTGAAGTCGAAGTATCTTATTTCGAATTTCCCGCTCTTACCTCGCGTCCTAGCAGCGCGGGATCGACGGCCGCGGCTCCCCCGTTGACTCCGCGAACTCCGCTCGCCCTACTGGAGTTACGGAGTTCGAAGTAGCGCGTTCGGGGATCGATGTATCGTGTGCAGAGGAGACGCGAGACATCGATCCCCGCTAGATCGATGTCTACCCGCCGATCTGGGCGGGTAGTCTGGACGGGGCCTAAGGTGACTGTCTGTGACTCCATGGGTAAGACTGGAATAGTGAACCAGCAGGTCACATTTGTTACTGGCTCGGTGAAATCTAATTATAGAACACACCGTCAGTTTGGGGTGTCTGCCCTGTTTTCTGACAGTCTGGCCTGAGGTCGGCACTCACAGTCATGAGCCACTCCAGAGAGCATGACAAATGCTTCCTCTTGTCTCCCCAACTCAGTCTCCTGGAGTTCTGCATAAAAGCAGTTTTTCAGTCGAGATGCTTGGCAAAGGGGGGGCTTTGTTAGGACATTTTCAAATGTTGACCCCTTTTTGCTCCCTTCTAATCCACAGGATCACTTTAGTTACGGATGGAAAAGACCACCCACTGTATTCACTCAGCCAGTAGACACTTCCTGCCAGGGGAGAATACAGTCCCACAGCTATTAAACCGCATCTCAGCCAGACAGCAAGAAAAAGTGATTATTATCAATGTTGCACTAAACTTACTTATAGGCCACTGACTCCACATTAACCCTGGTTGATGGCAAACCTCGGTTCCCTGCCGGTCCCATCACATCCAATTTAGCTGTAGGCAGCAGTGGGCTGGAATATGTCACCATCCAAAATTAATCAGAATTTTCCCTGGACAGATTGTTGCTGCAATCTGCTCTGATCCAGATTCTGTTCCTGGTCTTGCTTATGAGGCTGAAGCGCATCAAACCACTGGGTACTTAGTTGCAGACAGAATATTTAGTGACATCTTGTGGGCAAGACGGGTAACATCATAGGAAATCAAACACGCTTCATAGGGTGACCAGGTGTCTGGTTTTCGACCAGAACACCCACTCGAAAAGGGACCCCGGTGGCTCCGGTCAGCACTGCCAACCGGGCCATTGAAGGTCCGGTCGGCGGTGCTGCAGACCTAAGGCAGGCTAGTCCCTACCTGTCCTGGGGCACCGCGCTGTGCCCCGGAAGCTGCCAGCAGGTCCAGCTCCTAGGCGGGGGGCCTCGGGGGTCTGCGCGCTGCCTCCGCCCCGAGCACCAGCTCCGCACTCTCAATGGCCAGGAACTGGCCAATGGGAGCTGTGGGGGCAGTGCCTGCGGGCGAGAGCAGCACGCGCCACGAAGCTTCCTGCTCCGCCCGCCTGCCTAGGAGCCAGACCTGCTGGCCACTTCCGGGGCGCAGCGCGGTGTCCCAGGACAGGCAAACTTAGCCCTGCTGCACTGCTGATTGGGAGCCACCTGAGGTAAGCCTGTGCCCCAGCCCTGAGCTCCCTCCTGCACCCCAAACCCCTCATCCCCACCCCAGAGCCCACACCCCCAGCCAGAGCCCACACCCCCTCCTGCACCCCAACCCCCTGCCCCAGCCCAGTGAAAGCGAGTGAGGGTAGAGGAGAGTGAGCCACCGAGGGAGTGAGAATGGTAGTGAGCGGAGGTGGAGGCTCAGGGAAGGGGTGGGGCAGGGGGTGGGGCCTCGGGGAAGGGGCGGGGCTAGGGTGTTCAGTTTTGTGCCAATAGAAAGTTAGCAACCCTATTCATTGCTTCTGTAGGCTGAGCTCACTGCACACCTTAGGGGCTCCTGGCACCCCTCCATCAATCCCTACCCCAAGCTGTCTGTGTACCACCCTCTCCATTTCAGCCCCACAGCTGCTCAAGGATTCGTCTACTCTTGAAAGGTATTTTGGATTAAAGTAGGATGTGAATTTAAAGTGCAACAGCTATTCTGGTTAATTTCTCATTGTAGACAAGCCCTAATCTGCACCTGCTCCAACAACCCCACCCCAGAAGGAGTTTGGTCAGCTGGGGATCAGTGCAGTGCATGGGCAATCAAGCCAACATCATCTTTTCCTCAGCCACATCTCCTCTGCCAGGGGCTGCAAGGGGGTGGGGAGATAGAGCCAATGTAGCAAGGTCTGTGCTACTGGAGGATTCCTTTACCCATGGGAAATCCAGTTAAACCAGCTTCAAAGTGTATGCAAAGCAGAATTAATGAGGCCAAGGAATTTGGCCCATTGCCTGAAGATGTCATCCATGCTTCTGAGATGGGGAAAAGTACATCATAAAGTTATCTCAGGAGACAGCCATGTGGCCTAGCAATCTGAGCAGAGGACTAAGAGCCAGGAATTACGACACTGAAACCAACTCTCTGTGAAACGACACTGAAACCAACTCTCTGTGATCACCTAGCATCTCTCTGCCTCAATCTCCTTTTCTCTGAAATGGGAATGACACCACTTACTGGTACATACGAGTGTTTGGAGAATTCATGGATTCAGTAATATGTGGAGAAGGAAGGAGGAAAGCTGAAATCTGCACTCGGATCCTTCCCTGCACTGAAATCAGTGAGATTGCTCGGGTGTAAGCGAGGACAGATTTGGGACCAGAAAATGCTAAGCATGATTATTATGCTGGAAGACTCAGAACATCAGGCATACAATATGACAACTGGCAGTGGAAACACATGAGACGTGGTCTGCCTCAGCCTCACCCAGATCTGAATCGGCAATAGCTTCTGGGGAGATGGATTACAAGGAAAAATCCTGCTGTCAGTTTAGTTAACGAGCTAATGACAGGGGAGGGAAGCTCATTACACACAAGAAGAGCTTGGAAAGCGCCCCCTGTTTCTGGCAGAGGATTTCCAGCCATCTTGAAATGCCGGGGCTGTCAATTTCTTTTTTTAAACTACACTAGGCGTGGCTGCAGTGTTCGCTGTGTTCACATCCTTATGCTAATTTCTGCAGATTCTGAACAGGCCAACTGCAACCCTTCTGGGGAGCCATGGGGAGGGTTTATGTTAATGCGATTTGTCCTGAAGACAGGGGCACAACCAGAATTTTGCTAAGGAGTGGGCCCAGCTTACCAGACCAGCTGCCCCAAATTTGAGCGGCGCTGCAACCCTGTGCCCCAGATTGCAATGCCCCTCACTGAAACCAGGCCTGGCCACTCCTCTGTCATGATGGGGTGGGGGTCACCCCACCCAAATTTGAGTGAGTAGCGTTGCGTCCTGGCAGACAGGATCGCAACACTACTCACTTAAATTTGTTCCAGGCAGCCCTCTATTGTCCAGTCAGGGTCCCAGGGGAGCCTGGGCCCGCTTCCCCCATCCCCAAGGCACCCATGCCTGAAGTCACTGGGAGGGCTGAGGACATGAATAAAAGACCAATGGGAACATCATGGGCCAGATCCTACTGTCCTTACTCAGGCAAAATTTCCACTGAAGATCCACTGGCATGAGGACTGAGTAAGTGCTGTGGAATTCGGCCCAAAGCAGGCTAAGGACAGTCTTACACCGGGGTGAATCCAGAGTGACTCCACGTGGTGTCCAATTCTGCGCTACGCAGCCCAAGAGAGGGGGAGCAAAGGTGGCCTGTAACCGCTTTTGCTCCCTCTGGCTTCTGGGCTATTCTGGTGGCTGACATGGCCACCCAGCCCAAGTTAGAGAAGCCCCCAGCTGCTCAGACCTATGACAGCAGAGACTGCACAGAATCTCTAGCAATGCACCCTCTGGGCCTGCCCCCACCACACCCCGACACTGCAGCTTGCGAGGTGGAACAGCTCAGGGTTGATTCCAGCTGGACCTGCACCTAAGGGACTGCTCTCCCTGTCCCTCATGAGACCTTTATACTCTGTGCACTGCTGGAGTGAGGACAGAGGCTGTCCCAGGCTGGACAAACAAAGGGCTATAGGGTGCAGCTGTAACGCCATGGCCCCATCTCTCTCAATAGGCGGTGACGCCTCTGGATGACGCGGCTTCTCAGCGGCATTTCGGCGGATGCTCGTCCGCCGGCCAGTACGTGGGCGCACTTAGACGCCCCAGCGGGTGCCATGGCGCCTGCGGGCATCTGCGTTGGGGACCCCTGGTGTGTAGGGTGGAGCACAGCTTCCCCCTCAGCCCCTCCTTAAAAGCAGACAGGAGCTCTGTCTTGTCTCCCGGGCTTGGGCACGCTCAGCAGCTCCCCCTTCTCCTTGGCTGGTGTCCTCAGAGCTCCTCATCCTGTTTCCATCTCTTAATAACTGGGTGCAGATTGCGCTGGCCTGTGGCCCCAGCCAGCTCATATGGGCATTAGCAGGGCACAGTACCCGCATGCCCCCTTGGAACTGTGCCCAGCCCCTGTGCACCTGGGCAGAGCTGATGAAAACTGAGTCCCATTCGCTGGTCAGAAGAATTAACACCCCAAGCTAAATAAATAAGCCCGAGCCAGCGTCCAGCAGCTGAGCTGGGGCAGGGGGAAAGGTTGTTGGTGAGGAGAGCAAGGGGAGTATTCCCTCAATGGTTAAAGGCGAGGTTGAGAGGAGGTACATGGCAGACCAGGACAAGGAGGGAGGTTGTTCCCAGGACAGGGGGCAGCACAACTGAGGCAGGAAGCCAAGAAGAGAAAGCGTCACAGAACTGAGAGGAGCAAAGGAGAAGAGCACGGGTCTCTGAGGAAATCAGGGCACCGAGGTCAGCAGGGGCTGAGATGTCAGGCCGCGAGGGGGGGTAGCGGGAGTTTGATACAAAGTGACACCGGGAAGGCAATGAAAGGCTGACAATAATCGGGAGGGAGGCAATGTGTCCTGGGCTGCCCTCACGTGATGCTCACACTTGGCAGCCCTGTCACGCCTGCCCGCAGCTCAGCCTGAATGTCACACACCCTGCTGAGCGGTGTGTGGGCAGGAGCTGGATGCCAACGTGGAGCATGGCTTCGGGCCCCCAGGCTGTCTCCCCGTGGCTGCTGCTAGATCCAAGTGGGTAAGGGCAGCTGGCAATAGCAGCAGCAAGAGAAGGAGCCCAGTCCGACTCCACACCCCAGTCCCTGAAAGAAACCCCAGCCAGACTCCTGAATCCCCTCTGCCACCCAGCTGGACCCCAGACCTCTGCCCCTCAGAGAGATCCCAGACAGCTCCCAGACCCCTATTCTCCAGAGACACCTCAACTGCCAGATTCCAGCTATCACATCCCTCCAAGACAGACCCCAGCTCCCCTCCCACCCAACCCCCACAGCACCCAGGCACCGCAGCATCCCCCGACACACTCCAGCACCCACCAACTCAAGCACCCCGAAACCTCACCTAGCGATCCCAGGCCCTCTCGCCCCCCAGCACCTCCTACACCCCTACCGGCCCTAGCCTCATATTTTCTAAGTTTGACGCAGCTCCATGTCCAACCGTCGCCACTGCTTGCGGAAGGGTGTATTAAACAGAAATGGAAATTTATGGTCACATGCAGCTTATTTGCAAATATGCAAATTAGCTGGCTGGCTCATTTTGCATTAAATGTCACGTGTGTTGCTCGGCAGCCATGACTGCGCTTGGAGGAGCGGGAGAGGGTGACTTCAGCAGCGGCATTTGGAATGGACTGGAGGGAGGGGAAGGAAGTGGTCACAGTAACCTAGGTGAGAGCTCACGAGACTTGGCTGGTGCAGATAACACTCCTCTCAGCCCTTCATCTTGACCCTCCCTTACACCTCCAGCTCTACCTCTCTCTCTCTCCATGCCCCAGTCCTCTCTCCCGACTTCTCCCTTTGTGGTGTGGACTAGGGGGACAGTGAGGAAAGGGGCAAAATGAAAGGAAAAAAATCAGGATACTGAAGTGTGAACATGGGAGGGAGGAAAGAGAAGTGCTGGAGATGCCAGTCTGAGGGACAGGAAGGGGTGGGGCCATCAGCACTGTCAAATCAGATGATTCCTAGTGTTTGGTTTATACTGGGATTTGGAACATGTAGCAATAGAAATATAGGGGTAAAGCGCGAACTCCACGTGGATAAGCCTGCCCCATCTCCGTGCCGATGCAGGCTTGTTCTCCGTTGTCTACGATGAGCAGGGGGATGATAAGAGCAGCAGCGTCACGTGAGCAAAGGCAGAAGGAAGATTTTTCCATTTTGTACTTTTCTAAAAATTAACCCATATTATGAGTGAGGAATGAATGAAGTGGCTGCGGGCGGCCTGCAGGAGGGCGGGATGCTGTTCGTACTTAAACTGGGAGGCTGTCCTTGGAGTTACACCAGTGTAAACGTAGAGAGAGATTAGAATTAGGCCCCCAGAAACCTCAGCGCCGCCACTGATCAGCTGGGATACTCTCCCCCGTCTACCCCAGAATATCCAGGGGCTGAACATTCTCCATCTGACATTCTAAAACATTTGGCTCCCCTGACCCTCGGGACAGATTACAATTTATTTGCTTGGTGCTGGGTTTTTAGAAATGCTCAAAACTCCCATTTAGGCCCCTAGCTCAGGGCCAGATTTTCAAAGATGCTCAGCAGCCAACAACACCCATTGGGACACTTACCGGCCAGGTTTTTAAAGGAACTCATTCCACAAAACTGCACCCAACATGCTGAACCCTTTTACAAACAAACCCGCTTGGTTTGGTGACTAAATAGACAGGGTGGATAAAAATCAATGATTTTTAAAAAATAAATTAAAAAAACGGAATTTTTTATTTAAATTGGATTTTTTTGATAAAATGCTTTTTGAGGAAAAAAACCTATCTAAAGATTGTTTTAATTAAGATACATTATAGCTCAAAGATATCTCATTATGGAATAGGGATTATAAATTTTAATTCTATAGTATGAGACAATATAGTCATGTAATGTTTAAGAAAAGTTTTGTAAATGAGTTCCAATAATTCATGGATTAGGGACCCAATTTTATGGGGTTCTACAGGCTTCTGTATAGATTATTTAGGTTAATCTTTCTATCTACCCAATGGGACTCAGTGCTCAGTCTAGAAGATACCATCAGAGATGTTTAGTTTTGCAGTTCTCAAACTGTGGATTTGTGTCTCCAGAGCTAATATGCTTGTTAACAGCAAAAATGTTTTTAAATAAATAAATATATAGAGGTGAGAAATAACAGACCTCAACTCTATTGTCCCTCTGCAAATTTGTGTACACAGAGTCAATGTCTTACCTTTCTCTAAAAGTGCAAAGTTTCAAACAGTTCAATGAATAGAAGATTGTTGGGGGCGGAATAGATCTGGACAAGGAGAAGAAGTCTGGAGATAAATGTGAGAAGTGAGGGACATATGCTTTTTTGTGAAAATATTATATGTTTGCTGTTGAAGAAAAAAATCCAGAATACTTAACATTGTTATTTTAGTTAAATAAAACAATTTAAATGTCTGTCTGGTGATGTTCTCCTCCTAATACAGCATGGCAAGAAAATCCTCCAAATATGAATGATTAACCTGTTGAATTGGAGATAGTTCACCTCCCAATGACTTCATAAATATCTGCTTCAATTACCTTTGGTAAATGAAATAACCAAACAATCATTCATTTTCTGATATAGCTGTAAAACTAATCTGAAAAGTTTTCAAAATAAATCACTGTTTAAAAATGTATAGTGTGTACCTTCTAAAAATGAAACCTACATCTATCTCTGAGTTGTGAAGAATATGTATTAAGGTTATAACAACCAACAAGAATGCACTTTTATGTAGAAAACTATGATTAAATCGAGTCTTCCTGACTAGTGATTTAAATCATGATTTAAATCAATTTGATTTAAATCAAATCCACCCTGTAAATGGAAGCCAAGATGTTTTGATAATCCAGCCCTAATCCAGTGGGATCCCCCACAAGAAATGAACCTGCTTCATAGACCGACCATTTGTGCTACTAGTTTAAAAGCTTCCCTTCCCTACCAATCTTGCTGCCACCTACAGGCAAATGCTCAGCCTGCCGCTCTGCCATACACACAAACTCCAAGTCAATGGCAGAGTTGAATGTGGCTCGGTTGCTCAATAGGCCAGTGGAAGGTGCTAACTGGTCTTTGCAGAGTTGTTTCACCTGCTTTTTCATTGTCTTGTACACTGGGACTGAGATTTGTAAATTGCCTAAGGGATTTGGATGCCCGATTGCCATTAAAATTAATGGAAATTGGGCATCCAAATTCCCTACGTCGCTTTGAAACTCCCAACTGAAGCATTCTGCACCAAGCTTATTAGACACACTAAAGCCTTCACCGTCCACCACTGTCATTAGAAATGGTGACTGAGCACCTGCGACATATACAGCAGAAACAAACGTAAGATGCTGAGCAGAGCCTCAAACCCCTGAGCTACTCTCAGGCAAAGGCCAAGGATTAATTTCATGAAGTCACATGCTACCTTTAGGGCATCAGCATGACACGCCCTCATCAGATGGAGCTCATTCTTTCCCTATAGGTTATTGCCCCACAGGACTTGGCACAGATGTGGGCTCAAAGCCCTACCTGGTGGAGAACCACAAGGAATGGATGTTGTGACTAATAATACTTAGTGCTTACATAGTTATTGGCAACACCCTGGCACTTTACAAACATGAACAGAAATTCCCATGAGGCAGGTAGGCCTCACTAGCCTGATGTTACAGTGGGGGAAAGGGAGGGAGAGACATGATGTGCACAAAGCCCTAGTGAGAGAGGAGCAGTCCTATCTAAGGTGCTTATATGGTGTCCGTTACCACCGTATCTGAGCACCTCACAACCGGTTTAATGTATTCTCACAACACACCTGGGTGGGTTTTGGAGTTGATGGGTGCTGGAGTGTGTCTGGAGATGCTGAGGTATCTGGAGTAGGGGCTGGGGTGAGTGTGCTGGGTGCTATAGGGGTTGGGTGGGGGCTGGAATGTCTGGGAGTGCTGAACTTCCTGTTCATCCCCAGTTTGCAGACAGGGAACAGAGCCACAGAGACTACGTGACTTGTGCAAGGTCACAAAGGCAATCTGCGGCAGAGCAAATCCGAGGTTAAGGGCTCTAACCACTGGACCATCCTTCCTCTGTGCTCAGACCACTGGACCGTCCCTTTCTCTGACGTGCATATAACCAGCTTGTCTACAATCCAGCAAAGTGTCACCGGAGCCCAGATGAGGACTTCAAGAAGACAGCAGGGAGAATTAAGAAAATCAGGGAATCAACACTTCCACTTCTAAGCCCCCAGCTGAGAGGCACAACCCTAACCTGCTGCATTCCCTTCACTTAGGTTTCCTGGATTCTCTTGTACAGAGATTGCCAGGTCTGCTGAACTGCTCTGAATGTTTTCCAAGGCCTGAAGAAGAGTTCTGTGGAGCTCGAAACAGCGTCTCTCTCACCAGCAGAAGTGGGTCCAATAAAAGATATTACCTCACCCACCATGTCTCTCTGAACGATGTGGTAATTCTTTGGTGCTCACCAAATGGGGACTGGGTTGAGACTATTTCCATTTTTCTTAGCCATCATTAAGCCATAATTTGTGGACTGTAGTGTTTTCCATATGTGATGGACTGGGCCCTAACCTCCATTTTCACTCCCACATTGTAACACACCCAAGATATATCCTTCAACAGACATACTAACTTTTTGTCTCTCTAGCTCACCACTTTAGTACCTTAATCATAGAATCATAGAATATCAGGGTTGGAAGGGACCTCAGGAGGTCATCTAGTCCAACCCCCTGCTCAAAGCAGGACCAATCCCCAATCATTGGTGATGCTGCAAAACAGCTAGTGTTCAGACTTCAGTATCAAACTAATGTGTCAAACAAAGCCTTTGCAACCAGTTAATTCCACATAGCATGCATCTTTTTATTCAAGGGTTATTATCCAGTTTGTGCTTCAATTACAGGGACACTGTAAAAAATAAAATAAAAAAATCCTGGATATGATTCTCCCCTACCCTGCATCTTGTGTCATTTACAACTGTGCAAACTGAGTGTAAAAAGATGCCATCCAGACGTGGTAGCGTTTGATACACTCACGTTGCACTGGCATAAACGACTGTGCAAGGTGCAAAGCAGTGGAAAAACCAGGCCTCACATACAGTATGTATAAAACACAAGTGTCCCAGCTGTGTTACTAGACAAGAACAAAGATTGTTAAATAAGGAACTAATTTTTAAATCTAATTTGCAAACACCACATATGCTCCTTGTTTGCTTCTTGCCTTTACTCCTGCACTAGTCAGTCAATTTCAGATTCTCATCCACCAACACAATGTAGTGATGTTTGGGCTGCAAACAGGAAAGGGGGGAGTTTATTTGTTTAAAACACTAGTTCTACTGGAACTTAATGAAAACATGCATGAGAACATTTGTATTGGTCTGAGGTTTTGTTAAAGTGTATGTAGTAAGATGAGGCCCTGAAACAAACTCTTGTGACAGAGGCCCAGTCTGAGGCCTGAAGCCTGAACCAGAGTACTTCCAGGCATTGCTAAGCAAAAGCTGGGCTGTGAGCCAGAGGCAGGCCCCACTCACAGAAGTTGGCGAGAAGAGGGTTGTTAGAAGCAGGTGCATCCACACATAAGTGCTAATAAGAGGAACTTGTGCCAAGATGGCATCAGAACACTCCACAGAGATAACAAGGAACAGGCAGGTGCATCTTAAAGACAGGGTCAAAAGGACAGCATGATGGATAGATTTGTTTGAACCGACATGATCAAAGAGGGAGACAGCCCCCAATGAGTCAAGGGGCTGTACTTCGATACGTCAGTAGGGATGAGTAATCTGTCCCGTAACTGTATAAAAGTAGGTCCCGGAGTGTGCATCTTTGTCTGGCCTAGGGGGCAGTGGAAAGTCCTGCTACTGACTGAGCCGGTCCATTGCCAGGGGGCACAAATTCGTAGTATGTCTTGTAGGGTCTACGGGAAACTATTACTGTGCTTCGTTTGACAATAAACCTGGCTCGGGTTCCTTCGTACCTTACTAGAGTCTGTGGTTTTTGGGGGTTCTCTCGGGGTTTGCTGTGTCAGCGATCTGCGCAGAGCTGGGGCAGCACACAGAGGGAACACGCACGCAGCCAACTGTTATCATCATCGAACAAGAGCAGAGCACCACACTGACAACAGCATATTTTTACAAAACCTAAATTTGGGGCTACAAGTGACCTGACAATGTTCCTTTCGGATTCTGAATTCATATCACAGAATGGGCACTTTTTAATTTAGCAAGAAAACAGCTATTAAAAAAAAAATCCCAACACTCAGCGCTAGCCCCTTTTCCCTCCACTCCACCCAAAAATCATAGAGTAAAGATGAGCAAGAAAGTAAACAAGCCAGCTCTGTCTATTTTAAGGCCTAATCCTTCTTCCATTGAAGTCGAACGGAGTGTTGCCATTGATTTCAATGGAAGCAGTCTGGGCCCTTACCTAGGTTTGCTAGGAAAATGGAACTCTGCTAATACACTTCGTGACACTTTCTCTAAGGAGCTCGTGATTTAGTAACAGGCTCCGTTATTGTCAGAACTGACAAACTGGGTTCTTCTCTGACAGAGTAATTACAGATAATTACAACACGTGAAACAGCAGATCAAACAGAAGGAGGGCAGTGATACTCTTTCTTTTAACAGCATATTTGCACAGCACGTTATTAATCTATCTGCATGTCAGGAACAGCATCTTACCAATGGTCCTCCAGTCTAATACACACCTGCTTTCGCCTAATAGTGGCCAGCGTTTTTGCACCACCGAATTTTATGTAATCTGTCCTCCTTAATCAATGGAACAAATGCAGCACTCTCATAATCTATTACATAAAAGTGCAAATCGTTTATCTGTGTTGTTCCTGCTGCAATCACATAATGAAAGTGTTGTTTTTGAAAGAAGGAAATGGAGGGTAGTGGCTTATAATCAGGAATCTAACCATGTGAACTTGTGCTCCCGTCAGATCTCACAAGCTAAGCATGGTCGGGTCAAGCTCTGGGATAGGAGACCACCAAGGCATCACTACGTGGTGCAGGAAGTGGTGTAGGTGCTTCATTAGGTGGGGCTCGTCTTTGAGTCAATGTCCTGTAGCGTTGGCTGCAGTCCTTTTCCATAACTGCTGAGTCCCAGACAAGGCTTGGGGAGAGCCTCTCTTCCTGGCATAGGCCGTACAAACTTTGTTAGTCTGGCAGCCGGGCAGCCAGAGAGCACTACAGGGTCTGTTTCCAGTGGCTTCAGTAAACAGTCTCCTTTTCATTCATTGCCGTTAAGGGTTTGTCTAAATGGTGCATTAGTCCACGCTGCAGAGGTGCAAATTCTAATGCACACTAGCGTGTTGCACACTAACTGGCCCGAGTGGACCCTGCTGACATGCACTCAGTGTTCCCCATGCACATAAAGTAGTCCTGTTTGAAATGGGACTACATTAACATGCACTAGGGAACTCCGGGTCTACACTGGCCAGATACAGCGCAACACCCTGGCACGCACTAGAATTTACACCCCACTAGTGCGGACTAACACATTGTACAGACAAGTCTTTGGTCCTGAATCGCCTATGCCATGTAATCAACACAAAACCCTCGTTAGACAATGGATAACTGCTACCATCTGCTCAAAACCCAGACGAGAGTCAGGTTGCGCGTGTGTGTGTGTGTGTGTGTGTGTGTGTGTGTGTGTGTGTAGTACACCTCTACCCCGATATAACGCGACCCGATATAACACGAATTCGGATATAACGCGGTAAAGCAGTGCTCCGGGGGGGCGGGGCTGCGCACTCCGGCGGATCAAAACAAGTTTGATATAATGCGGTTTCACCTATAACACGGTAAGATTTTTTGGCTCCCAAGGACAGCGTTATATCGAGGTAGAGGTGTATATCCAAACTAAGATGGCTCAGCAAAGGCACAGGGAGCAGCTGAATGTCAAAGAGTCAGGGTCATAGCAGATAACAGAAACTTGGAGTGCTGGTCTCCCAGTCCTCTGCTCTAACCCCTGTACTTTCCTATTTGGGTGCCCTTATGTTTTAGATGCAATTGCTGAAGCCAAAGTGATGCATAGCCAAAAAGTTGACATTATACCATATATATGGTCTATAACTCAGACTTTCATAAACTTCTGCTGGCCTTCCAACACACTTTTCTACTGCAGACCAAACACATCTTTTGTTGCCAAGACTGTGCAGAAGACCTCTGTAAGGAAACTGTTAGGACTTTTTTGCAAGATGTGCTAGACTGCAAGTATTAAAGGCTTTCCTTGGCTCTTCAACACTGATGCTAGGTTGATGGAAGAATTCCTCTGGCAGCCTGAGCTACCCCCTCCTGGGGAGGTGGATTATCTACACTGCCATAAGAACCCTTTCCATTGGCATAGGTAGCGTCTACACCAGTGGTTCTCAACCCATGGGCCACTTGCAGCCCAATCGGCACACAGCGGCGGCCCATGTGACATCCTCAGGGCCATACAGGTAGTATATATATTGTGCGGATGCAGCCCACATAATACACAGAGAGCTGCATATGTGGTCTACAATGGTAAATAGGTTGAGAACCACTGGTTTATACTGAAGCAATAGCTATAAGATTTGAAGTGTAAACATACCCTGAGATGATAGAAGGCTTAGAAATATAATAGGCAAATATGGAGTGATGGCCCTATAGTTTAATAATCAGTGGGTGGATGGGCTGACTGGAATGAGAACGGGGTTAATTTGGGGTGACATCTGTATTTCAAGGTGCCACTTCTGACCACAATCAAAACCAGAAGTCCTTAAAATAGCCCAAGGAAAGTTGTTCCTGCTGAACTGAACTCACCTGTGTACGTTTGTGTTCACGTCACCCCTAGTGGCTGCTGCCTACAAAGAGATATATAAGGCTATACCCTCGCTGGTATAAATCACCATAGACCCTGTGACTTCAATAGAGATGGACCAATTTATAGGAGCTGTGGATCTGACCCATAAGGCCTGAGACTACTATAGGTAATGGAGAGATTCTCTTTTAGTGCAAAAGACAGGAGTCTGCAATTTTGGAGTAGGTTTGAATTCTTTCCCTGCTGATGGCTTGTCAGCCAAGGAATTGGTACACCAGAGCATTTGGAAGCAGGAAATACTGTAAACCTCAGGAGATTTCCAGTCTGAAAGCAGCCAAACATCAAAACTCTGAACCATTTGTGGTTCCCCTATCACTAATGAAAAGCAGCACGTTGGTAGGAAAAATGGGTGGAACGGCTCAAAACCCAAATGAGGTCACCTAAGTGAGCATTACTTTAACAACAGAATGGGGGGAAAGAGCTCTCAGACCTGTTTTCACGGGATGAAAAATGATCTCTTGGCGGGATGAAAAAAGGAGGATTGCATTTACATAGAGAAATGCACCTTTGAGAATCTGGCCACTTTTATCTAGGTGCCTACATGTGGATTTGAGAGCCTGGCCCTGGGCACCCAGGTTTGAAAATCATAGAATATCAGGGTTGGAAGGGACCTCAGGAGATCATTTAGTCCAACCCCCTGCTCAAAGCAGGACCAACCCCAACGAAATCATCCCAGCCAGGGCTGTGTCAAGCCGGGCCTTAAAAACCTCTGAGGAAGGAGATTCCACCACCTCCCTAGGTAACCCATTCCAGTGCTTCAGTTTTTCCTAATATCCAACCTAAAGCTCCCCCACTGCAACTTGAGACCATTACTCCTTGTTCTGTCATCTGGTACCACTGAGAACAGTCTAGATCAGGGGTAGGCAACCTATGGCACAAGTGCCGAAGGTGGCACCCAAGCTGATTTTCAGTGGCACTCTCACTGCCCAGGTCCTCGCCACTGGTCCGCGGGGCTCTGCATTTTAATTTAATTTTACATGGAGCTTCTTAAACATTTTTAAAACCTTATTTACTTTACATACAACAATAGTTTAGTTATATGTTATAGACTTATAGAAAGAGACCTTCTAAAATGTTAAAATGTATTACTGGCACGCGAAACCTTAAATCAGAGTGAATAAATGAAGACTCGGCACAGCACTTCTGAAAGGTTGCCGACCCCTGGTCTAGATCTATCCTCTTTGGAACCCCCTTTCAGGTAGTTGAAAGCAGCTATCAAATCCCCCCTCATTCTTCTCTTCTGCAGACTAAACAATCCCAGTTCCCTCAGCCTCTCCTCATAAGTCATGTGCTCCAGCCCCCTAATCATTTTTGTTGCCCTCCGCTGGACTCTTTCCAATTTTTCCACATCCTTCTTGTAGTGTGGGGCCCAAAACTGGACACAGTACTCCAGGTGAGGCCTCACCAATGTCGAATAGAGGGGAACGATCACGTCCCTCGATCTGCTGGCAATGCCCCTACTTATACAGCCCAAAATGCCGTTAGCCTTCTTGGCAACAAGGGCACACTGTTGACTCATATCCAGCTTCTCGTCCACTGTAACCCCTAGGTCCTTTTCTGCAGAACTGCTGCCTAGCCACTCGGTCCCTAGTCTGTAACAGTGCATGGGATTCTTCCGTCCTAAGTGCAGGACTCTGCACTTGTCCTTGTTGAACCTCATCAGATTTTTTTTGCCACAATCCTCTAATTTGTCTAGGTCCCTCTGTATCTTATCCCTACCCTCCAGCATATCTACCATTCCTCCCAGTTTAGTGTCATCTGCAAACTTGCTGAGGGTGCAGTCCACGCCATCCTCCAGATCATTAATGAAGATATTGAACAAAACTGGCCCCAGGACTGACCCCTGGGGCACTCCGCTTGATACCGGCTGCCAACTAGACATGGAGCCATTGATCACTACCCGTTGAGCCCGATGACCTAGCCAGCTTTCTATCCACCTTATAGTCCATTCATCCAGCCCATACTTCTTTAACTTACTGGCAACGTTGGTGTAAGTGTCAAATCCTTGCAAAGAAAACCTACACACTATGAACCAGGCATAAACTGATGTCTGTATGACTCTTTCGACAGTTGTGTAACAATGGCTTAGGGTGCTGCTGACTCTAGAATTTAATGAGGATAGCTGATAAGTTATCTGCAAATGGATGAGTTTCTGACTTTTTGTTATGATCATGCAAGAAACCCTGGAAAACTCTCCCCCTATCCGCATGTTATTGTGTTTGTTGTGAACGTTCACACATTGATTGAAGAACTGGTGTGGTGGACCTTTAACAAAGGCATCCTTTCTCCAAAATGCTCATTAGTTATTTGAGTTAGATAGCTGTTAAACAAAAACCCCTCCATGATTTAAAATAGTCTGGCTTAAAAATCCTTGCCACTTTCAGTTGCTCCCAAGAGCAAAGGAATGAAGTTGAATCTTAGAATTGATTTCTGCTGAAGGTTCAGAAAAAAGGCATTGTTTGCTCTGACTGGTGTAGCTGGGTAAGAAATATTTGAAATGTATTCTGACACCGGCTGAGTACCTCCTCTGCCACTTTTGGCCCTGCCACAAAGAGTGTGGTGCAGATACGGTGACCAGGTGTCCGGGAATGGACAACAGGGGATGGATCACTGATTGCCTGTTCTGTTCATTCTCTCTGGGGCACCTGGCATTGGCCACTGTGGGAAAACAGGATACTGGGCTAGATGGACCTTTGGTCTGACTCAGTACGGCCGGTTTTATGGGTGTGTGTTGTGTAGTTAGGCACGATAGGGGATGCAACAGTATTGGCAACACCAGAATGAGCTAACGCAGAAGAGGAGCGAAGGAGCCAGTCCACTCTTCACACCGTCTTTGGCCTGCCGCGGACTGAAGATAGTTATCAATGGTGGCTGTGGGATGAACACTGGGAATCAGACAGAAACCCTTTGAAGCAGCCGGTCTCCCATAGAGATAAGATCTAACCATCACTCAATGACAGCATTTAAATCATGAGCAAAAGCCAAAGTCTGGAGTGCGGAGAATTGTTTAAAAAAAGCTGCTGCGGCTGAGTCACCACCAGACAGATCCCAACTCCCTTGGCTCTCAGTCATGGCCAGGCTGTTTCTCACATCAACATGCAGTACCGTATATTACACACTGAAATAGGGCGCCGTGGCAAGGGTTGGACCAAACAAGTTTATAGTTACAGAGCTGGGCTCACGGATACCTGGCTTCCCTCTTCCCCAAAGCACAGACAAACTGACTGCTCCACAGCCCCATAACACTGCCAGCTGGAGTGCAAAGACTCTGCCCTCTGCTTAATCCAGCCTGGTCTAGAGCCAGTCGGTCGCTGCTTGATGAACAAGGCTCTTCTTCAACCAGCCCTGTAGTGGGGGGGTCTCTGCATGGCTCTGGTCCAGCCTCAGGGTAGGGGACTCTGTCCTCTGGACAAGAGCTGACTGGGAACCTGCCTTTGGGCATGGAAAGAAGCGGGCAAAGGAAGTCCCCTAACTACAGGACTTGAGGTGGAGGTTCTGGGGAGAAGTTACAGGGCCCTATGTTGCCCCTGTACAACAATTGCAGGTACTACAATTACCTGCTGGGGGAGCTCTTTGGTGCCTTTGCCAAGTGACAGCTCCAGAGAGGTCAGCTGACTCCAGTGTTGGGAGGAAAGGATGGGGATGCTCTTGACTCACTGGCTCTCTTCCCGATTGTCACGCAAGAAGGGAAATGCAAACACCCATGCAGAGATGTCCATGGGGCACTGCCACTTCCTGGCATCACTTTCCAGCAACCTCTCCCCCATATATGGCAGCAGAGGAGGTGCCTGGATCTCCACCTCTGGGGAAGAAATGAGGCTGGGCACAGAAGGGTGGCAGCCCCTGTAGAGTGGGCCTGAGTCAAGGTTTGTCCCTATGGGAGTCACACGCATGCACCTACCTCCCCCCTGGAACATCTTGGGAAGTTACCCAGAGAGTCCTAGCTCTAAACAGCACTGAAATACAGCACCGCAACGTCAGGACAGGCTCAAATTATCTGGTTGCAATACAAGAATCTCTCGCTAAACTCATCTACCCAGAAGAGTACAAAATTTCTGCAACCTGCATTTCCCACTTGTATCTTAGCTGGATTCTTCTTGTCACACGGTTTTAACTTACTGTCATTGTAGTAATAATTATCCGTGTTTCTGTCTGTAGCTTATTAAAGAATTTTTTTAAAAAATCCTCTTAACTTCATCATCATTGCCTGCATTTTAGAAATGGGAAAACTGCGTCTCAAATACACTGAGTGACATATCCAAGGTAACACAGCAGCATCAGAACTCAAACCTAAGACTCCCGATTCCAAAACCCAGTCAAACCCACCAGACTTGCTATACACATTGTTTAGGGCCGTCTGATCCAGCAAGGTGCTGAGTAGGGCTGGCTGGAAAACAAGAATTCCATTTTGTGAAAACTTCAAGGGTTCGGAATTGGTTTTTGTTCTGCATTGGAACAAAACCAAGATCTTTTGAAATTCTTCATGAAAAAAATAAAAATTAAAAAAATAAAAACAAACAAAAAAACCTGGGAGACACCCACCCCAAAATAGCCTGTGGTTAAAGTATTCATCAAGTCTCCACTGCACCTGAGTCTCACTGGCCCAACACATATTTCATAAGTCCCTGCTCTCAATCAAGCAGATCACAGCCTTGAACCCTAGGTCACCCACATCCCACCTAGTGATCTAACCACTGGGCTACTGGTGATTCTGAGATGGGCCTCTCTCATACGTATTTTGACCATAAATTCCATCCCGGACCACTGAAACCAAAACATTTCAGTTTTGGCAAATAGGCATTTCCAACAAAAAGCGTTTTGTCGAGAAATTCCCAACCAGCTCTCGTGCTAAGCGCCCTCAGGGTCACTCCTCTCACTGGAATTGCTCAGCACCTTGCAGAACAGGGCCCTGAACTTTTCTGAGCCTCGGTTTGCTAAGCCAGAAGTGGTGGTGTTTCCCTACTACGTGCGAGAGGCAGTGCTAAATCGTAAGAATGCTCATCATTTGCACTGATATGCACACCCTCACTAGGATAATCTGCATGAACAGAGCTGGATGAATCCTACAAAGTGCAAGAACATTCGTTTGAATAAAAGACACAAACTTGCTGTGATGCCATTTGTGACGCTTTCATTCGGTGTTTGAGAACATTCATAAAAGTGAATTTTTGTTTGGAGAAAGAGAAAGTGCCTTAAATTTGAGGATCTAAAAGCATATTACAGTTATGAATGAGTTAAACCTCAGGCCGGGAAGTAAAATCTCCGTTTTATCAATGAGGAAACGGAGGCAGAGAGGTTAAGTGACTTGCCAAAGGTCATACAGGCAGTCAGCGGCACAGACAATTCAAGACCCCATACCATACCCAGACCCCCCCATACCATACCAAGACCCCATACCCAGACAAAATATTGATGCTAAATTGTTGGTTACATAACTAAGTAAACATTTAAAGATCAGCTAGCTCTCTTAGGAATCACGTCCTTTTAGTGTTTCTGTAAAGTGTCATGCAAACCCTCGGGAGCAATATAAGAAATACACAATAATCACAAATCATTTGAAAAGATGATAGTCTTATATTTCAAGTGAATCATTCCTAAAACAAAACCGGTTGGGGGATGGACACATCAAGCTCCCAAACAAACCAAATACACCATGTGAAATATATATATACACACCTTTTGAAAATATAAATAAATGCTACTTTAGTTTTTTACCTTCTAAATCTAATTGATATCTAGTTGATTTGGGGGGGGGAACCGTTGCCTGAAAAACAAGAACTATGAGGTGGTGTTTATCAACTACACATACTACCAAGGTTTAATATTAACCATTCCGCTCATGGACAATATTAAAAAGGTTGTTGCAACTGCAATGCAGAGCTGGGAGGATGCGGAACAGCCAATGTGGCAAATCTCAGCATGTTTCCCAAAGAATCCAAGAACACAATTTAAATTCAGTCCTTACCTGACAGGATGGCAAATTGCCTGTGGAGCTGCTCAATTATATCCACTGCGACCAGCGGCCTTATCTCCTGCTGCATGATTTCATCTGTACAAGTGAAAAGAGAAACCCTCACTGAGTTAACCAGATCCTTCACTAGAGCTCCATTAGAACCCAGCAAGACAAAGGATGTACTCAGAGGTTAAGAGCCTGGCATGATCATTGGCTCGGATCTTATCATATGACTCTTCACAGTGGAGGAGCTTATGATACAGAAAGTCCCATCTCCAACCCAGTTACTTTATCTATTGTCCTGTGTTTGCAGAGAGTGCTTTTCATAAAGTGACTCCAATGGATTTAGCAGAGCTTGTCACAAGTTTGCTCAAGACGACGGGCCTCTCTTTGCAACTTCATGTTCCATATGAAGCCACTGCATCTGGGCTCCCAGATAAAGCAGCTTTTCAGTCCTTTGAAACAGTGATGGCTATTTTAGATACAGTACCATGTTCCATCCCCCTTTCCTTTGCACTCCACAGAAGGGCTTTTTGAGTAACTGACCAGCCCCCTTCCCCTGCCCCACCCTGCTTCCTTTGCTGATGCTTTTTTCGCAACAAGAAAATACATAGCAAAAGGAGGAAATAAGGAACTATGGGGCTTTCTTCTCACCAAAACAAAGCCTGCTCTTTTGAAGTAAAGATTTAAAAGCAGCTAAAGACAGCAAGGGGGAGGGCGCAACTAGCTGCGGATTCTAACTGGATGCATTTAGTGGTCAGGAACCACAATCTTACATTGAACTAGTTAGATTCCTTCCTCTCCAGAATGTGGAGCCTCACTGGCTTTTTTCAGCTTGAATCTGAAATGGTTTATTTACAGGGGGATAAATCAGAGTTTCTTACAACAGCCAGGTCCCATTGTACTAGGTTCTGTACAAACATATAGTAGGAGACAGTCCCTGTCCTGCAGAGTGTACAATAGAAATAGACAGAACAAAGGATGAAGGAAGGAAGCACAATATCCCCATTTTACAGATGGGGAACTGAGGTCCAGAGAGACTAAGTAACTTCTCAAAATCCCATAGGGCCTGCATGGCAGAGCTCTGAATTAAACCTATTTCTCCAATGTCTCAATCTACTGCCTTAACCACAAGTCCATCTTTCCTCTCAATATGCAGGCATTAGAGCGTCAGAACTTTAAGTGCCATCTATAATCTGGGGCAAACTTGCCAATAGGCTCATAGTGACCCATCTCAGCAGCTTTCCAAAAACGCGGGATTTATGGTGCTAGTCTTTAAACTGAGCAACATCAACTGGTAAAACATCCTGCCTCCCTTCATTCTCTGCAAATATACGTCTCTGGCCTGGTTTCAGCAGATCAGTTTGATCCCAGTGAATCCTGCCAAAGCTTTAAGACAGGCTAACTGGAGGGCGCTAGGGTCATTGCCCTCTTACAGAAAGAATGTGGTGATGAGTAAATATATGCAGAAAATGCGGAGTAGCTTCTGCTCCATGCATCAAATGCAAAGGGGGGGGGGGAAATCCATGCAACAGAACGGTCTCTCTCTAGGGACACGATCCTGCACACCCTCACCCACAGGAACCAGGGTCTGCAGGACCGGGCCACTACACAGTCACATAAATTAGCCAAGGGGGCCATGATGTTAAATTAACCCCACACTCAAGATCTCCATTTGGCCTAATCATTTATGATGACTGCTGAGTGCTGCTTACCCTCATTTCTGTGGTTACTTAGGTATTCTTCTCACTGAAAGAGCAGAGAGTTAGAAAAGTCCCAGGATACAGGCAGACAGGAGGTTTACTAGGATGATGGATCTCGTCTTAAAAATTACTTTCCAGAACTGTGTTTTGGGAGAGATCCCATCATCATGGAAACTTGCCAACTCACGTGAAGCCTGGTTCTCCTTTCCCCCCATACCCTCGGCCCCTCTTCCTTCCCCCTTTCTTGTTTGTTTGTTCTTTCCGTCTTTTTTCCAAAAGTAAGGGCAGATCAATAAAATATAAATTAAAGAAAAGTCGAGGGTGGGGGTCTCCTCAGAACAGCCAAGGTCACGCTAGCAAGGGAACAGAAAGTCAATCACAGGGAGAGGAGGGCTGGTGCAGGAAGTAAACAAAACCAGTTTTGCCGAAAGGTGGCAGGCTTGATATGAGCTGTCCTGTATTTATTCAAAGGACACAGCTTGAGCAGTGACAGTCTAAGCTTCCACACCAGGTAACCCTGCTAGTGCGCCACAACTCTACCTAGCAGGGATATCCCGAGAGTGGAGATCAGCCCCTCTGACCGGTCAGTGAATAGCCCCTCCGCTGAGGCTGGTAACAGAGTTGGTGGACTGCAAAGACCCACTGACGTCAAAAGGCGCAGGATGGGATCCTCCAACCATGCAACGTCCTCCCCGGGCCAAGCGTTGGGGACAGATGCTATGTGGCATAACATTAAACTGAACTGTAGTGCTTGTATAACTGGGCATGTGAGCCAGCAAGGGGCTCTGCAGGCGCCTCCCATCACACACAGCTCTGCCAACTCTTGCTGCTGCAGCCTGCTAGTTTCCTAGGCCACATTTAGCCCTGGTGTAAGTGGGCCCAACTCATGGCAGCCACTGGGCGTCTCACTCGCTGATGCCGAGGTTTACTTTGGCCCCCGTTAGTCCAAATCATCGTGGGAGGAGCTCAGCTTTATGAAATACTTCCCTTCAGATTTAGCAGCCACACCAGCTGTTAGACAAGATCATTCTAGCTTGCAGGCATTGCCAGCTGGCTTTCCGGTTAGCCTTAGCGAACAGGGCTCATCAGAACGTCTGTGACGCAGGGGAGAGGTGGAAGGGTGGGAGAGAAGAGGGGACAAGTAAGAACTTAGAAAAAAATGTATCAAAATCATCATTAAAACATTGAGTACAAAACACGGTTTTAATCGATTTTGAAAAGTACGACAAACTAGCTCTTTGGGGCAGGGACTGTCCTTTAGTTCTGTGTTTGCACAGCGCTGGTACAGGGGCCCATGGTCTAGGACTGGGGCCCCTAGACACTGCCATAATACAAATAATATAGAACAATTTTTGGAAAAACCCTCCCCCTCTCCCCTCCCCAGCTCCATCCTTGATCTTGAGGATCCGCCTCCCGGTGGGATTTAAACCGAAGAAATCAATACATCTGGAGTGAACGACAGCAGCTGAGGCATACATGATTGATGGGTGCATTTCCATTTTGTTTACACAACCAATTAGCAACGTTATCAACCCCGGTAGCCCCTCTGCCCCTGAGCACTGTGGATGGCTGGAAGAAAATCGGGAGATGGTGCTAATGGATGACTGTGGAACCAGCGTCCACCAACGGAGCTGGTTTGAGTGAGGCTCATGGGGCAGGTGAGGGGAGCTGTTTTACTCTACTGCTTAGAGGCCTCACCCAAGATCAGGGCCGCAGACACATGGTAAGAGACAGTCCCTGTCCCAAAGAGCTTACAATCTACACAGAGAAGAGACACAGAGGGTGGGAAGGAAAACAGAGGGGCCTGGTGTCTTGCTCAAGGTCACACAGCTGGGAAGAGAACCCAGGTCTCCTCCTCTGTCAGCTGGCAGGATCTTGCCTTTAGGATGCCGACTGAGGCACCCTGCACCATTGAATAACCACTGTGACCTGAAGCTGTGTTGACTCTGTGCCTCACATCCCCACGTGGTATCGCGGCAAAGCGGTTTGTGGCTTTTCTTAAGCCTGGAGTCTAGTCGTAGGGAGAGCGCTGTGGAAGCCAGGACCATCCTACTCAATGGGGGATGGGTGGGAACTGCCCTGGCACTGACGACAACCAGCTAAATTGCCACAGCCGCTGCGAGCGGAGACGGCAACGCGGGTTGACTCCACTGTATAACAGATGTGTTTATAGTTTGGCACCATCTTATTTGGATTCATCCTCCTGCCCCATACAGACATCAAACACAGCCTTCGCTCAGACTCAGCCATTAGCTTTGTAGGGCACAGAGCAGCAGGGTTTACCTTCTCTCAGTGACAAAGGGTGCTGCCCTGAACAGCCAAGCTAGACTCTCTCTTCCATCGAAACACGCCTCCCACTTGGTTTGGGGTCTGAAGACACTTTTTAGCCCCAGCTCTAGAATGCCTTGTCCTGCTCAGCATTGCTGGAAAGCCCAGCCTCGCCTCGCCTCAGCTGTTCCACTGGGGATAAAGAATTTGTAAAGCCATTGAAGCAGGAGGACTGAATCCCAGGTCGCCCACCTCACGTGAGCTACTGTAACCACCCAGCTATAAAGCCACTTTCATACTTGCTCTCGGTCTGTCTCTCCAGCCCACTGACTCTTTCAGGAATATGCACTTTGCTGCCCTTGTGAAAGTGTTGCCCAAATTTGGCCAAGTTACCAGCCAGGCTCACACCTGCTCATTAGAGACTTGTTAGCGTTTAGCCTCTACATTCTCCAAACAGTCCGCCTGCACTGAGCATGCTCCCTCCCCTCATGGCTCCGACGTGCGACCAGACTCTGCATGCACTGTCCACACACAGTGACTGGGCATATTCTATTTTAGGGCTGCGGGGACTGAGCAGGACTGTCCTTTCAATTGATCTTCCCATCTGTGGGGGCCACCGTGGTTACAAGCACCAGAATTGAGAGCGGGGACTTTGTCTCTCCTGTGCTTTCAGTGATCCCCTGCTGGTGCCCAGGTGGCATGGAGAAGAAGCAGGAGACAGCCTGACTCAGAGGCAGGAGAGTGAGGAACCCACAGGTGGGGCGTGGGCGAGGGAGATGTGAGAGGGTGAGGAGCAGGAGTTAGGGACAGGACATGAGAATAGGAGTGGAGTGGTGGGGAGGAAGCAGGAGTCAGGAATGGGGAAAAGGCAGGAGCCAGGAAGTTCTCAAAAACATGAAAATGGCTTGAAAATTATAATAAATTTGAGGTTCTCTTTATGGTACCATCTGGTTTTTAAGCCTTTAAGATGCCTGTTTTCAAGCTTTTCTCTGCAACCACAAAGGGTAGAAACTTCCTTTTCAAAGGAAAGCTGAGATTCTCAGTTAATCAACTGACTCCAAGAACTGAAGCTTTAAGAAAAGTGTCAAGTCTCACGAGACTCGCAATAAAATCATGAGAGTTGGCAACACTATAACTTGAATATTGAAGAGCCAGAAGATGCAAAGTAAAATATCTGGATCACCTACATTAACGTATACCTTCTCACAACCTGTCATTAGCTGCTTCACCTGCTACAACCGTCTTTTCTTGTACCTGTGAGTTACAGCTGCTTAGATTCCCTTTAGACCATTTCACCTACCCACCGATGTGTAATGTACACCACCTTGCCCATCCTCTCTGAATTTGTTGGACAGTGGTTAGACTACAGAGGAAATCTCATATGGACAATAAGGAAAAATCTCACCCAGTCAGTGGCATTGACAAGACCTAGGTCCTTAGCAAGCCTCATTTCTATGACTTCATTTTGTCCTTCCCCACAAAAATCCATTAGTGCGCAAAAGAGCATCAAAACCAGAAAAATTCTATTTTAAAAACCAAACTTATAAAGCAACTATAAGAGGGGAAACCAAACCAAACCAAGGCTGGTTAGCATTAGTCATGCATTTTTATATGTTTGCCAACGCAATGAAGGCAAGTCGTTGTTTGTCGTTTTTTTAAATAATCTCCAGTACCCTGGAGCAACAGTAGCAGAGTCTGTCGTATTAGCGATGGGAGTGATGTTTTAGCTCATGTAATCCACCCACCAAAGCCTAGCTAGACTCATGGGAAGTGAGTAGTTCTGATTAACTCTGCCACAGACGATGCCCAAACCTACGCCCCGTTTTCACAACAGTGTTGACAAGCTGAGCGCTTTCCATATGAAATCAATAGCAATAGTGAAGTTCCTAGAAGACTTCATGGAGACTCTGACACTTCCCTCTTTTTGGGGTCCAAATTCTGTTTGGAGGAGGGTTTTCGTTTTTATTTGTTTGTAAGATTTTATTCATTTCTTGCATTTTATTTTCTCACATTGCCATTAGAGATGCCCCCCAGTTAATGTGGAGGTGCCAAAGTGGGTTTTGGTGATGACGCATCTCTGATCATTATTATAGTGGTTGAGAAATTAAGGGGAACTTTGAAGTTAGACCCTGACTGGTTTGGGGAGATAAGAGACCCTTGAACTACCAAAGGTTTGAAGAAACTTGTCCGCATATTTTGAAGTCTGTGCCCAGGGACTGCTGATCCCTCTCTACCCAGGTTCATTTGATCCACTCTTTGCTTGACCGTATGCTGGTGGAGCTGTGCACCCCGTTGCTCTGAGGCTGGACTCTGGAATATAAATCAGGCTGACTGATTTCAATTTCTTTTATGAATAACTAAAACCATGCTGGTTTTGCTTCTTTTGTAACCACAGCACCCTAAAAACCTTGAGGGGGAAAACATACCGAAAGAAAGACTTAGGTTTTTCTTAGGATGTGTGCTCATTGGGGAAGGAATTTCCCTCTCTGGGATTGTACCATGCCTAGAACAGGGACCTTCATGGTTAGGGCCTCTAGGTGCTACCACGGTATCAAATAAATTCAGAGCAGCTGGCCTGCTTTGGCGGCTCAGCAAAAAGATATGGTGGTGGGTTGCAGAACAATCTCTGAACATTTGCGGCCTCTGTTTCCCCTGCCTTGCATCTGCTGTAGTCACTTAGTCTGTGTGAAAGTCTCTGTGTGCTAAGCTCTGCCACCCATGTGAGTGGAGAATTCTGATCTAGTGGCATCCTATGCCCACTGTGTATGTGAGTAAATGACAACATGAGGTGCTCTTCAGGGGAAAATAGGCCCTTGGGCCACTGATTTGTGTGGATCAGGGGGTGATGAGGGTCTCTGGAGCAGGAACTGAAGAATTTGGGGGTACTTTTATACTGTTGCAGTGTGAATCTCAATTGCACAGTATAGTGCAAGGGGGGGAAGGGGCATATAGTAAAAGCGGGAGCAAAGAATGGGTCTGATCAGACCCTCACAATAACGGTAACAAATTCTGTGTCTAAAACAAAACCCTGTGGATGAGTTTGCTGGAACGAAAAGAAAATCAGATTTCTGCGCCATGCAAAGTGCTGACTGTTTTTGGTGGGGGGAGAAACGAAGCATAACGTGTAGGCTTGGAAGGGGATAGCAAATGGTGTGGCTAGCTATGCCATTGCTGCAAAGCGAGGGGACTCCCGCAGGGCACAACAGAGGTTTTCTGGGCGCTAGCAAGGACTCTTCGGGGGCTACGAACGTCTGCACTCAATTGTGGTGGCGCTGATGCTTCTTCAGACCGCTCTGGTTTTAAAGTAGAGTGGTTGTAAATGGGCAGCAACCGCGAGTGACTTTCCTTCTGGTGGCGGGTGCTGTCTCGTCAGCCACAGAGCAGGTACAGCACGGGCAGCAGCAGTGCAAGTGTCCACCGTTTTGCTCTGCTCCTCGGTGCTTCATCCCTGCCTGGCGGGGACAGAGTTAGGTTCAGCTGTCTGCCCTTGCAGCCCTTGGCCTCTCTCAGACTGGGAGCATCTAATTTAAAAGCCTGTTCCCCGAGGGAGCGTCATGAGATGTAATGGTGAGGGTCACAGAGAAAGGAGGGGCACAGATTTCACTACAACACAGACCGTAGATTGCAGCACACTCGGGCCTCTCTTCCCCATTGCCTTGGGCTGCTTTTACACAGCTCCAGCAGTATAGAAGGACTGTACAAGTCAGCAGATCTGGCCACTGGTGACTTCCTGGGTAGTTACGGTTGCCAAGTGTTCGGTTTTCGACCCGAACACCTGGTCGAAAAGGGACCCTGGCGGCTCCAATCAGCACTGCTGACTGGGCTGTTAAAAGTCCAGTCGGCAGCACAACGGGGCTAAGGCAGGCTCTCTCTGTGGCTTCCCAGAAGCAGTGACATGTTCCTCAGCACCTAGGCAGAGGTGTAGCCAGGGGGGCTCCACGCGCTGCCCCAACCCAGAGTGCCGGCTCTGCAGCTCCCATTGGCCAGCCAAGGGGAGTTGGGGGGGCAGCGCCTGCAAGTGGAGGCAGCATGCACCATGCAGAGCCGCCTGGCTGCGCCTTCGCCTCAGAGCCGAAGGACATGTCACCGCTTCCAGGGAGTCACCTGAGGTAAGTGCTGCCCAGAGCCCACACCCCAACTCCCTCATGGAGCCCACACCCTGCTCCCCCTCCTTCACACCAGCCCCCTATCCCAGCCCTGAGCCCCCTCCCGTACCCAAACTCTCTCCTGGAGCCCACACCCTGCTCCCCCTCCTTCACCCCAACCCCCTATCCCAGCCCTGAGCCCCCTCCCGCACCCCAACTCCCTCCTGGAGCCCACACCCTGCTCCCCCTCCTTCCCCCCAGCCCCCTCTCCCAGCCCTGGGCCCCCGCCCGCACCCAAACTCCCTCATGGAGCCCGCACCCTGCTCCCCCTCCTACACCCCAACCCCCTATCCCAGCCCTGATCCCCCTCCCGCACCCGAACTCCCTCATGGAGCCCACACCCTGCTCCCCCTCCTTCACCCCAGCCCCATATCCCAGCCCTGAGCCCCCTCCCGCACCCAAACTCCCTCATGGAGCCCGCACCCTGCTCCCCCTCCTACACGCCAACCCCCTATCCCAGCCCTGAGCCCCCTCCCGCACCCGAACTCTCTCCTGGAGCCTGCACCCTGCTCCCTCTCCTTCACCCCAACCCTCTATCCCAGCCCTAAGCCCCCTCCTGCACACAAACTCCCTCCCAGAGCCCGCACCCCACCCCCTGCCCCAACTCGGAACCCCCTCCCACACTCCAAACCCCTTGGCCCCAGCTCGGAGCCCATTCCCGTACCCTGAACTCAGGGAAGGGACGGAGCCTCGGGGGAGGGGGTAGAGCAAGGGTGTTTAGTTTTGTGAGATTAGAAAGTTGGCCACCCTGTGGGTAGTGCGGAGGGATTCTCCAGGGTGTGCAGTATTGGTTTAATGAGTCTCTACCACCCTCCACGGCAGCCCCAGCTCAGGCGAGAGGTGGGGGGCAGACAGCAGCAGCGCTCTGCACATGCGCTCGGGGTCTACTCAGCTGCTGGAATATCCACTTCGGGGCCGTGGCAGCCAAGCATCAGTCAAAGTGTTCTCAGTCAACTCTAATTTATGTCAGGTGAGACTGGCCCGGCTCCTTGGGTTCCTACACCGGGCAGATCTCAGCCAAAGCCAATCCCACATCAATGGAAAATCCAAGACCATGGCAAATCCAGTCACTAGGACATTGACACCTAACAACCAATGACCCAGAGGGAGATGGATTTCCCCACCTCTCAGCAGGGAAGTGGAGCAAAGACCCCAGCTTGAGAACAAAATACTGGAGAGCTGTGAGGTGAGGAATAGGAGCTGGCTGCTGGAAGGAGTCAGGGCTCTCACCCGGGAACTGACCAAGGAGGTCAGACAGAGAGAGACACAAGTTCTTTACATAGAGTTCACTACAGCTTGGCTGGGCTCTGGGCTAACCAGAATGGACTTAGGAGAAATGAAGGTTAAAACATAGTCTAAGGACTTCCTAGGCTGTTTCCAGTTAACTGATAAGCCTGACTGCTTTGACAATGCTGCCCGAGTGTCACTGCGAAGACTTGGTGAGGTGCATTAATCCCTGAACAGTGGGCAAGTCTCTAGCGGGAGGCTACCTCGCCTGGACTCACTGAAGGGAGTTCACGGTGTGAAGCAGGGATGTTGGAGCTGCAGACGTTCAGTCAAAGGAAATAGTGAGGCCACGTGGCCTACCCTGGAGGAAGGTGAGACCCCATGGGGGTCTGGCACCTTGAAGGGGTTCCTCCAAGCGACGGTTCCAAATCTGGGGGCATCGCACGACAACCACACCTACATGTTTATCTGGGAATCTAGCCCTTCGGCCCTATAGAAACGTAGGACTCAGTGAGTCTGATTCTCCTCTTACACCACCATGAGACCCAGAGTTACTCCAGCAGAGCTACACCAACATAAGACTGGCATAAGTCAACAGAATCAGGCGCCATAAATTAGTTCTGCGCGCGCACACACACTTTTTTCTTCTGTAAAAAAAAAAAAAAAAAGCAATTACCGTACTCCTCTGTCTAGCCCAGCTCCTCTTTTTGATCCCCTAGGGCAGAAGCTGCAGGGATACAAACTCATCTCTAAAGGGGAAAACTGCTCAGTCACGCTTTGTGATTCCTAAGGGAAGTTAGTCAGACATGGTTTTTGGTGGGGTTGGGTTTTTTTTTCTTCTTCTTCTTTTAATCATGGTGCTGCATTTCTGATTGGGATACGTGCACGCCCTCTCTCCTGGTAGGTTTGGAGCAGAGCTCGCAAAAACCAGCTCCTATATGAGCTGCACCATCAACCGCTGATTACAAAACATCATCTTGTTCCCCTTGCCCCACCCTTCGCTGAGCAAAGCTGAATTAGTTTATATGCTAATGACAACGAATGGTTTCCAAATGAGCGTCTGAAAGGCGAGCTGCCAGAGTGAAAGACCTGACTGTCTAGCAGAGTGACACAGCAGTGCCTTATTGCTTAATGAAAGATTGAGGCAACCAGCCGTAACAGGACACTGGGGTTTCTTTGTTTATTACTGACTGGTCACTACAACTGCCCTTCCTGCTGTTGAGTATGCCAGGGAACTGCATCAACCCACCATTTCAAGCTGCTAATCTTGGACTCATGGGTTACAAATTTCCAGTGCAAAGTTCATCCCCTCCTTAATGAGGGTGGAAAGATGCATCTTGCATTTATATCATGTTATGTGGGTGTGGGGGGAAGCAGGCACCCTGGGGGTGAAAGAAAACCTTTGTCAAACTCCAGGAGGATGTCATCCTAATTCCCACTCAGCTCGTCCACGATCTGAGTAGAGATCAGCCTTCTGCTCTCGAGCCAGCACAAATCTGTGATTCTAATCGGAGTGTAAAATTAAGATTAACACGGTGGGGGAAAAAAAACCCAAAAAAAAGACCACAGGCAAGGACATGCGCAGGGTCAGAGATTTCATCAGAAACACGTGGACTGAAAGGTTAATGTTGGACTTAAAAAAAACTGAAGTACAATTAAGATACAGGCCCTGAGTTTTCAAGGCTACTGATCACTTATAGTTCCCAATTGACTTTGGTCAGGAGATGCAGGTGTCCAGCCCCTTTGGAAATAAACCAGTCAACCACACTCTATTTAGTTTGCAAAGAGAAAATAAAATGAAACATTTTTTGAAATAAAAACCATCTGCTCAATTCATGAACAAATTTTCCTTTGCCTTGTTTCAAAGGATTCAGTCATCTGAAACATCATGGTTAAGATTTTCAAAGCAGGCTACGGGATTTTAGGCATGCATCTTCCATTAATTGTAACAGAAGAGATTGATCTAACCCCTCCCCCCCCCGATTTTGTAAATTTCAATTCATGTATTGTAAACAAATCAGTTCCCCTCCCGCCCCCCATCTATAAATGCACCTTGGATTAGTAAACCAGAAAGATTTGTTTTAGAGCCCTATTTGTGTTCTTTGTTTACTGTTTAAAACTCTTTTCAGACCATGAAAATCAACAAGAGCAGTTCCACTTATTCTTCCATTGAATCACTGACGTCATTTTCTCTTACAGGTTCCCCACGCTGCAGTATTTGGGTTGCAAATGCTGCAAGGGAATATTTATTTTCGAACAAGCAACTTCCATTATGAATGTTTTTTTAATAATTTCACGGGAGCATGGTAGGATTTGGATAGTGTAAAAGCTTCTATTTTCAAAATAATTCTCGGCCCCTTTCAAATCTTGGTTTTGTTGCAAGGGCAGAATGGACCAATCTAGAGGTTTAGGAGCAACACCCCCATGGGCTGTAATGCAGCAGGAAAGCAGGTGTTAGGCTAGGACGGGGGGGCAAACTACGGCCCGCAGGCCACATCCGGCCCGCGGGACCGTCCTGCCCGGCCCCCTAGCTCCTGGCCCCGGAGACTAGCCCCAGACCCCTCCCCTGCTGTCCCCCCTCCCCTGCAGCCTCAGCTCGCTCGATCCACCGCCGGCGCAATGCTCTGGGCGGCCGGGCTGTGAGCTCCTGGGGCAGCGCAGCTGCAGAGCCCGGCCTGATCTGTGCTGTGTGGTGGCAGTGGCGGCGGAGGCACGGCTGTAGTGCTGCCAGCCACCGGCGCTCCAGGAAGCGTGNTCTTACAGGTTCCCCACGCTGCAGTATTTGGGTTGCAAATGCTGCAAGGGAATATTTATTTTCGAACAAGCAACTTCCATTATGAATGTTTTTTTAATAATTTCACGGGAGCATGGTAGGATTTGGATAGTGTAAAAGCTTCTATTTTCAAAATAATTCTCGGCCCCTTTCAAATCTTGGTTTTGTTGCAAGGGCAGAATGGACCAATCTAGAGGTTTAGGAGCAACACCCCCATGGGCTGTAATGCAGCAGGAAAGCAGGTGTTAGGCTAGGACGGGATGGGCAAACTACGGCCCGCAGGCCACATCCGGCCCGCAGGACCGTCCTGCCCGGCCCCCTAGCTCCTGGCCCCGGAGACTAGCCCCAGACCCCTCCCNGGGAACGGGGGCTTTGGATGGGGCAGGAATCGCGGGGAGGGGACAGATAGGAGATGGGGGCCAGGCCATGACCCCCTCCCCTAACCGGCCCTCCACACAATTTCCAAAACCCGAAGCGACCCTCAGGCCAAAAAGTTTGCCCACCACTGGGCTAGGAGGATTAGAGGCCTGGTGCTGCAGTTCTTACTCAGACCCAATTCCTATGGACTTGAATGATGCATTGCAGATGCACTTATTGTCCCTTGGGAAGCAGAGGCAGCCAGAGGATAGTGTGAATGGGATTTCTACTGTAGCACTCTCCATCATGGGACAGAACCAATGCAGTCTTGCAAGTGGTGCCAAACGTTGCCCATGAAACAGAAGGAAAAGGTTAAAAAGAAAAACGCTTCTGATTATTCAGAAAA